>JAFIDM010002131.1:107226518-107244964 GCA_023159025.1 Thereuonema tuberculata
TCGTAATCATTTATTAACTTGTTATTGTTTAGTTGAAGTCATTTCAAATGGGAAGTAGTTGAAGGGGGGGGGGGGAATAGTAAAACTATAAAAAACTGCTTTTTTTCTCTCCCCAAATTATATCTGTTGAATAAAAAAAATATAGAGATTTGTTTCATTTTCTGAAAAGCAATGAATTAAATCTACATTATTTAAATTGTCTAAATCTAATTTTCCTTCAATGAATTTCACTTGCCTTGTTTTCTTGTCTGTTTTTCTGTTTCGAAGCGAATCACGTTAAAACAACTTCAGATTTCAGAACTTCAAATTTTTTTGTAAGTAGTTTATTCCTGTTCTAACTTAGAGCAAAGCCACATTTATTTTGATCTTCAAAAGCTCAGAACAGAAAAGCAAGACTTTAAATCCCAACGAAAGAATCGAAAGCAGAGTTGAGATCTCTGTGTTAGGGATTTTTTTAATCAATTATAAGAAATCTGTAGAGGATCACTTTCAAACGACGACTGTAGGGATTTTCACAAATTTGATATTTCCCTTTTTATGATCTAATTTAATATTTAATACATTGCTATCCCATCCCTCCAAAATGAGTCCTTAAATCCTCACTAAAATGACTCGGATGTTTGTACGATGCTTATCTGTGGTCCAACAAAAAAAAAAAGCATATTTGATACGATTCTTAATTATGGTATAAAATAGAATTATTTTGGTCTCCACCCACGATCAGTCCTCAAATTGGGTTCCTCCTCCTCCTCCTCCTCCTCCTCCTCCAGGCTGTTAGCACTGGATTGTTCAGATTTGTTAAAGATTAAACATGTTTTTCTTCAGCAGTAACAACCAAGATGAAAAAAATACCATAACATGCAATGAAAAATGTATCTTGATTAAATAAGTTCAGATAAATCAACTACAAGTTGAACATTCACGTTCACAATCAAATGGTATTTAATCTTTTCAACGACAACAACAGCGTGGGTGATTTCTTCCTATTAAAGCCTTGACTATTAGAATAATCGGAAGTAACTTGAAAATGTCTCACCACAGAAACACATGATTTTATCTTAATGAAATGAGACCATTATGAAGATCCAACTAATAGAATATGTAATTCAATATTTCTAGCGATACCATTAAGCCTATTTAATCGTTGTTCAATGTCATTTGGCTTTTCACCGTTTATTTCACACACGAGTCCGATGCTTTCTCCGAAGACAAAGGATCATTGTTCTCTTTCTTGGATTCACGTTTACATAGGTTCAGTTTTGCAGAAACAAAAACACTTGTTATCAGGAAGAAGCTGCCATATTTTTAATAACCAATAACGCTCTATACTGAAGCGTTTGTTGCAGCATTTTTTCAAATCTATGATAGTTATAAAGCACAGATGAATCACTCACCATCTGGTTCTTACTGGTGCTTATGTGGGAAGATGCTGGAATCGATCGTTGTAATGATTCCTGCACTTTACAAATACTCTGGCCGGTCCAATAGTACCACTGCTACAAACAATCGATTTGTTATAAGGCAAGCTCTTCCTTCTCCTACAGCTTACTTACTTACTATCCAGTGATAAGACATCTTGTATACAGCAACCGCCACATACCTGCACCTTTGCTGGACGAATTGCAGATGCTGAGCTTCCATTCTGTCGCACTTTACGAGGCTGCACTTGAGGCTGCTCTTGAATGGTCTCATTTAATGATACATTGCGCTTCTGCACAGCAGCAGATGATCATTGCATCCGTATGTGGAGCAGGAGGGGGATCACACCAAGCAATATTGTCGAGAGACTTTTATTCCACCTGTAAAAGTGTAATGTTGTCAGAAGCCATTTCTTAATATAGTAAGTCCAGTCTCGTATTGATTCGAGGAAGTTTAAATACGTGAAGAAGATTTTGCAACCCGTTATTTTACGTTTTATTTACTGACTGTCAGGAGCAATTTTCTAAAAGGCTAATAACGTCCATACACTGCATCCATCACCGAACAACTGACACCTCGCAAAGCAGTTGCAGTAAGCTTGGCCTTACCAACCACAAGACAACATCAGGATTTTGTTTCACTTCATGTAACGTCGTACGTCATATTACTTAGCATCCAGAAACAAGTACTAATAATGCAGTACCAATAATGAAAAACAGGACACTGTTATTAGGAACATTACTAGAGCCGTACACCTGATTATTTTAAAAAAAATATACATACATAAAAAATTATTCAAATACTACGACCGTTTCGCAGGCGTGAGCCAGCCTTTTCAACTGTTGAAAAGGCCTTGAAAAGGCTGGCTCTTTTTTTTTTTTTTTTTTTGTATAATTTTTAATGTGTGTATAAATTTTTTTTTAAATAATCAGGTGTACGGCTCTAGTAATGTTCCTAATGATATTCAGTACACGTAAAAACACCAGTTTTACTAGGACATTGCTATTGTTCAATACAAATTTGTTTTTTCACTGTGAAATTTGAATCACTTCTAATTCTCTTCATCCAAATGATATTTACAATAAAACTTCTTTCAGGATTCTTTGATTTTATTTATTTTATTTTTTTTGTCGTCACAGACTTGTATAATTAATAAACAAAAATCATCAAAAAGTCTTTACTATGTTTCTCTCTCCTCTTGGATTTTTGCCCCTGGAAAAAATTATTTTGCTACGATAAGTAACAAGGAAAAAAGAAGACAATATTAGTAATATTTTTTTAATTCATTTCAAGAAATAAAAGAAGAAGAATAATTTCGAAAACAGAAATGAACTGAGAACTTTCTAAATTATATCTAAAGAATAAGGGACATGCGACAAAAAGTACTTCCAAATAGGCATGGAAACCATCACGTTTTTAGAGTTTCAGAATTTTATTTATTTTTTTTTTTTTTTTTGTTTTGTTCATAAAAACTATTTCTACAAATTAAAGGGATTTTTCGCAATCTCTGTCTTTAAAATATTTAATAAAACAATTGAAATTTCTTTCATTATCTGAGATTAAAAATGTTAAAGGATCCCTTTTACAAATCATCCTTTGGGAGATGTAGGTCCTTTTGATCACTAGGATGAAGTTATGGTCATTCCGACGCTCTCTCTCCTTTAACTTCCATAACGTAAACTACTTCCCACTATACAGAGGGCTGAGTGATTCCCTGTACCCGTCAGAAGGAGATACATTCTGGGGAAACTTGTGTTTTCCATATCTACAGCTAAGGTGATAAATAGACATTCATCAATCGGAGCCCTGTCGTAAGTCGAGAACTACCTGCATTTGCTTCATTTCCACTTTACAATTTTAGAAATCTAATAAAGCCGTTGCTTTACTGTTACACTTGCATGCTTGTCGTCCATCTTGCCTCCCTCTTTAATTCGATAAATATTAAGAGATGGAGCAAATGGAGTTGCTTCGTATCTAAACACCTTTACAAGTGCTTTCCATTTTTAATGCTTCCATTGAGATACAAAACAAACTCAACACTTGGTTCAGTTTAAAATAATCCAGCAATGTACAAGTGAATGAAGAAGAAAAATTAAATTATCAAAACAAAGGTAGTTAATGAATTAGTGGCACTGATAAAAATAATTAATCTTATTTCTATTAATATCTCAACAGGAATTAATCCTTTGTTAATCCATTTAATACGATTAAAATTAAATACGACAATTTAAGTAATAATACAGATTTAATTATATTGTTTTCATAAAATGGAAAATTTTTATTATATATATTCATTAGAAATTACAAATGGAATAGAAAGTTTAATTTTTGTCATTTTGCAACTTTAAAGAAAGAAATATTACGGAATTGTAGTAGCTCAGTTCTTTCAAATTTCTTATTGAAATTGTGAACAAATGAAAAGTATCCATTGATTTTTCATCTTATTCATGTCATTAAATCAAAGGTTTCCTCTTTTCTATTGGAAATGTTTCTTGTGTCGACAAATAAGCGAATAAAACAGTGGCATTTTAAACAATGGATAACAATTATTGTTATTATTACTCTCTCCGTGAAGTTACTTATAATTAAAATGAATCAGACTTAAAAGTTTATAAATAAAGCGGATTTAAGTAAAAACTTTTATAGAAAACGAAGATTTCCAACTGTTTGTTTTGAGCAGAGATTTATACTTGAACGATAACGGAAGAATTGCCATGAATATATTTTTTTAACTTAAATCACATAAACAAGTATCAAAACACAACATTTAAGGAAAGTAAGCTTCAAGTTCTTTCATGTGCGGAAAGTGAGTTTTTATTTTCTAAAAAAATAAAATTAATTCGATCAGGATTTATTTACTCAAGTTATTTAAATCAGATTAATTTTAATCTTATCAAAACGAGCAGAATTAGTGGATTACTAAAAGAAATAAAACATATTTTTAGATATCATTGTTTCCGGTTGCAATGCTTTTCTATGGTGGTTTTTTTTGCTACCTTCAAGCTTTCAATATCTTATAAAAGTTAGATGACCTTTTGTCTGTAAATATGCAAGCCAAGTTTAAAGAAGATCCAGTTCAAAAGAGAAATACTTAAACACAGACTGAGTGATTTGATAATATTTTATAGCAAAAGGGGCTTAATAAATATAAACTTTTTATTTGTTTGTTTTCACTATTAAAAAAAAAAAAAATAAGAAGAAAAAGATCTTTTCACGAAAGCAGGTTATACACATTTTCTCTCTGTTTTTTGTTTTTCTTAGAAATTTACAAAACTAAAGTCAATTTAGGATTAGGTCATTTCAAGTCATTTCCAATTGGTACCGTAAAAATTATTTATTTTTATCCCAAAAACCGTCATGAATTTTAACAATCTACTGAAAATAAAAGTAGTGGGAGGCATCGTAAACCCCAGCTGAGAAAACTGGTTTTTATTGTCTTTTATTTCCATTTATTGTGATTCTGATTCAATTTCATCAGAGTCTCCAATTCCAAGATATTCTATTTCATTTTGATACTGAAATGCAGAAGGAGCTAAGTAGAGCTAAAGTGGATGTTTACGAAGGGGTTTACGATAGGTGATTGAGGTTTCTCTGTGCACCCAAAGTAGCACTCTAGAACTTCTGAGGTTTCGCTACAAAATTTTAATGGCCCTATTTAAGAGTGGCCAATTGTCTTCAAGAGCAAAGCAAGATTTTCAATTGACCCTTCATGAAAGACGGCCATTTTACTGCAAATTTACTCCATTACGATGCAGTCCCTACGACAAACACATCTCAAGTCAACGACCTCAGTTGTTTTCGTGAATTAAAAGAAGCAGATTTGTTCTTAATAATCTCCATCTTAATAAATTACTCAATTAATGAACACTTGTATGAGTAGCCTTCAATACAACAAGTTTTCAACTTTATTCGAAAATTGACACACCAACTAGCCCACATTTCTGTTCTAAGGAAATTGTTTAACTACGGATAAATATATACAGAAAACAAAACCAATTACTTAAAGTAAACCTGTACACTGATTTTACTACAAGCATTAAAAACCGTAACAATTGCGAAATACCAATTGTACAGGAAATGTCACTTAGAGGTAAAACAAACATAATAACAATGAACTCCAGGATACAAAGAAATCTTTGTAGATGAAAAGGCAAAGGTATCAGCCAATGTTACACAAAACAAAATGATTAAAAATCAATATCCTACTAAATAAAATAATTGTAAAATGGAAAACCACCCCTAAGAGCCAAGTAGTTCCTCCCTACTGCTATCCATCAGTTATTAATATTCAATTAAACCAATTTCTTACTGATCATGCGCCCACCTGGCAAAGTATAATCCATGACCCATTGCCGGTTGCACCATTGAAATTCAGTAGCTGAACCACGTTCAAATTGCTAGATGAACGGAGATCATTCTTAAACCTATTGCGCCAACAACGTTTAATGAGAATCTCGGTTCAAAAGCGTCGTCAAGTTGATCTGCCGAATTCGGCCGTTCAACGCGCTGAACTCGGTTCAAAACCGCTGTTCGACGTTCGGCCTTTACTGATATTCGCTTGCGAATTGAGACCAAAGCAAGTTTTCTCTCAACTATCAGAAATAACTTTTAAAAATGACAACTTTACATTTATTTAATTCGTTGGACAGTGACTCTGAAGAGGAATTTCAGTTGTTGGAATTTCAGTTGCATCATTTGTATCCAAAAGGCAAACTATTTCGCGATCAGTATATATTAGGGTAATCGTGGAGTTTAGCGTCCCAAATTAAATAACAATAAAAAACCTACAACAGTAAATGACACAGTCATAAAATGTAAAATTTCACCCAAATCTGCACGGATACCTAAGTGTCCCACACCCCATCGACACCGGGCCCTTTTTCTCGGGCACCGAAGTTTGCCGCTGTTGGTCCCATCTCTGCCGCCGACGGTCGCCTAGATCCGGCAGGAGACCGGCGATATCGGACTCCAGAACGCGGTGGCATGAAAATAGAGTTTACGAGGGCCCGTTGTCGGTCGGGGGTGGGACACTTATAGCCATCCACCAACCCAAGAGTGATGAATTCACATTTTATGACCGTGTGTTATTTACTGTCGTAGGGTTTTTAATTGTTATTTAATTTGGGACGCTAAACTCCACGATTACTTACATTAGTAATATTCCGCATCGGTTTTTTTACATTCTAAAATGTGTTATGTATGATTCAATTATATCAATTAAAAGGATTTTTTTTTTCGTCTCTGTGTAAATAGGGACTCGGCAGAATTCAGTTTTTTAATTCCTGAACTCCATTTTCGTAATGAGATTGCTGACTGCTGAAACAAAGGACAACTGTTGAAAACAATCCAATGGGTTGATTTCCCGCAACGAAAGACGAATCTTGTAACCAATCAGGAATCAGCTTTGAACGCATGACGTACTTCCGCTGCGATGAACCAAGATCACAGAACCTCAGTTCAGTTGTGCCTGCTTTAGCTTGGATCAACAAGGCTGAACTTCAATTTGAGGTTCAAGCTGAACTCGGTTCATGGAAACCGTAGTTAAACGCTACTTTGGTGCAACCGGGCACCAGTGCCTTTTGTATCTGCAACAACAGTAGAACATCTTATATACTAGAATTATAGAATTTAGAATTAGAATTATAAAAAAAAAAAAAAAAAAAAAAAAATACTTGAAATACTTGACTTGAGAATACCACCTCTCGGTGGAGAAACTAGTTGTAACCATATTTTCATATAAATGTTTTTTTGCTTAATCAGATGTATGGCTTTGTTTTTGCTAGTAGAATTAGAATTATTTATAATAGATAATTATTTTTAATAGGAATTGTAGATATATTAGAAAATCTTCAAAATTGTGAAGATTGTAAAATCTTTTTTAGTTTTATTTAATAGATTTCAAAGCCTCTCCTGTAAAATCGAACTTTTCTTTTTTTTTCAGCCTAAGGAAAGTGAGATTCATCCAATTACTCTTTTCTAAGGAACTCCTAATAACTGTTGGATGGATCTTCTTGAAACTTGTTATGCATATTTAAGGAATAGAGATGATCTCACTTGTCTATTCCAAGTAGGTAATTGTCGAGAGAAACAGCCCGAAAAGAAATTTCTGTAGTAAATACTCAAATTCAAACAATGAATTTCTATCTTAAACAATGGGCTAAAATCCTTTTACCTAATCCATTAATTTGCGCATGGTTTGATATTAAAATTAATCATTGGAAATTTTAAATAAAGAATGTTGATTTAATTAATATTTTTTCAGATAATAATATTGAAATTTTGTCAGCAGATATTACAATGTAGATATAGACTGTCGTTTTTGTTGTTTACACGAATTTAAAAAAAAAAAAATGAAAGAAAATAAAAACGAAATTATTAAGGAATAAAACCTACTTTCCTTAAAAAATGTTATTCCTTAAGTAAGTTCTTTCTCCTTTATTTTATTTATTTATTTATTTATTTATTTAAATCATTATTCTTTTCCCTCTGATATATGAAAATTAAAAAGACTATTAAATTATAGTCGATTATCCAATGGGATGGATAAACCAAAATCTCATTAAAACTAAGCTCAATGATGTACGAACAGATCGTGAAGACGCCTTGGGCTTAGGGAAAACAAAAACCTTTTTTTATTGTACAACTTTTATTATATATTAAGTATTATTGTAGTTAAAAAATCTGAAAATCTGTAAAACAGTTTTAATTTTTAAAATACTTTTTGATTTATAATAACTTTAGTAACAATAATTTCCAAAGTAAAAATATTACCTGTTGTTTTTGTCTTTTGGAAAAATTACATAGAATTTTAGACAATTGAAAATTAGGAGTGTATCCAGAAGATCATGATTTGGAGACTTTAGAGTCAAAGACCGTTTTCCATATTTTAATAAATCAGCTCCTTAAGTAGGTAGGTGATCTTTTGTATGATTCAATACTTATAACTGAATATGACAAAGACATTAAAACAATAAACAGCGTTCCTTCAGACTTTCTTAAAAACGTGAAAGTCTTTCCTTTGTAAGGACTTGGTTCTTACGGCCCTTCCATTTTTACTGATTTTTATAATATGTATTGTAATTTAAGTTGAAAACCATAACCTTTGGCTTCAATTCCAGTTTTTTCTTTCTTTCTTTTTTTTTTTTTTTTAAGAAGGAAAATAAATAGAACTTCTTATTTTTAAACAACTTTTAGTTAATTTCTTTGTTTGCAAAGTGTAGATAAAATAAATAAAAAAATTAAGTTAGTTTTTTTTAATCATAAATTTAAAATTATTATTATTAAAGCTGTTAATTACAAATCATTAAATCCATTTTAAAAATTAAAACTATAATGCATTTGTTATGCAGTACTTCAGATTTTTACATTAATCTTCAAGATATAATAAGATCTCGAATAACGGAAGAAAACTAAACAATACAGAAGGGCTTACATTCTATTTCCACTGCACAGTTCTAATTTGCACAAAATTACAAAGAACAACGTTAACACTGTAGGTAGAACTCAGTTGAATAAGAAACATACTTTGTATTTGAGAAACTCAAACTATTTATCCTAAAATGATCAAACTGTAGAAATAAGTTCAAGTAACGGAAAGGAAAACCTCTCATGGTTTTGATACGTAGTATAATTGTAGATGAGGAGATTGAGGTGAAAACCCCTAAAATAATACCTTGTAATTAAATCTACAACAATCAATAACAATCAATATTTGAGAGAGGAAATTTTAATGTAAAAACCAATATTTTACTGAATGTGATCTTTGTTAGTTTTGATGTACATTTATGTCCCATTAAAGTCAAGACAAAAACAAAACAAACAAACAAACAAACAAAAAAATATCATTTAGAATTTTGGAAGTGAGGTATTATCCATATTAAGTTCACTCACTTCCAAAAGTTAAGCACGGAGAGGAAAAAATTTTAATTTCCATAAGAGATCTGAATTAAAGAAGCTGAAATTTGCTGCAAAGATAGAAGGAAGTATGCAAATTATATAAGTAACAGCAAATCACGGTTTCGCGTCGAGAAATATGCAAAACAGGCAGTCGTATAAGAAGCCGGCATAGTGAAGGGTTACAGGAGTTGCATGTAAGTGCTGATGAAAGGTGTTTAGAACGTTCGTACGATTTGTTTTCAAGCTAGACGTGCTTCTATGGCTTCCAGAAGACGAATGGAAGATTCTGAGCGCTGGCGGGCTGTCGGAAGCATTGAAGCAGGACAATATATAACAGATGTTCCTCGTTTCTTCAGAGTTCATCATTCCGTCATTTCACGATTATGGAAACAACTCCAAACCTGTCAAACAGTTGTCCGAAGACCTGTAGCCGATCGTCCAAGGGTTACGACCCCCGATATATTGCTGTTATAGCCAAGCGGAATCAAAGATCGACCTCCACACATCTATGGTTGTAGCGGCCATTGGTAAGACGATATCTGCCACTACAGGCAGTTCGTCGAAGGCTACACAGGAATGGTCTCTACGCCCTGGTACCACGAGTTTGTGTTCCTTTATCCGGCCAATCCAGAGGGGCACGATTACAGTGGTTCCGCCAGCATGTGAATTGGACTATGTCTGATTGGGATAACGTTATGTTCACAAATGAGTCCAGATTTGCCCTACAACCCGATGATAAGCGTGTAAGGGTCTGGAGTGAACAAGGCACACGCAATCGGCCCCACAACATCACCGAACATCACGCATTCCGCGGTGGAAGCATCATGGTCTGGGCAGGGATTTCATTGGCATATCGCACCGACCTGCACATCTACAGGCGAGGTTCTGTACGGTATCGAGATGAAGTCCTAACCCCATTCTGAAACTGTAAGCTTCTTTTGTTTCAATGGACGATAATGCGCGTCCCCATAGAGCTGCCATCGTTGACGACTTTCTGGAGAGTGAGGGGATTGCGCATATGGAGCTTACTCGCCGGACCTTAATCTAATTGAAAATCTTTGGGATGCCCTCGGCCGTGCTGTATGTCGACGTTTTTCCACCTCCATCCACTCTCAAAGCTTTCGTATCTGCCCTACAGGAGGAATGGCGATTACCGGACTCTGCGGTGGTTGATCACCTCGTAACAAGCATGATCACATGCTGTAAACTTTGTATGCAGGTGAGGGGTGCTCACATACCCAATTAATGTCGGTTTTTATTGTTTGTTTTGAATTTAAACATCATTTTGTTAATGACGCAAATCTTTCATATTATAATTTATGAAAATTCAAAATTTTGTTTATCTCTGTATGTAATTCTTTGTTTTGTTTCATGAATAAACTTAGAGCTACTTACTTGCAGCATTTCATGTCAATCAAACCAGTACTTGTCCATTTTTTCCTATTTTACCGCTCCGTGCTTAACTTTTGTAAGTGAATATAATAACTAATATGACTGTACACAGAGCTTCAAGTTCTCTCAAGAATTTTTTTATCCTGGTGTTCTTTAATTGTGGATAAAATCTAGGTTTTGATAAAATTAGATCTTCTCCTGTCTCTAAAGTTATTCATTTCAATTCATTGAAGCTTTTTTATGTGCAGTTGAAAATTCAGACAATTTAATAAACTACAGTTTCCAAGACTAAAAATAAGTGTAACTAGTTGTTTTTATTAAATTGTTGTAATTTGAGAGCAGTCTGGTTATTCTACTGATTCTTCATTTCAAGAAGAGTCATTCAAAGGTTCAAAATTCAGAAGGGAGTGATTTGATAATCCCCACTTTCCTGGAAAAATAGACTGAAAATGAAGACAAGCTTAAAAAAAACAACCCATGAAATGGGAAAAGGCCATTATTCGTTTAAAAGAAATAGGAATATTGATTTATTATATATTTATCAACTTTTATTCATTATTTACTTAAAAACATTTGTAAATAATAAACATTTTATTCAATTAAATGCTTATTCCATTATCATATAAACTTAAAGAGGACATTCGAGTCTTTTAATTCTCTTCGCTGACCTCCGAGTCACACGGTCTCTGGAGAAACACCACCGGTCCACTGAGAAAGCGGAGGAAAGAACAAAAGACGCCCCCTAAAATGTCTTGGACTGACCTGAGCACCAAAGAGGTCATCGGAATGAAGAAGACCTCCTCCATTCGAGTTCACTGGTAAAAGATTCAGAGGAGAGGCGCGCGGGTCACGTGACATCAACAGCGCACCTAACGAGGCACTGACGCACTAATAAGAGGCCACCGACCTCAGAATTCAAATATTAACAACGACTTCCCGAAAGAATTTTCAATCTGATTTCTTCAAAGTTGGTTTGTTTTTTGTTTTCTTAAATCGTCAAAGTAATACAAACAACTCTTTATTTTTAAGCAAATACATTTTTCCCTTATTATAAAAAAAAAAAAAATCCTTCGTCATTTCTAACTTAAGTTGTCGAAATGTGATTCACTTAATCATATTAAAGCAGGCATCAAATTTATGGAAAGGGTATCGTTCCCTAACTATTAAAACCCATTGGATCAGATTCCTAAGGTTTTCTATTCCACTTTTTATGACTTTTCATCGAAAAAATTTCTCCACAAAGATTCGGATAAAAAAAGGAAGTCTAAAATTTAGATTATCTCTGTCCGTAAATATACATGCAAAGCTTCAAGAAGATCCATCCAGGAATTCAAAAGTTATTAAGGAAGGAAGAGACACTTGTATCTACTTTCAGTAACATAACATCCCTTTTCTAAGAAATTAACGTAAAAACGATTTTTATTGTAAAGTGAACTAATTAAATAGTAGACTACTATATAGTGTTCTATTGTGATAAAAACAGACGTTAGTAGAGAAAGACTTTCTAATATTATAAAACAGCGTTGCCCAATTCGATGTCGAAAGCCTTTAACATACGAAGGCTTTACCTATGTCCTTTACCTATGAAATAAGTTATAACCAGCTCCCTTTCCTATATGCTCTCATAACAACAACGGAAAAAGATCCTTTGCAGGAATTATCATACATTAGAAATCTAATCCTCCGATAGCATCAAAAAAACAACACTGTGGCCACTAGCATTTTATCTTTGTTCCCAAAAACCTTTCGACGCCCAAGTCAGCAAATCCACGATATCCACGAGCAATGGTTATTCACTGGCGTTCGTCTAAAGATTTATTGCTGACACTTAAATCTCCATACAACCCAATCACTAGCCCTACCAATCCCGTATTATATATATATCTCAATCCCATATTCATCCAACTTGCTTTACTTAGTAAAACATATCCTTAAACCTCTACATTGTTAACGTATTTTAAAGCGCTCGCCCATCCACCCACCCAAAAAAAAACAAGAAACCAAACCCTTGCCCACCTGCTTGTCATAAATGTAACGTGATTTAGGGTCTTACATGACACGAGCATGACCAATGTCTCTATCATTAACAAAGTAATAATTATTGTACAGTCCTGCATATTAATTCCACAAAGCATACCATCAATTCTGACAATTCTGTCGCTTTTGCCAGAGAGTCCGATGATTATCTCAGAAAATTTAGAGAATCCCAAAAGTTCTACAATAATCAACTTTTCATGTGTAATGCTTTACTTTACAATTTGCATTTCCACTAATTCAGTTTCTCATTACCTTACGAATCCACCTTCATAGTATAATAGAATATTCCATCCTTTCCCCTATCAACATTCTGGTTTGTCCTAGCCACCACTAGGAGGCGTTGACTAACGGCTTATAACTGGTCACATGCGCAATGATCTTAAGTCTGATGAAAGCTCCCGTATGGCAACGTTTTATGTGCTGCATATTTTTATTGTAAATATACTTTAATTTTATCATGTATTCTTCATATCCTAGTCTACTTAATCATATTTACAACCAGAGATATATATTAGAGAGAGTATAGACAAAGATTATAAGTGCCACTTTGATAGATTATTGGTTAATGTTGTGTCACATGTCTAATGGACGCCATTTTAACTCCTTCTCGCCAGAGATTTGTCTGAGACGCCTACTTTTGATGGATGCTTTGTTTTTCAATTCTTTTTTTTTTTTAATTTCAAACAAACATTTACGTCGCTTCCTGATTCCAGTGTCAATACGACAACAAAGAAAAACCCCGCTGCTTATTTAGTCAATAAGATTAAGATGGTTTCCATAAAGGCCTGCTATTGTTTTTCATCCGTATTGTATTTGTTTTTTTCAAACTAAACAAAGCAAAGATTAAGAAATCTCTTTAAAACCAATAAATTCAGAAGATCAATAAAAAAAAGAAATAAACAAACAAACAACGAAATTAAAACAAAACAATAAAAAAAAACAACAGAAAATTTGAAAAACAAAGAAGAAGCGAATATTAAAGAGAAAAAAATTAATTTGATTTGCTAAGAACAAGTTCCAATGAAATTAAAGCCTACTTTCCTTAAAAAGTTCTTAAAACTTCTTTACTGCCTGCACAATTGAAAGTGGACACTTGTGATGTGGAACAGACGCTTTATTTACAGCGTGTCTAATAGCGCATACTGTGGCCTTTTTCTCTAAGCGCAGCATACATACGCCGTGGCATGCTCTCCATCAGTTTCTGAAAGCAAGCAACCGCTATTTTTGCCCACTCCTCCTTCAAAGCCTGCACAAGTTTGAGGTCGCGTCGGTCGCGCACAATCCGGCGGTCCAATTCATCCCACAGATGTTCAATAGGGTTGAGGTCCAGCCTCTGGACGGGCCACTGAAGTTCCAGAACATTATTTTCCGGAAACCAGGTACTGGCAACACGGGCCTTATGGCACGGCGCATTGTCGTGCTGGAAGACAAATGGCAATACACCAAACTACGATCACAACGTAGGAAGCATGGAATTGTTTAGAATGTCCAGATACTGTGTGGATGCCATGTTCCCCTCGATCACAACCAACAGATCACGTCCAAATCAGAAGAAACACGACATACCATCACACCACCCACCGCCAAACTTCACTATTGGGATGACACACTCAGGTAGCAGCCACTCCCCTGGCAAACGCCACACCCAGGTGCGCCCATCCGATCGGTAGAGTTTGAAGCGTGATTCGTCGCTCCACATAATGCTGTTCCAGCGGTCGATCAAGACCGTCGCTTTTTACAACAGGCCACACGACGCTGGGCGTTTACAGGAGTGATGTTAGGCTTGTAGGCAGTAGCCCGACCGGTGTACCCTAAGGCATGGAGCTCCCAACGAATCGTCATGTTACTGACTGTTGTTCCTGTTGCCTGCTGGAAGTCCTGCCGCCGTTGTTCCACTGGTACAGCCCTGTTCAACCGCTTCAGGGCCCTACAGTTTCTATCGGTCAGCCTGCGGGCTCGGCCACCTCTACGACGTCGTGTTTCCACCCTTCACATTTCTACTTCTTGATAATAACACCCACGATCGATTTTGGCAGGTTCAGTGTCGCTTCTTTGGCTCACACACTCTGGCCACCAATGTGGCAGCCTATGACTACTCCACGTTGAAAATCGCTCCAACACGGAGCCATTGCTTAGCACGTGGTTAGACACCAAATGACTCCAACTACACATAATAGAGTTGTTTTGTAACGAGTTTATTCAAATTATTGCCCGAATTTGCATGGGTTGTTCCTCTATTGCAGGTGTCCCATTTCAATTGAGCAGTCAATGTACAGTGGTACCTTGGTTAACGACGGCCTTAGTTAATGACGAGTTGCTGTGAGCAGAAATATCAAGACATTTTTGAGAAAATCGCATTTAAAATTTGCAAAATATTTATACCTACATCATTTATATTTTCTTTGCACATAATTTGTACTTCTGGTGAAGATTTACATTTAAAAACTGTATTCATGAACAATTGGGCTGTTTCGTAATTATTGGTCGATTCCGGCAAGAGTAACTTGTAGAGCCAGTTAAAAAGTATGCATCGTAGTAAGAACTTATCAATAGCTCTTACAAAGTGAATGGGTTCAGTCCACATGTTGAAAAAGTTATTTTAGTCAGATCAAAGCAGTTTGTGACGTCACGGAGCAGCGCGATGTGAGATTAGTTTTTTTGCAGGAATTCAAACTTGTGTCCAAAACGATTGCTAATGTCAATAAAGTGTGGGGTGTTGCCACAACGAGTGACAGAACTGTCTGTACAGTGTTTTCAAAGTTCCGTGCCGGTGATGTTGACGTCGACCATAAGCCAGGAACCGATCATCCGGTTGTGCGCAGTTAAGGCAGAAAGTGGAAGAAAAAACAACGTCCACCGTATGTGAGCTCAGTACCTACAGTTTCCAGACACCTGGCAGCTGTGGACAAGGTAAAATAACTGGATTTATCGGTTCCACACGAACTCTCCGAACAGCAGCAGACGGCATCTGGAAACATGCATTGCCCTTCAAACACATGAGGCAAGCATTCCCTTTCTGCATCGGATTCATACGGTTGATGAAAAATGGGTGCTTTAAGTCAATAGAATACGAACAGCGCAGTGGTTCAGTAAAGGGAAACAAATGTCCAAATCCGACTTGCACCCACCGAAGGTTCTGATCTCTGTGTGGTGGAATGCCAAGACAGTGATGCGTCCCATCACAACTGCCGTGTACTGTGGTCAGATGGACGAATGTCACCAGAAATTATGTAACAAAAAATCATCTCTCATTAATCCTTTGAGTCCATGCGTGATGGAGCACCACCACACGTGTCTCTTGGAAGCATGAAAAAAAATCAACGCCTTAGGGTATGAGGTCCTCCCTCACCCTGCATATTCACCAGACTTGATCCCTTCAGTCTTTCTCCTGTTTAGCCATTTGGACAACTTCTTGAGGGGCTAACGGTTCGCTAACAGTATGCTGTGATTCATGCCATTAACGATATTTTACATCACTGTGATGTTAGCTTTTGCCATCGTGGCATTTTTGAACTGAAAACACATTGGTCACAGTGTATTAATGCCAGGGCAGATACTTTTCTGAATTAAATGTATTTCTGGTGTTTGTTTGTAACTGGTGGTTTTGTTATTTGTATCAGAATCGGCCAATAATTATGAAACAACCCAATACATTCACTTGATTAATGATAAATTTTTGTATCAAAAATAAATTAATAAATGATATGTACCATATTTAAAATCGCCTCTGGGAAATCGCACCTTGAATAACGACGGTTTTGGTTAACGATGATAATCCTGGAACGGATTACCGTCGTTAACGAAAATACTACTAAATATATAAAAAAACTTCTTTTTTTTTTTTAATCAAGAAAAACCACAAAAAGAAAAACCTACTTTTCTCTTCCAAGTCTAATCTCATCTAGTTTTGAATGCAAAAAAAACAAACAAAAAATTCATACGGAAGCAAAAGTACAAATAAAAGTAAATCAGCAACATTTACGTAAATTTTCTAAATCACTTTAATTTAAATCGTATCATGCGCAATGGATTAACTAAGATTTTTTATTCTTTCTTTAAGACAAGGAGAGATTAATAGGAATCCTTTGTTTAATTCCAATGCTTTTCTTAGAAACTTTTCTTCTTGACAAGGATCCATTTGTTTAAGAATTCCAATATAGCATGAGATCGTCTGTAGTCTTCGAATTGGTATACCAAGTTCTAAGAAGATCCATCAACTTGTGCAATAGTTTAGGGGAATAAACAAGTATAAACACCACCCACCCACAATAGAAATCTCACTTTCCTATTGGGAAATATGCCAGCAAAGAAAATTATATAAAATTATTTAAAAGTAATATATAATAAGAATAGTAATTTAAGGATGATAAATTCATTTTTGAACTTATTCTTTGATAAATTTGCTGGTATTTCAGTGGAGGAAACAATTGAAATAATGTTCCTTTCTGTCCATCTCTTCGATTACACTCTGCCAAATACCTTCGTTGCCTTCGAATTCTTGTGACTCCTCATAGAAAAGCGAGCTCAACATTTTACATCTATTCACTCTTGTAAGAGTGAATAGATTAAGCGATTATAACTGACAGCTCTTGTTTTCAATTAGTCCGTACAAACAACGTCAATTGACGGATCCTTTCAATTCATTTACATACGATAAGGCGCCCCTCCAATATATTAATTATCCTTTCTAATCCATTGTCTATTTTCACTCAAAATCAGAAAGTAACGTATCGGATTGAAGAGAAAATGAATCTGTTATTGTTTTCAAAATGATTCAACTGATACATGATTTACAACTAAAATGTCTTCTTAAATTTAGGTTGTATTATTAAATTTTAAATGTATCATAACAAATTCTGGAGAAAGAAGAAAGAGATTTCTTGTTCTCAAATTTAACCTGAAGAAGTTTTCTATTGAAGAAAACGAAATATCGCGAATAAAGAAAGGAAGATTAAGAAGACATTGTAGTTGTATTTCATGATTGAATCCGTTATTAATTAGAATTTCCGCTCATTTACTATCTGTTCGTTTTCATTATTTGGAATTATTACCAATGTGGGCATCGGTAGCTCGATATTCTCAACAGGGTTCGATCTATAGCGGGAAGTGAGAATATTTTGTTTTGTTTTAAATAATTTATCTTTTAGATGGGTCCATCCAGTTCTCTTTGGATTTCATTCTTGGCTGTTACAGGAGATCACCTAACTTCAACGTAAGGTCTGTAGCACTGCGAGCATGAATGAAGCCAAGTATTTTTTTTCCCCTGAAATCTTCTTTTATTTCTAGCACTGGGTGGGAAAGCCAATGTAAGAAATCTCATACTGACTGTTCTATCTAATAATACAAAACAAAAGAAGTAGATACACCGGAAGTGGGCACCTTTAGAGATCCTTCTTATAATGATAAAAAAAAAATAGTAAGCTGGTAATTATAGCTCATGTCACAAAAACGTACAAAAGGAGCGCGAGGTAATTAGAAATCCATTAATCATACATCTATGTTGAAAACTGAGCTGTTGTGAACTCTTTATGAATTAATGTAATAACAATTTTATCTCATATTGTTAATCCTTATAGTGTTATTGTAAATTCAAATAATAACTTTACTTATCACGATAATTTCATAATCTTCAAAATATAAAGTACTGAAATAAATCACTTCTCTATCATATCTTCAGAAACATCAAATCTATATTTCAACCC
>JAFIDM010002131.1:107249964-107309723 GCA_023159025.1 Thereuonema tuberculata
GAAGATATGATAGAGAAGTGGTTTATTTCAGTACTTTATATTTTGAATAACTTTACTTCTTAGTAAAATAACTTGAATAACTTTCCTTCTTTTACTTATCAATGGAATTCTTTTATTCAGAAGTTTATGAAAAACTTCTGCCACTGGACTTCCATTAGATATCATCATCATTTCCTTTTATTAATATTGTAAATTAAATTTGTTTTCTTGTTTTGTTTGTTTTTTTGCGACCCCTCCCCCCTTCCCCAGGAAGAAATTGTTAGGATTTCCGTGTCTGTGTGATTGCGTGTCTCTGTTCAACGCCCCCCACAGCCCAAACCGGGAACTGGAATTAAGAGTTATAACTTCCCATGGTCTGGAGGTTCGGAGAGAAAATCCGAATTGCGATCCAGGCACACCCGGTTAAGTGGTCATTCACAGGGTCAGTAAAAACTGGATAAATTGAAAAAAAAAAAAAAAAATGGAAGGGCGGTCTACAGTGAATCGGCTAGGGCTGAAAACGAATATGACCAAATGCAACCACCTAATCAGTCACCCGAATGTTTGTGATATGAATGTTTACTAAATGAAATTTAGTAAAATGATTTACTAAACAAACTCAATGTACTTCAAGGGTCAAGTATAATTGATTGAAATATAACTAAATTAAATTGTACGGATAGCTAGGTTTTTTTTATTCACTAAAAAACTGCTAATGGATTTCTTTTAATTATTTATTTTACGTATTAATTGATTGTTTTATTTATATTTTCGTCCTGAGAACTTACAACCATGATTTAGATTTGAACTTATAGCCGTGATTCAGATTACAGCCATGCCTATTTCCTTATATTCAGCAAACTTCCTTCGTTGTCAGCAACTCCTGTACCGTGAATCAACGTAAATGATTCGAATTTTAACAATTCTATAGGAAATCTCAACAATTCCTTTCTAATCTTTAAAAAAAAAAAAACAAGTCTTTAAAGAAATATCTTTCCTGCTTGTGCAGCCATTTTGGAATGTCTTCAATTGGGGGTGGTCATAAAAATTGCATAAACTAATAATAATATAATTTTGCTGCTGCTGCCCTCCATTCCAATCACGTTCTCGTTGCTTTCATTTCTTGGCGCTAAAATAACTCGGAATCCATGCGTGCGGATGAGAGAGCACGAGAACGAGGCTTACGAGCACATTTAGTGCAGCCAGGAAGAAGGCACCAGTGGCGGAAGGAAGATAAAACCCCACGGAAAATGCATATTAATTGAAAACAAAAAAAGAAAAAAAGTTTCCTCTGGATATCAGATAGACAAAAAAAGGAAATGTTGTCATTCAAGTCATTCCCAAATGCCTGACGGAATAAAAAGGTTCTGGTTCATTGGGAATTTCGACATAAAATTCGGCAGAATGAACATTTCAATGATTAGATCTATTTTCATTGAAACGAGAAGTTCCCGAAAAAAATTGAAACCTACTTTCCTTCAATCTGACTAATTTTCATCGGACTTAAGTAGAAATCTTTTTTTTTTTTTTTTTCAGAAATTGAAAATTTATTCTTTTGATAATTAGTAAATACTAAATAAATATTGTAATTTAAAAATGATTTATATGACTTTTGTTTTTGTCCTTTCACGACTTTAAAATAAAAAAAAATAGAAATAAAGAAATAACATTTAAGGAAAGCAGGCTTTAAGTTCTTCTAGCTTCTTGCTTTGATTGTAGTCTCTGCTGAATAAAACAGCAAAGAAATGTTTTCATATTCTGAAAAAAAAAATGATGAAGTCAACAAATATTTACGTAAGTTGTCCTAATGCAATGAATGTTAATTAACATTAAAACATGCAGCTATTAAGAGGATTAATATCCTTTGATTAAAACAACAATAGAAATAACTTCTTAGAAATAAACACTTAAAGTGATCAGAGGAGTCTGACATTCGTAGCCCACAAGTAGCCGTCAAGTAGCAACATGTGAAGTTACATTTAAAAATGGAACGGGGATGTATACACACACAATGCGGATGGAGATCCTTACAATTTCAAAAAAGTGCAAAATTAATTCATTTGTATCTGTTGGCTTATTCTAATAATTTCATCATTTAAATTTCATGAGGCCAATCTTTCATAAATCAATATGGAAGTAAAATTGTAATTTCTGTGGTTGTATCTCGTCTGTTTCGATTCCATCGTTTTTCCATTTAATTCAAATTAAAATTTTCCGTGGCCGATTGAGTTCAATAATCAGACAAATTAAAACCTCAGCCTCATTAAAATCCATGCAAATTTAATGAATAATTCCGACCAATCTTCAGCTGTACTGTTTCCATTCTACGATGATATTGTAATTGGCATTATGTCACAGACAAATCTAAACCCTCCTATTAATTTGACATTTTAGGTCTAGGCCTTCGATCTAATACAGATTTTATAATTAGGATCTCTGGTAGGCATTCATTTCTGCAAACAAATGTATCGTTTTAATTACTATATTTAATCTGCCATTTTGCGTCATCTAATAACAGTTTGTAATCGTTATTGCTACGTTCTCCACTTGACCATAACTCACTCATAAAATCAATTGCACCATATTCATAAACTAAACTTTTACAACAATGATGATAAATAAAACTAAGCTGACGACAATTTTACTAATGGCGTTTATAATTCACGTTCTGGAATTCAGCGTCAATTCAATTCGACACCTAAACAAGATGGCGGCCATCAAGTACAAAACGCTTGGTCATGGAAAATAGCACAGAACTGCCTTCAGTTTCAAATGAGATATATTTTCTGTTCTGTCTTCTTACTGAAGAATTTCCTTACTCTGTTGGAGGATTAGGATACAAACCCAGGTTCCTAGTAGGAGGCATATCATTAGACTGGAACAACTAAAACAAGAATTAAAAGCTCATAAAAAAATTATTTTTATCTTTTTCAAAAAATAAATAAAAATAACAAACAATAACGCTATCCTTTAAGTGATAAAAACTTAATTGTTTTTAAGCCCAGAACTCGAAGGGAAGCACTTTGACGACGAAGCACATTACATCTTCAGAATTCAGTTACTGAAATCAATCTTATTGGACTGGATATTTACTTAACACTTTTCTCCTATCCATCACCAATAAAACAAAAAAATTGTAGGGTACTGGTAGTAGGCTATTGTTTTCAAAGTAAACCTAAAAAGTGGTAAGGCTTAATGAATTTATAATCGGGGGTGAGAATCGTTGAAATGAAGAGAATTTTGAAATTTCAATCCTCCACCATACACTCAACAGAAACCCTAAACATAATAATTAAATAATCCCTGCAGCACTGAAGCATAGGGAAGTTACGATAGAGCTCTATAGATTCCTATAGGCCTATGTCATATTTTACAGTTCCGCGATGTGCATCCGCTGTCTGGCAAGATCAGGAAGTGCAAGATAAATCTAGAAGTTTCTTAAAAGTGAGACCAAAAAAAACAAAAAGACCCTTATTTTCTGTGAATATGTTATTAAAGTAGCCAATGCCAAACAAAATTTGCATATCTGGAAATGATCTCTTAATCATTCCTGGAAATTCATATGACAATTATTCAAAATATGAAAAAAAACCCAGTAAAATTGATATTTAAAATATTAATTTGATAATTAAATTTACAGTAATAATAATATATTATAATATATAATTATAGTAATACATCGTGTGTAGACTGTAATATATAAGAGACCACAATACACAAATCTTATTAAACAAAAATATACTTCTTTCACATAACATGTTCGTCTTCAGATGTGTACATAACTAAAAACATAAAGTAACCAGAACTACATCATAAAATACAAAGAATATTCTTAATAATAACATCAAGTTTAAATAGTATCATTTTAAATCATATAACAATGCATTCCGGATTGACACTTCTGTGTTATAACATCTATGCGTATTAATTATTAACGATTCGTAAAATTTTCTTAGGTAACAATTCTTTTCTGTAGCAAGAATTATTGGATTGTCATGCATAATTTCATGCCCTGTTGATTAGGAATTGCCGTTAAATATTGCTTATTACGACCTTTTACTGCCGTATCGTGCTCCTTCATACGCTTGGAGACTCTTCTTTTTGTCTCTCCCACGTATATACACTTATTCCCATCCCCTTTACACCTAATACCATATATAACTCCTGTTTTATCCTTTTTGTTAATTGTTGGGTTTTTTCCTCCTCATTAGTAAATTATCCAAAGTGTTGTTGGCTTTATGTGCTGTTTTAATTTTTGCTGTACCTAGAATGGGATTTAGCTTATTATTCAATCTATCATCAAAGGGGATGGATATATATTTACAATCATCCTTAGTATTATTGCCAATCTTTGTGCCTCTTTCCCATTTCAATAATCTAGTAATTAATCTGTTGACAAATTTTATGGGATAATCATTATTAATGAATATGCTTCTAATATAATCCAGTTCCTGACATAATAATACCCCATTGCTACATATTTTCAAGGCTCTTTTAATAGCCAATTTCAATGAATTTGTTTTCTATTTCATAGGACTAGCAGCTAGAAAATTAATCATTATGTTGGGTTGGTTTGTTTTCTAGTAAACAGTGGTATCAAATGTATTGGTTACCAGAAATGTAGATACATCAAGAAAAGCCAGAGCATTATTAATTTCTGTCTCCATAGTAAATTGTATATTACTGTTAAATTGATTAAAAATTTTGAGGATCTTATTAACATTGTTTTTATTATTATTTACTATGAATGTATCGTCAACATAATGGCACATCAAACTGATATTGGTGTTTACTGTGTTTAATTTCCAAATATTTAATTCCAAATAATGCATCACCATCTCAGCAATTATGGCTGACGATGGGAGGCCCATGAATACACCTTTAGTTTGTCTATATACCTTATTTTCAAATGTGAACCATTGCAAATCAAAGAGTGTATCAATCAGCCTATTAATCCTATTTAGATCAACATAATCTTTTATATATTTAATGGCATCTAAATTGTAAATGCACCTAATAGCTTTCTTAATCAATTGAACTGGTAGAGCGGTATATAAACCTACTACATCAAAAGACACCAAATACATATCTTTATCAAATTTAACCATCTTAAGCTTGTCTAAAAATTCAGAGTTATTGCTCACACAAAACTGGGATTTATAATTAATTTTCTTTAAGTCTTTCACCAATAATTTGGAGATTTCCATAATAGCTGTGTGTCTGCAAGCCACAATAGGTCGAATCTTGTAAAAATTATCTTCTCTCTTTTTGTGAATGTTAGGTAAACCTCTAAAGCTAGGTAGACTTTTGTAACCAGTGATCTTGTCCACGTCATCCTCATCGATTAAGTTATCTTTGGCCATTTGTCTGATGATCTTATTCAACCGGAAAATAATTCATGTCTCCTTGTTCTTATCAGTACGAAAACCGTCAGTGTTCTCTAAGAACTTAATACATGTTTGTTGGTACATTGTGTTGTCCATGGCAATCCTTGCCCCTCCCTTATCTGCATTAACAAATCTGATGTTTTGATCTTTGGAGATTTCGGTGAGATCCTTGATAGCAACCTGTTCTCTAGGATTTAAGACACCTTTAGTGAATCTTTGATTTTTGAATTTATTGAGTTCAATCCCCACTTTCTTTCTAATGTCTTTTCTGGTTTCATTATTAGGAATATTCCTGACCTGTGCTTCTATTCTTGTTGCAATGCTGTAAATGCTCAATTTTTCTTTTCCGATGTTAAATTTATAACCTTTCTGGAGTAGATCCAATTGATCCTTGTTGAACTCAAAATTACAGTCATTAATGAATCTTTCATTATGGGATAGATTTTTCATTGGCCATTTTTTAACACTTAATTTAGCTAACTTAGCACAGTGCTTCTTTCTGAGCGTCCGCAATTAGCTAATGCTTTAATGATAATCAGATATGTGTCTATATTGCAAATTTGAAACATATGATCAGCTCCCGACTTGATTTGTTTAACTAGCCCTTTTATTTTATTATTCACTTGGTGGATTCTTTCTTCTAATATTAAGGAGATCATAGTGTCCTTTAATTCATCTATTTTACGGTTTGTTGTATTAAGTTTAAAGTCACAACTTACCGGACACAGCTTATATTTGTGGCAAATGTGGTTGAAAATACTTGCGGCTCTTGCATTCGCCAACTTACGATGTAATTTGATGTTAAATGCCTCTGTGGAAGAAGTCTTTGGGTTGCTGCTGGAACCATTGTTGAACTGCGTCCTTCACGTCATCGTCCAATGTGAATCGTTTGCCTCTAAGAGCACATTTCAATTCTCCGAACACTTAAAAATCACAGGGGAGATGTCAGGACTGTGTATGGGGGGGGGGTGCACAGCGCACAGCATTCACAGTTGCCCCTTTCTCCAGAAACTCGATGAGAAGTTTGGCATGTTGATGTCATCATTGCCTTATCCTTACTGTTCTGTATGGCCTTGGACATCTTTCGTGGAGGGGAGGCGGAATGTTTCCCTGTAGGTTCTGCCTTTGTCTCACGTTGGTAATCATGACACCACGTCTCATCACCTGTCACAATGTGTGACAAAAACAGGTCATCTTGTTGCTGATATAGCTGCTGGTGCTACAGAGCAATGGCCGTGCGATAGCCCGTTTGACCTTCATTAAGGTTATGGGGAACCCTTGAGCGCAGATTTTCCGATACCGGAGCCTATCGGTGATGATTTGATGGGTGGTACCGTGACTCAGACCCACCAGTGTCGCAATATCATCCACAGTCAGTGGCCGGTTACCTCTAATCAACTCATCCACATGCGCTACGACACTGTCAGTCACTTTTTTGGTTGTCCTGGCTTTCGTTGTCACGGAGGGATGTGCGGCCCTCTAGGAAGCGTTTTCACCAAATGTGCACTTGTGTGAGGCTCATGCAGTAATCATCGTACACTGTTTTCATCTGCGTAGGCATCTGCTTGCTGCCCACACCTTCTAACGCATAACACCGCGCTGCTTCTCTTTGCTCGCTTCCATTTTTACGGTTGGACAGTGACTACATTGCCACCAGTGGTGTTCGGCGCATTCACTGTGCGACACGTGACGCGTGACGTCATGGTTAAAGGTAAACTAGGTTCTCCGATGTACTCGCTTCCTTATTATGGGACATAACTTGCAAGGATCACAGACACATTTCTACAATCACATATGTTCGGTTTTTAAATGACTGACCCTTATATAAAGTAATTATAGTAGTAAATATCACATTTTTTTAATATTCATTCTTGAACAACAACTTTTGAGCAGTTCAGTTTTCAACAATAGTCGCTGAAAATATCTGGAATGATTAATCTATTACTAACTGCCTCACCTTTTTCACAATTTTCAAGAAATCAAAATTAACTAACTGTTTTATAATCATTTCCTTCAAAAATAACGTCTGAATTATCCATGGTTCTGCAAAACATTCTTTTGTTTTGCTTAAGTGAATCCCTTTCCTTTTATTCTTCTTCTTCTTACGAGTTTGGCCTACTATGGACCGCGGGAAACAATTGACTAGATGAATAGTCTTTTCCTCTCCTCCCAGTATTAATGGTTTCTGTCGTGAATTTCAATTCAATATTGTGTTATTCCTGGGAGGAAGATACATTACGACATTTCGTAAACAGTCTGAAGGGAGACAATTGCGAAATTACAAAGTTCCAACATTTTATTCTGACCAATTAACCAACCAAGTTTCGATTTCTCGAAATGATGGAAAACTCGACGTAGCTGGTGTGAGAGCTTTTACAAAGAGAGATTTGAGTAAAATAATGGAATCTGCTAATAAACAACTTCATCATCACAACGAGTATCTAAAATCCTCAAAAAGACAAAAAACCAAAAAAAAAACAAAAAACGTTCTTTTCAGATGTTACTGGAGATAGTACTTTGTTTCCTGCGATCCCTGGAGCAATGTTTCGAAGACCCGTTCGATCCATCCTCGATATGGATCCGGAATTCTTCAGGCACAAACCAATACAAGGAGGGGGAGAGAGAGATTACCCTTTCCCTCTTCTATGGGTAAGAAAAGAGATTTAATCAACAATAAGAAACTTTCCAAGAATATAAGATTAGTTGGTGACAAAAGGAAAAGTTAAGATTAAATTAGTTATTGTTTGTTTGTTTTTCATTAAAACAATAAAAAAAAGAAAAGAAAATAAATACGACTCTAAAAGATTTCGGGGGATTTTCCCAAAATACGCCTTCACACAACAAAGGCTATTTACCTTGAAAAGTGAGAGTTCACTGAGATGTAATCTTAGTAATAGTTTTATGAACCACTAGATGGATCTTCTTCAAACTTAGCATGCAGATCAAAGGAGAAGAGTTCATCCAATTGTCCTACTTGAATATTTGTGTGTATGAGTTTTTCTCGAGAAATCAGCGTGTGAAGGTGACAGAAATTAAAAAGCTTACAATGATGGCTTTTCCTTTTAACTAATCCACTAATTTCGTAGGCTTTGATACGATTAAAATTAAATCAGGTTTTAGTAATAAAAGTGGATTTTAGTATTTCTTTTCAAAAAATGAAAAGTTTGTATTGTTTTATTTTTTGTCGTTTTTACAATCTTAAATAAGAAAAAAAAAAGAAAAGAAAACTTAAAAACAACCTCTTTTAAGGAAAGAGACTAATGTGTTTGAAAGAGCTCTTATTTGGATAAACAATGGAAGAAATTATGGGTTGAATAATAGTTCATCGTAAGCTCATCATTCTCTGTTTATGTCAACCAAAAGTCAGACATAAAAAGTAAAACCAAAAGCTTTCCAATCATGATGGAAAGCAGATTCTGAAATATTATCCTTCGAATGAATCCATTTAGTTTTGGCTGCGATGAAACGAATTTTACAAATGATTTATTTATTCAAACGCTTTGCGAATAACATCAGAGTTCTTTAAATCTGTAGTCAACTGAAGCATATTTTTTAAAGATAATTTCAAAGCTTTATTTTCTTACCGGAAGTAAGCGTAAGTCACTGATCTTCTAAGACTTTTAATTGATTCTAAGACTTTGGTCTTTTCCTCGATTCTTTATTATTGATCCTAGTAATTTCGTTCTGAAGGATTAATGTGAAGATTAAATCGCCAGTATTAAAGAGAAGGTGAGGCTCCTGCGATCAACAAAGAACGACGCTAAATTGGACGTCAGATATTTTGGCAGTGAATCAATTCATGAGAGGAAAATTAATAATCAGGGAAAATATGGGGATCATCTGATTGTTTGTATCAATTGAGCTAATTCTTAGTAGGAAAATGTAAATACTTTACAAAATAGTCACCTTCCGCCAAAATGATATAAGTTAGGAGGATGTATTTATACAATTCGATCAATTACATTTACAAATCAAAATTTTAATTTTGTAAGGTTTGTGAAAGTGTGTTGATAATGAGTCTTTGCAGCTGAACAAAAGAGCGCTTTTAATAAAGAGGGCTCAGATTACTACGTCAGAGTTTCTTCTATTTTGCAGAAACTCACTTTAAGAAAGAAATTTTTTATGAAAAAGAAAAGTCAAGTCTGGTTTGGAATCGAATCTCGACTCCGAAGTATTTGTTGAGACAAGTTCATTAAAAGTAAAACAAACTGAACGAACGCTTTGGAACTTTTTCTCTAATAACAATTACAATGACACAAAGTTACAAGACATGTGCTGACGGTTTATTTGTTTCACGTAAAAAATATTAATTTGGAAAACTTCAAAGAGACGGTTCTATTTCCGGAGTTCAATTTGCTTTTAAATTTCTTATGTACAGGAAAGCCTCCACTGTATCTATTTTAAAAGCTTCATTTTGCACGAATGATCAGGACCTAAAAAAAAAAAAAAAATGCCCTTTTGTTTCACTGTCCGTTCCAAGATTTACAATTAAATTAGATTCCAATGATTCAATCGCAGAAGAAACAAAAAACACTTTCAATAAAAAGAAAAAAAAAAAAAAACAAGTTCCAAAGAATCTTACTTTCTTTAAATGTTACTTATTTTTTTTCTTTTGTAAATCATGAAAACAAAACGAAAAACCCTTATTTCAAATTTTTCATTTTCTAAAAAAAATAAAAAATAACTCCGCATTATAAATTATTATTATTATTATTATTTTGGTAAATGATAGTTATTTTTAATCGGATCAAACCACATGCAATTGATTAGCTAAAGGATTAATTTCCATATTACTAGGAGGTGTAACTCCTTTGATGGGTTATTGTAAAGTAGAATCAGATTATTTTATCAAAATTTTATATTCAAATTAGTGGCTCATCCCTTAAAACAATCAGTGTAGAATAAGTGTGATGACCCCTTTTCTTCTTCAAACTGCGACGATTTCACTTTTCTATTTGAAATCTTTAACAAATGGGTTTTTGTCAAGTGAGAGAAGTTGATAAAAATTCCTAGAGAAAACCATTGGAATGTAAACAAAGGGGCCTATTTCAGTTAATCTTTCACTCCTCTTTGCTACTATTAATTAACTCGTGAAATGATTCCAATTAATCTACAACATAAAACAAGTAATGCACATTTATTTATTTGTTTTGCTTTTTCTTTTCAGGAAATAGAAAATTGACAGCGTTTGTTTTCAGTAGATATTAGATTTGAAATAGAAATACGAGGTAGAAAGGATTTTTGTTTTCTGTCGTTTGACGATTTAAAAAAAAAAAATTAGGAATTTTGTTTTTAGGAAGAGGTTTAAAGTTCTTTGGAACTGATCAACATCAGTCAAAGAAAATCAAAATAGAAGAATTATAACATTTTATTAACCTTCCCCTTGGCTTCCTTGGTGAGAAAGAGGTTCATTTCCGTTTGACTATTGCTGTTACTGGCAATATTAAAACCCGTTGCGTTCAAATACGAAATAGTCCATCGTAAAAGCCATCACGAGACCAACGTACGATTTTTAACGAGCGTCGAGGTCTTTGAGGAAAATCTTAGACGTAATGAATTTCCAAAAAGTACTCTTTTATTAACAATTAGAGCAAAGTATTAAGCTCAAGAACCAATGCCAGAACAGATCAGTTCCAGACCGGGCTTTGATGAGAAGACAATAATTTTTAAATTGGGCTAAATCGTGAAGCCTATTAGGATTTAAGGCTAGGAAATGTTGCCACCTTTAGAGATCAGAAACCAATCAACGTTTGTGATTCTGTCTGAGTCGAAGCAGATTTAGAGTCTTTCTAAATATTAGATAAATTTTAATTTGTTTAAAATTGTTTGACAATGGAGAATAAATAATAGATAAAAAGGCATCGAAAATATGAATGAGCATTTTCTATTATCTTTGTACAAAGAATAAAATAAACTGTTTGTCGTCACAAACCACGTGGCATGATGTTTTAGTTCAAACAACTGGCTGCTATGGACGGTTAACGTAGTTAATTGTCGTGGTTTTTCATTGAAGACATATCTGAAAGTAAGTTTCTTTGTTTAACAAAATTCACCTTAGTGAGGAGAAGAGGGGGGGGGGGGGCTTTATTTTTGAGAGTATTAGGGAAAAACATCCAAACGAACAAAATGTATTTCTGTCTAACTTTCAGGGTTATATCCGATCAAGATAGTAAGAGAATTCTACAATCCTTCAAGAAATGAGCTTCATTAGATGAACATCCCATATTTCTTCTTCAAATCTTTTCTACTGTAAAGTATATTATTAAGCATCTTCCACTACACCAGAAATAAATGGTAAACACTACATTTATTTCGAGAAAAAAACAGCAAATTTTCGAGGAGAAAATAAAGAACGTCTCCTCTTCTTCAAGCCTTTAAAAATAATAATATTAACATTAAGTCACGAGATTTTGAATTTACAATATCCGTGAATAAACAATACAATATTAATATTATATATTATTAAGTTACGAGATTAGAATTTACAATATTCGTGAATATCATATGAACAATACAAATATTAATACAATATTATAGAATATCGTCTTCTTCACAATAATCCTCGAGTTGTGTATCCAAATTCAATTGTTTTTTACAATCCAGATCTTCAATTATTACTTTATTGTTGGAATTAAAATATTCTTTATCAATTAAATCTTTGCCTAATTTTACTATACCTTCATCCATATAAATCCCATCAGTTCTATTTAAGTTGTATCCTTTTGAGGTTCTTATGCATAAGCTTTCGATTATTTTTCTAATTTTAGTATTCTTTTCATTGCAAAGAATTCTAACTTCCTTATTAATAATATGTTTCTTTTCATTACAATGCTCCGCAATTTCAGATTTTTCTACTAATTTTTTCTTGATATAGTATCCATGTTCTGATGCACGTTCCTTAATCGTTCTTTTCGTTTCTCCAAGATAAAACAAATTACAGTTAAGACATTCCAATTTATATATTACACCCATTTCATATCTTTTATCAATACTATTCAATTTTTTACACAAAATATTCTTTAATTTATTATTATATTCAAAACTTACATTGATTCCAAATTTCTTGCATATTTCTTTCAAACGCAAACTATTGCTATTCAAATATGGTATAAATGTAGTGTTTAACATTTATTTCTGGTATAGTGGAAGATGCTTAATAATATTCATTAGATGAAATTGAGTGTCTTAATATAAAAACGGCCTATCCCAACTAATGATCAATTCAGTTCATTTTGTTGTGGCACTGAAGACTATTGCTGCCATCTAATGCTGAAGTATTAACATGGTTGCGATATGACAAATACCTCATTTACTTATTACATAAAAAAAGTCATCTAAAAGAAATTTCCTCACAGCTTCATATAACAATGACAACTAACTAACAAACAGTGCCCAACTAACAGTGAATAACAATGCTTTGAGCAAGAGGCGCTACATTCACTATGGCGGTCTCCCTGGAAACTGAGTGTGATTTTGAAGGAACAGTTCAAAAACCGAAAAAAAAAAAAAACCTGTACGAAAGGAAAATATGTGGGTCCAAAACAAAAGGAAAATAGCAAGGAATAATGGAGAATCGTATATTACAAAAAATAAGAAAACTGTGCCACAGAAAGTGCGTGTTCTCCTACAAAAGTGCTGGGAGTTTTCCCGATTTAACTTGAGTGTTTCAAAAACTGAGTGATGAAACTAAAGAAACATTGTTTTTGGAATTTTATCAGTCAAATGATTGCAATACATAAAACGCTTATTTATTCTGATTGAAAAGAAGACTCCACGAAAGGAAGAAGAACATCATGGGAAATATTTCAAATATAAATGTCTGATTGGTTCTTTGAATGCATATGTCAAGTTTCAAGAAGATTCCTCCATAGAATGCCATCAAACAAAACAATTGATTGATTTCATGGTCTTCACTTTTTTAACAGTAGTTTGTCAAGAGAAAATTAAAATGCGTGAAAAACTAAACAGTTCCACTGTTGTAGCAATTGCATTGTAAAGATAAGGACTGAATCTTAACTCTTCGTTTAAGCATACCTTTATATTATTTTAATGTTATCCTTTAACTTTATTGTTTTTCAAAATTGTGCTGCAGCATATCTTTGTATTATTTTAATATTATACTTTGATAATGCAGTAAAATAGCTGCGAAACATGTTGTTCTATAGATAACTAAATAGGGGAGATCCGTGTATTATGGCCCCCCTAAGCAAGAATGCTCATAAACCTTAAATTATTAACATAAAAAGATTTAATTTGTTGGCTGCTTATAACAATTGTATAGCTACATGTTCAAACGTGGTAAAGTTCTCTGGTAACTATTAATAATTGCAGAAATATTTTTTTTAATTTTCGTGTCGGTGGTCCATATTACACATACGTTCGTGTAATATGGACCGAGTAAACCAAAAACAAAATATAACAAGAAATTAATTAAAATAATTTTTACAAACAAGCTTTCATAATGCAGTAAACAATAGTCATACTGTACGCATGTGAAGTTTTACGATTTTATTTGGATTGGTTTATGAGATAGGGTGATTTTAAAATTTGCCCCTCTTTACCCCCCCTTATGGGTCAAATTTTGAAAAATTTAAATCATAAAAATTGTACGACTTGAACTACATTAAGCAAGCCCTAATTTGTGCTTTTCGGTTAATATTAAAAAAATAAGCTTCAGGCTCATAGTAATATGCTTAGCAATCAGTGGTCCATATTACACAACAGCGCACGGTTCATATTACACGCATGGATGGAGCAACGTTGTTTCCAATCACATATCGCTATGCAAAATAGCGCGCATAAAACACAGTCTGGATTGTGAAGAAAATAAGTACATTTGCTACTATTAACGTGAAAATTATAAATTACCTAAAAGCAGAAATTAATACATTCATTCTAATATACCTGTTACATCATGATCATATAAAATGGAAAACACAATTTAATACTCGTCCAAATGAAGGCACACATGTAAAAGTCACCTCCTGCTTCGGATAACAATAATATTCACTAAAGACAAAGGGATGGTTCTGCCAACTACTGGTGAACACATAAATTTCAACAGGGTCCGTATTACACGATGGTCCATAATACACGGATCTCCCCTATATTATAATAAACCCGTTTTTATGTATCTTGTATATTTTAATTAATATGGGTTTCTTTGCCAGTCTTCGTTTCATGTTTAATTCTTTGCTATCCGTCTTGTAATAACCAAAATAATTAGCGAGCTCTTTAAAAGGAAAATAAAAATAAAATATAAAACTCATATCATCTCTTGCTCTTACCATGTGCATACCATGTTTCAAGAAGATCCATCCAGAGCTCAAGCATATTAGGAGGGCGGACAACACATTCATAGACTCATTTGAAGAGTTTCCTAGGCTAATCAAAAAGTGTAAATGCATTCCGAATTTTCATTTGAGCAAGAGTTGTCTAAAGACATTTCATTCTCTTTTATTTCTTTTGATTAATATTTCAAAATGGCTACCTACAAAGAAAGCTTCAACAGCGCCCTCGTTTTGTTTAATTATAGGTTAAATTGAAATCGGAGGAGGCGACTGATAATAATCTTTCCCTTTCACCGTTAATCTCTCGTAGCGAATCCACTTCGATAATCTCTTCTCTCTTGTTCCGTTTACATCCGGCGACTGCAGCGCCGATTTCAGCTTTTATAAACGTCATTGATGGTATGGCCAATTTCGGCTTGAAAGCGGCATTCGCAGGGGCGGGGTAGTTGGGGGAAGTGGGGGTTGGCGGTCCTTTGGTCATTAATCAGGCGAAGGTCATGGGGCTAATTAATTGTTGATATGAAACTTGGAAGGAAGTGCACGAGCAAAGCTATTACAACAGCGGCCACCACACACAGGCCCCTTTCCAACTCATAATTAATTTTCTGCGATGCATCCACACCCTCTCTCTCCTTCCCCTTGAAAATATCAGGAAATAGTGGTTGGGTAGCGAAGACACTAGTCAACTGTTTCTACTCTGCTGCCTCTAATGTAGGAGGAATTAGACCTTTCTCAACCGAAATATTGTCCCACGGCTAATTGCCTAGAGATTCCAAACAAAAATGGCCGGACTAATCTGCTTATTTATAATTCTTTTTGATGTTCATCTTTCTCTTCGTAGTAGTGCTCCAATGAACTTGATGCCTACTTTCCTTGCTTTCTGTTTCTATTTTTTTAAAGTTGTCAAAATAATTTTAGCAAAGCTTTCTTTTTTATTTCTTTATTATAAAATCTTCTGAATAAACAGTTAAAAATTTCTGCATTTTATGAAAAAAAAAAAAAAATTCGTACAAATATTTAAACAGTCTAATTAATTTTAATACCATTAAAGCTCGCGTTTATATTAAGAAAGTTATTACTTCTGGTTAATAGCCTTTCTGAAGACATTATTTGGATTCTAATGCTTGTCTGTGGGAGTTTTCTTCTACGTTCTCTACAAAGTCCATTTTGGAAAGGATTTCAAATAAAAAAAGTTAGATCCACTGTAGCCCTTAAATAGACACATCAAGTTTCAAGAAGATCTGAACAGCGATTTAAGGAACACACACACTGACCTAATGATTTGATGAGCCTCGCTCTTTTCAAGGACAATTGAATAACAAAACAAAATAAGAAGAAATTGAAATCACTTAAATCTATCTGACTATAAGGTTTGCTTATTTTTAGCTTATTTTCCTAAGGAAAGTTATATTACAAAATCTTGATTTCTGTATCCCTAGGATTCCTATTCTTTTACTTTTGAGCCAGTCTTTCAAACTGAGTCTTTCGGAAACATATTTACAGACCTGAGACGAGCTCATTTTTACTGTCAAGTTTTTTTTCTGTGTTGGTCCCTGTCGCGTGAAGATGACAAAAAGTTCGCCTACAATCTATATTAAAAAAAATCTTTTATTTCTCTGTCTATTTGTCTGTCCGGCGCAATTTCCTGAGCGAATGGAAAGTAGGAATAATTTTTACAATGAAATGTCAGCGACAGAATCGAACCTACAACCTTCTGATCCGAAGTCAGATGTCTTATCCATTAGGGCAAGGTGACTACTACTCACTTTATGTTGTTTTTTGACTTATGTTTCCTTCCCCTTTCCCCCATCAATAAGGAATGTATTCAACCTTTTCTTTTTTTTTTTTTTTTTTGAATCTCAAGATTTTTTATTTATTTCCGATCCGTCTGTTTATTTTTGTGTACACGGCAGATGTTTGAATAAAAAAAAAAAGTCAAGAAAGAAAGAAGCACTATTTCTAATAGATAGAATACTGAAAAATTACTGTTTGTAACTCAAAAACCATCACTATTTCTAACTCAAAAACCACTGAAAGATATCAATTGTAATTAAAAAAAGAGTTTCAAGAAATACAGAAGCACTATTTCTAATAGATAGAATACTGAAAAAATCACTATTTCTAACTCAAAAACCACTGAAAAGTATCAATAGGAATAAAAAAAAAAAAAAAAAAAAAAGAGAGTCAAGAAAGAAAGATGCACTATTTCTATTAGATAGAATACTGAAAAATCACTATTTGTTATTCAAAAACCATCACTATTTGTAACTCAAAAACCACTGAAAAGTATATCTGTAATACTAAAATATTTTATTTCTCTGTCTGTTTGGTGTAATTGTTGTAATTTGTGAAAATAAAAATAATTTCTACAAGTTCACTATGTGAATCGAACATGCAACCTTCTGCTCCGAAGTTAGACGTCTTAGCCATTAGACCACGAGGACTACATTCTAATCGGTATAAAAAATAAAAATATATCTTAGATATATGATTTACACGCTGGCTCTAAAAGCAGTCGTAGATTAAGAGAATATAGACATCAAAAATTAAATTTAAAAAAAAAAAAAAAAAACTTAAAAAAAATTTTAGTTTTAGTTTACTTGATGTAATTTGTGTGTGCTTTTTTTTTTAATAAATAAAAAGTTGTTTTCCGTTACATATGCGGAGGCTTCCGTTACAAATAAAATGAGATTTTCCCCCTATGTTTTCATGACTATGTAAAAAAAAGAAAAATTAGGTTCTTTCAAAATCTTATTCTATTTTATTAGAAACTAAATGAATAACATTGAAGATAAGTTTTGGGATAAGAAAGGTCATTTTTTTTTTTATTGAATAAGATTTTCTCAAAGCTGGAGAAGCGATTCTTTTCTCTAATAATTTAAATTAAAAGGTTTTAAATTCTGTTCGTAAACAGTTGAAATCTGAAATGTCAGAAGCCATTTCTATTTATTCCAATTAAAGTAGATCCATCAACAAGAATCTTTAATAAATACAGAAATCGATTCTTTACAAATCCTTCTAATACTCTTCTTCTCCAGTAAACTAAGAGTTCTTGGTGTCTATTTAATATTCATATTGTCTTTAAAACTGTTTAACAAAGGATGGTTTAAATTTAGATCGGAAGATTTTATTTCTTGTCTGTTGTTGTTTAATTCCCTCGATCGAATCAAAAATCCTTTGTATGTTGAGATCATATTCAAGAATATTACTAAAAGCCGATTTTTCAAACATGTGCTTTTTTACAAGATAGATAAAGAAATAATAATAAGAAAATTAAAAAGGAAATTTTGTTTAAAAAGGCTTTTAGCTCTGTTTCGATTAATATTATTTTATCAAGTCAATAAGTTCTTACAAGAACTTGCAGCTTTATTATATCTTTCCTTCTTTTTATTTTTAACTTAGTTTTCAATAAGAAAGTGAGGCTATGCAATCACTCAGTCTGTGTATCTGTAGGTTTCCTAATAACTTTTGATAACTGGACTGATCTTCTGGAACATTGATGATGATTTAGTTATTTGTGGGTTTTTTTTCAAAAAGGAAAATTTCATCTGTTTTCATTCGATAGTGAATTTAAATAAAGCCTTTTCATTTTTGTCGTTTCACGACTTCAAAAAAAAAATAAAATAAATAAATAAATAAATTTCAACTCCTACATTACAATTAAGTAAATGAAAATATTTTTTTTGTTTCAGTTTTCACTGATAAAAAACTTACAATTGCACTTACTAATATTAACTTATTTTATAAGTTAATGATTTCTGACTTAAATTAAATATATCTTTTACGTAAAAGAATAAAACACAGCGAAATGACTTTCCAAATTTAACCAACTCCCAGAGGGAGTGCCTTAAATCTCCATCACTCCAATTCCCTTAATGGCTCCAACATTTATTTCCTGAATTTGTGCAGAGTCACGATCTTTGCTTAAAAAAGAAAAATGGCTGAATCGAAATGACTGGTTTTTAACTTTGACTTTGTTTTGGGACTGTCAACTTCAAGAGGACTTAGAACATTCCCGAACCACTTTCCTAATCAAAATGACTGTCTTTTTTTTATTCATAATAGGAAATAAAGTTTCCATATCGAAATGCTGTCTTTCACTCTTAATCTAATATTATTTCAGTTTCTCTTCTTTTTTGGGGCAAGAATTAGGAAAACTTTTCTGTTAAAAGTGAAGTCTCTTTATTATATCTAAGATCTGTTATCTGTATCTGTTTCCGATACGCATTTAAAAATTATGAAAATAAAACTTGGCCATTTAATTAGGATATTTTCCAAAAAGAAAGTCATCAAATCATTAGGTGGGTGGGGGTGGGTTTTTTCCACAATAATTTATGAACTGATGAATGGATCTTCTTGAAACTTGGTTTACATATTTTTGAGGACTAGGGACGATCAAACTCTTATATTTGGAATCTTTTCCAATTATTCAGAAATTGGCACGAAAAAACAACAAAAATTCGCATAGAAAAAATATTAAAATCGAAACAATGGATTACTATCCTATTAACATTTCTTTTGTCTTAAGGAGTGAGAACAAATCCCTTTACATTGAGAGTGGTTTCAATCCAATTTTGCACAACTTCAGTAAAATCCCAAAATGGATTTAGTTACTTATATAAATTGGCTTAATTTCAATCAATGAATTAGCTTGAATGATACAGGGTTTTATTAGATTAATTCATTTTTTTCAGGAAAACAAGAAATTTTAAGAAATAACTTTTAAGGAACTTTAGGTTGTTTCCAACTTTGTTTCTTTTTATTTTAATTAACAATTATTTTAACATTAATTCAATCTCATAAAAAAGCTATCTCTGATCTCTGAAAAGAGGGACACAAACGGGTTGTTGTGTGTGAATTACAGACCAGTTGACAAATGAACAAAGATCTTTTTATAAATACAAAATGGAAGCCGCCAATTCCAAAATAGAATAACTTAAATCTTAATAACTTTGTTGTTATTATTATTGAAGAAAGATAGTTCATCAAATTAGGTAAATTAAATTGGGTAATACCCAATTGGGGTTTCAAATTGGGTACTTCCAAGCAAATGAGCATTAGGAAAGACCGCATTGAGTGATCAGACCAACGATCGCCTTTAATTCATTCATTTCTCAGAAAATGACTGAATTCAGTCTTTGAATAAATAGGGAAATGGAAATTATTTTTTTGTATTATTTTCACGAATTTCAACAAACAAAAAAAATAAAATAAATAAGTAAATGCAGAATTTTCCAGGAAAGTGGGCTTCAAGGTTCATTCAAGAACTACATATTGTTATGTTCTCAGTATATTTTTAGGTTTTATTTTTATATATAATATTTTGGGATTTTTTTTGTGTGGTATTCAAAAGATGGTACCAACTGTATCTCGTTTTATTTATTTAGTAAATTAATATCGAAAAAACTTTTGATATTTCGAAATGTGCAAATGCAAATTAAAGTAGAAAAAGTAAATAATAGGAATTTAATTCATTTTATTTTGAGAAAACAAAAAGAAATCCTATTATTAAAATCCTGAGTTCAAACTCAGAACTTAGAACTAAAAAAAAAATAAAATAAGAAACAACGAAGCGTTTAAGAAAACTACGCTTTAAATTCTTCAGAAACTTGTTTTCTTTAGGAATTCGTAAAAGGAAAAATAAATACTAATTGTATCCTTTTAATAATTATATGAAGTAATTGTAATATTTACTTTTCTATAATATATAATTGATATGCCATTTATTTAATTTTTTATATTTCACTGCCATTTTTTTTTTTTATTTTATATATACCATATATGCTCCAATAAACGCCGAGTCTCTTATTGCCGCCGGTCTCTAATAAGCGCCGGGCTGCAGAGGGGACACGGCCAAATAGTAGCCGGTCTCTAATAATAGCCGGGTCTTTGATATTTGCCTACCGGTACTAGTGTAAGCGTCCGTATCTTTATAGTCGTGCATAATACCTTACGGTACATTGCCTTACAAAATGCCGCCGAAACGGTCATTTGACATTGCCTTTAAGATTCGCGAGGTGGAATACGCGAAAGAAACTTCGGGTGAGGCGGCCGCCCGTCATTGCGGATTCGGACGACGAACAGCAGTGAAAGGTACAGAAAGACATTGCCATTTATCTTTAACAGTCTTTCGTAGCATGTGAATTTCAAATAAAGTAGCTGTTTGTAATATTAGCCGGTATTTATGTGTAAAAATATTGCTTTCTTAAGGTTTTTGTTAATAATGACCGGCCTCTAATAGCAGCCGGTCTCTATTAAGCGCCGGGAGCTGAGGCTAGTTTTGCAAATAAACGCCGGGGGCCTCTATTGGAGCATATACGGTATATTATGTAGTTGTTTTCATTAATGATGTAGGAATTGTGAAGTAAGATATATCCTATTATCTTAAATTCGTAATTGATTTAATACAAACAAAAATATAAAAAATTATATAAATCATTTTTACTTATACTAATTCTAATAATTATTATAAAAATAAATATTACATCACCTTTACGGAATTTAATATTAAAATATTATATTAATGAAATAAAAATTGTGCTGAATCATTATTGAACAAGTTAATTCACTTTGATTAATTAATTTTTCCTCTGTATAAAAAAAAAAAACCACTTGTAATTCAGAACCTACAGACAGACGGACAGTGTTGTAGCACTAGAACAAAGGAACAACAAAGGAACAGACGGCAAATGTAATAACGTGTTTCAGACGAAAGCATTTTTTTTTTTGTCATGAAAAAGATATTTTGAAAGCGAATGAATTTTTTAAAAATCTTAAAGAACTAATTTCTCCTTTAATTAGAAAGAAATCCCCCAATTCCCTGCCTCATAAAACTTAAATTCCGCTGCAGGGACTCAACGGCACCAAATGATTTATTATCTAAATATTCCATTAGGAGAATTCCTTCCAATCAACGACTCGCTTTTAAAATCGGAGTAACCAGAAGCTCTGATAAGGAGCGGGAATGTGGTGGCGAATATCGTAAGCCCCACCCACTTACTCCTACCCTTAGGAGTGGACAGCAATGAATAAAACATTAACATTTGGATCGTTAGAAGATATGGGGAGAAGTTGCCGAAAAGACCCAATAAATGCACTGGGAACAGAAAAACAATCAGTTATTAACCAGAAGCAATCAATGAGTATCAATCTCCTGATTTCTATTTTGTAATTAACAAGGCAAACTAACAATACAGGCATGGCGCTGACAAGAAAAACTTTAATGTAGTGATGATAACGCCCGATTACAATCTAGTAATTGGCTGAGAAGTCTTACTAAGCCATTGAAATGTTTTCATCTTTGTTTGTATGCATGTACATGTCGTTAAAACAATTAGATGGATTTGATTAAAATTTGGTACGTAGCTTACTAACTTAAAATACAGAGACATTTATTTTGGTATTAATTTCTGCCATTTCTCAATAATGGCCTCTCAATTAAAGTGCTAGATGAATTTCTTGGAGACGTTTTGTAAGATACTTGTTTATGATCCACTTAAAATAGGAGCACCATTACTTAAAAAGTTTCCCCTACCCTGTCCTCAAAATGGACTCTTCCTCCAGCATTGTATCATCAGTCTTCACTATGCAATGGATAACTTAGCGTATACCTTGTTTGAGACACTCAAATCTCTAAAAAAAATTGCTGTCCTGAAATGGTTTTGTGAGAAGAATGCCGTGAAAATATTGTTCAGACACTTAATTTCTAAAGTGAAAAAAAAAAAAAAAATACTGAGACACTACAAGCACTGTAACACTACAAAAGTATTTTTTGAGACACTAATGCGCGAGTGCACCAAACTTCAGTTAACTTTGATGACTGCAGTTTGGACGGAGCTAAAATTAGTTGGGGGTGCTGCTCCAGAAAAATTTTAGCCTTTGTTTTAAAATTGTGTGAAAGGAAACATGTATAAAAAAAATTATTCAGAAACATGATAAATTTCTTTTTATACACGTTTGTTTCCTTTCACACAATTTTAAAACAAAGGCTAAAATTTTTCTGGAACAGCAAATCCCCCCCCCCCCACTAATTTTAGCTCTGTCCAAACTGCAGTCATCAAAGTTAACTGAAGTTTGGTGCACTTGGGCGTAAGTCTGCCTTGAAGAAACTATTGAGGTACTGAAGACGCCGTGAAAAAAAAAATACTGAGACACTACAAACACTGTAACACTACCAAAGTATTAATTAATTTTTTTCCGATTAAAGTTTTAAATACATAAATTTTACAATTTCAGAATAAATTTAAATTTCAAATTTATAAAAAATACAAAGTTAAAAATATTTTTAATTTTCATATTTTTATTTAATCATTTTAATTCTGCTAGATAGGATTTGTTAGTTTATAATCATTTAAGTTATCTTATCACAACTCATGATTAAATCCTTTATTTATGGAAGTTTTGAGTTAGATCTGATGACTGTCATCTGTTTATTATTTATTTTTATTTTTTTTACTATTAAAAAAACTATAAAAAAGTAAAAAAAGAATATAATATAAAAGAATTATAAAAATAGATATAAAATCAAAAAACTTGAAAAAGAATATTTATATGATAAAAGAGAGCAAATTTCTTTATATATTGCGTTTTTGTTTTTCTAAATTTTAGTTTCAAAATTTCACACTGGTGCCGCTGATGAAGTGAAAACAAAATTGGCCGTGTTTTCACAGAAACAGTATTCTGAATTTTGTTTTGGGTTTTTTCAAATTTCAGATTGCTGTCCGGCTATACATGTTTAGTAATAGTTACTTTTATTCTTATATTCTATACGTTCTAAATTTCTAAATTGCAAATGATTGATTGAAATCTTTGCATTGCGAAACTCGAAGACTAGGCTTTGAGTTTGGCGTCTCGATATATATATATATATATATATATATATATAGATATGAAATGATAAAATGACAAGATGAACATTCTACATTTCTATTCCAATTCGAATATCTGTTGAATAAAACAAAATGATACAATTTTTCTAAATGACTTAATTAAATTCGTTTAAGTTTGGATAATATTTTAACATTTATCAAATCGTATTCTAATTAAAAGATTACCTAAAAAGTTCAATCCTATTTGTTTAAAATAAAACACTAATATTCATATTTAAAATATTAATTTAATACATTTTCTATTTAATACAAATCCATTGTTTAGATTCCAATGGGATATTTGTTGCCTTTCGACTTCAAAAAGATTTCAAATATAAATCTATGAAATCGTCTCTAATCCTGAAACACATCCAGCGGAAGTAACTGAATACACAACTTATTCACTTATTTGCTGAGGATCAACGTTCCTGAGATAGAAACTGGTGTATTTGATTGTTCTACTAACAGTTCATTTTGTCAAGAATTTCTAAGTTTGATTTTTATGTCTTTGTAATGAGAACTTGTAATTAACTACCATTTGTTTTCAACAACTCAATTTCCGTTAAATCTTGAAGGAACCACTGATCCTTGAGTCTTTCACAAACCATTGATTACAAGAGGAAACTCCAAGAATTCTCTTGCAAACATAGCAAATAGGACGGAAGAGTCAACGAAAGGGAAACGTCTTTGTCCGAATGGAACCCAACAGAGTCCGACAAAAAGATCAGCAAAAATCATCCTCTACGATTTATAGTCAAAAGTCTGTCACCATTTCCCATCTATGAAAACGTCTGACTAATAAATTACCTCTGCAAGATTTTTTCCAACTAAGAAAACGCTGAAGAAACTAAAACCTTTTATTCAGTTAGAAAGTTTCGCCCCAAATAAAAAAGCTCTAAACAGCAGCGTACTAAAGCTAAAATCTCCATATTGTAAATAAATACTTTTTTTTTAAATAAAAAAAGTAAATTTATATCCCAGCTTTTTCATTTAACTACAAAAGGATATACTGTATTTCTGGGATGTTAAGAAAAGTGAATCTTAAAATAGTTTTGTAATCACTCAGATTTAATGAGATTTACACACGGGATTGTTACTAAGACATTGGCCTCTCACCTCTGAGTACGGATTCTCATAGGGGTTTTGATGATGATCCGCACTGTGCAGGATTTCTGCGGCTTCTCCCGTTTCCCCTGCACTTTCTCAATATTTCTCTCCGTCTGTCCCATTTCAGTGGGACAGCACAAGTCCCTGCCACGCACACAATCAATCAAGGAAGCAGTAGAAGTAAAGTCTTCATTATGAAAATTGCTGTAAAATAAGTTTCTTATTCTTTAAATTATTTAACGGCTTTTATTATTTGAAAGTGACCCATTAAGATCTATCCAGTAATTAATAAGATATACACTACAATTGGATCCTTTCAAATACGGAATTTTTAATATTTTATTCTTTGAGTGCTTAAAGCACAAGTTTTTACTATCAAGTGGTCATAAACAAATAACAAATCTAATCAGGACTGAACAATAACATTTACTTTTCAATAGAAACTTTAATGTTGAGCAATGGATTACACTTTTATTTAGTGATTTATGTTTTAGAACGGGTCTGTATATTGCCAAATGTAATCAAATTTAGATAATAAATCTAACCTCTTAAATATCAAGTTTGGTTAATCATTTCTATCCTATTTACGTTAGTGCACCGATTGGATTTTTTTCTTTTTAATATTAACCAGTCCTATTAATTAGACTCTTGTATTAGACGCTGGAATTTGTTATATGTCTTAAAAGTTTTTTTCTTATTTTATCCTTAATTATATCGTAGATTAATTGATTTTTACCAGTTATAATTTTTCCAATTTAATTGACTAACTAATTTAAATTTGAAGTAGATGTCTAATCTAAGACCAAAATTATTATTTGGTTTATTAATTTCAAAAATATTTAACCAATTATTTCTAGTCGAAATTCCAATGTCCTAGTTTTGTTTTTTGTCTCTAATTTTGTAAAATCTGTTTTAAAAAGTTTTATAAATAATTTTTTCTTCTATTTTTAATATAGTGCGTCCACCAGCAGATGAGACTTGGCCACGTCTACGTCACGTGGTACGGGACGGTTCTATAAATCCATTTGAGGGGTAGATGTTTTTTTCTATTTTCAGTGCAAATCGTTTCTTGTTTATAACAGAGGAATTGATGATATGAAATACGACTTATATATCTACTTTTCTTATATATAATAATAACTATGCTAAATTTTAACCTAACGATATAGAAAACTGATTTGTTGTTTAAGAACTGTTACATTTATATTGTTTCTTATTTATGTAAATTATGAAAAATCATAATTGTATAAAATTATATTAATTAATGTAAGTAACAAATATACATACTTCATGGTAATAATGTTTTATTTAACAATTAATTGTTGACAGTTAAAAAAAAAAAAAAAGTTTAAAAACAATCCCGTAAAGTTCCTCAGAACATTTACAGATATACAAAGTAAGACCATTGGCATTCGCACTAGTACTAAAAAAATAAAAATAGAATTAGATTGACAATAATAATAATAATAGTAATAATAGTAATAACTGCATGAATTACAACTGCAAGCTTTGATATAATAGAAATGAAAATAAAACTAAAATAATATAATATTGTTTATAATAATAATAGTCAATCAAAACACCAAAATAAAATTGTTAGAATGATCAAAAATAATCAACAATATTGCAGGTGATGATTTAAATTTTTAATAATGAAAGATCGTAACTGTTTTTAACGAAATTACAAACACTAATTCTTGACGTTTTTTTACTATTTTACTGTTCGCCAGTCCTATTAGGTATTCAAAAATAAAGAATACCTGTAATATAGGTGCTGATAATAATTTATAATTATTAACTGTAGATTAATTAACTTTGTTAATTATCTAATCAAGTTAAAAATTCAGAGTAATATTCTCAACAATTACTTCAGCGATTAATGAAATTTTAACCTTTTTAATACTTTTTAGTGTTTTAGAATTATATTTTTCCCAATTAATTTGACTGAATAATTTATATTTTATATAATTTTCTAATCTTAGACCAAAATTATTATTCGTTTTATTGATTTGAAAGATTTTTAACCAATTGTATCGAGTTATTTTTTCATTATTTTGATAATTTTTTTCCCTATTGACATTATAAATGTTATTCATAATTATTTTATAAATATTTTCTTCTTTAATAGTAAGTATTTTTAAAATTTTTCCTAATTTTTTTTTCCCAAAATTTTTCTTTTCCAACCCTTATCCCTATTGTGAAATGGATTCTGCGTTTGAAGAGGCGTGGCTAAGTCTCATCTTGTGGTGGACACTATTTTATATTTGTAAAGAATTTTTAATTTTTGTTCGGATTTCAAACTAGAGATTCGATTAAAATTAATTAGACTTGAATTTAGACAATTCAACTAAATGATACGGATTTAATTCATGCTTCGTAAAAAAATGCAAAAATTATACTGTTTTATTCAACAGATATTAAAAATTTAAAATAAATTTAGACTTTTCGTTTTTATCCTTTTCACAAACTTAATTTTTTTTCTTTTTTTTCCTTTAAGTTGTAACAATTTTAAAAAAGTTGACTTTACATTCTTTTGAGAATCTTCTGTACAATGTACAGGAATGCCTCGAATTACGACGACCTTATGTTCCGACCGACATTGTAGTAGTCAAAAATTGCCTGTAAGAAATCAGATATGCAGTTTACAATATAATATTACGATATATATTGTAACGGGACAGGGGGGATGATAAGGTGGTTTAAACTATATTTACACTCTCAAGTTGGGCGCAAACAGTTTTCATACGGTAAAATTTACTTTCCACCCCCTCTAGACCGTCACATCCCCGGATAATTGCTCAGCCCTCTCAGGTAATGGGGTCACACCGCACCGTTACTAAATTAAGGACTACTACTTCAACAACTTAAACTTGAACTTAACAATTTATTTGCCAACTAAAAATAACAAGCTTCTACTTCGAAGACTGTGTCAATGCGAATTAACTTGGAAATCGTTTAGCTATCCTGCTTACGCACCATTTCTCTCACTAATGCTGCGCTAATAAAACTAAAGTAAGGGCTCTCCACAATTTTATCTTTTCATTTAACTAACTGAATTTATGTAACTTCCTATCGCTAATGCTGCAACAATAACATTAAGTATTTTCACTAGTTTTGGCTTAATTTCACCTGGTGTGCGCATAGGTAAATTCACTGCACTGCACTATTACTGTTGGAATTGACTCCGCTAATGGACTGAATTTGACGCACTTGTAACAACTTAAAGTAATTCACAAAATAAATTTCACTCACTTATTTCTCCGGCGGGTATTTGCACACGCTAAGTTGTAGGATTTTCACTTGCAAACGGGAATTTCTTTTGACTTTTAGGCTATCCACGGTTGCCATTCTAACTACACAACTAGTTTACCACACCCTAACCTAAGTTTTGGTTCGGAGTCTTGCATTCCGACTCGAACGAACGGAGAATTATCACCGGCATAAACCATAGTTTGCAGGCGGCGAATGGACGAAAGAGAGAGACCTGCCACCCCTCTGCAAGGCGTTAAATAAGTTCAGGTCTCGCGCCACCTATTACGTAATTAACCTGGCGTCCTATTGCAAGGCGAGGTTGGATATCTTACCAAATAAGGCAAGTGACGTCACCAAAGGTGATGACTCCGATTGACCAATAATTAATCGGACAATTTATCACAAGGAAATGATTGCGTCATAAATATTTCAACAAAATTAAATGGAATTTTCCGCGGCTAAGCTAAAATTAATTCATTCTGCTTAAATTAATTCCGAGAAATTAAAATCTTAAATTTAAATTATTGAAATTAAACTAAGCTTAAAATTACATTGAATCATATCACTAGCTAAACTTCTTTTTGGTAAACCTAAAATTACACTACACTGTCATAAGTTACGCAACCTTAATACAAGCTATTTTTCTAAAAATCCTAATATAACTTAAAGTTTAAAGCTAAGCAATTTTACTGCAAAAACTAAGCTACTAAAATTGACTAAAATTAGCTAACGAAAATTTCGCAATTGACTTACAAAAATAAAACAACTTTCTTATAAAATTTCAAAGATAATTTTTCTTATTTTTACGTATCTTTTGGATTGAGACTAACAATAATAAATTTACTAAATTTCAACTGTACATTGAACTGTAATATATGCGTAATGTCACAATATATATATGTGAAATATTTTTATACATAATACTTTATCATATAAAAATACTGAAAATTTATCACTTATTGAAAGTACTACACATGTGTGCTATTTAAATAATTGTAGTATAGCAACAATGACAATTAAAAAAAAATAAGATGTATAAACAGTAGGATACATTTTTTCATAAGTACTCTTGTACATTCAACATAAGTACTCTTGTACATTCACCATAAGTACTCTTGTACATTCAACATATGTACACTTGTACATTCAACATAAGTACTCTTGTTCATTCAACATATATACTCTTGTACATTCAACATAAATACTCTTGTACATTCAACATATGTACTCTTGTACATTCAACATATGTACTCTTGTACATACAGTATTGGGCAAAATAAATAGTAGTGAAACATTCCGCAACCTCACACGATGATAGGGCGTGCCGAACGTTACGATCTATTTGAATATAAACTGCATAGTGACCGTATTAGGTTTTGAATCAGTCGAGGCAATAAAGAGTCTTGAGTACAAAAGAAAAGGTGCTTTTAGTCGAATAGTACAATCGTTCAAATAGTTAGGACAAAATGTGTGCTTTACCTATGTGAAGGAGCGGTTTTAGCTTATGTTTCGAAAATATGCCCCAAGTGACAATATGATTCATGGCGTACTCCAACGGACAGGTAGTGTACTGACACAGGGTAAAGGGTGCACGGGATGGCTACAACCGTAACACAAATAAGAATTGCAGCCCTCTCTTTGAACAGGTGCATACCTGTCATACAGCTGTGGCAGTTTCTTCATGAAAACTTTCCTGGCAGTGTCATCTCAAGATAGAAGATTTGCAGGAATGGTACGAATCGTAACGGCGAACATTTAGAACATGTTGTATACACCTTGGTTGACAGCTGCTAAGTTAGGGGATTCCTGTATATCGTCATTGATATTTAATTACTGATTCCTCTGCTGGTTTCTGTCTTTCACTACAGTTTTGCTAAATACTGTACAGAAATCTATAATACAGCTGTTTACTTTATCTGTAAAGTATTGTACTGTACAAGATTGGTATGTTCTGTACATTACATCATCGGCACAGCAATCGGTTTGATTACGCGGAAATGCCTAAATCTCAAGGTACGCTTAAGCCTACGACCAGATGCAAATCCAAAGAGGTTGTGAAGACATTGAGTTGTCGTAAATATGAAGGATCGTAGGTCGGAAGGTCGTATCTCGAGGTATATCTATTTTCCATTCCATCATCTAAGGACCAGTTGATGGGAGCTTCTCTGAAAGGACTTCCACAAAATAATAAATAGGTAAAAAAAAAATATTAAAAATAAGAACTCATATTAATTAAATAAATTCTTCTAACTAATATTTTAAAAACAACTACTTTAATACTGAAAAATTAAATAATAAAATATCTCTAATGGCGGAATCCATACAATCACTGCGAAATCTCGTCTGTGTAAGCTCCTACCTTTGTTGCTTGATTAATCCTTCGAAATATCTCGAGTGGTAAATGGAGTTTTTCAGTATTAAAGTAGTTGTTTTTAAAATATTAGTTAGAAGAATTTATTTAATTTTTAATAATGAAGACGTCAAGGTTTAAGGTGAAGAGTTTTTGTACAACCAAGAAGAATAGAGGAATTTCTAAATTAAGGTGAAGATTTTAAAATTTGTTTCTATATTTTATATATTTTAATATACTTTTACTATATTTTACTATATTTTAATAAAGTTTGTGATTTAATCAGCGGATGAAAATTTTTTTGGACAAAAAGAAGATTAAATTTTCTGCAATTTCTAGACAACAATTTGAACATTACTTGCAGTAATTGGACAAAAGTCACTGATTCGGACATTATTTAGAAGAATACTTCACGTGTTTGTTTGTTAATTTGGAATTTCTAAATATTTTTGTTTGTGCATTTTAGTTGGGAAGGAGAGAGATGTTCTCTCGTCCCTTTATGTAAAAAGGCTGAAGAAGAAGGATGATTAATCCTTCGAAATATCTCGAATGGTGTATGGAGTTTTTCAGTATTAAAGTAGTTGTTTTTAAAACTCATATTAATAATTCGGTTTTTACTGTTTGCACTCCCAAAATATGATCCCCAATTGTAATGTAGTTAATAAGAATATGTCAGTTTGGATTTTCATGAACTTCTGCCAAAATCACGGATTTTATTTTTCCCCAAAGGTTAAAAAAAACAGAATGAATTTGTTCTTTTTTGGGTTATTTGTCGCCATAAAAGAGAAGAAGAAGTCGTTTGTAGAGATTCGTTTTTTAAAGCAGCGATGAGAATAAGCTAAAATCGAAGTGATAAAGAGTATGTTATGCTTTTTTTAGCATTATTCAAAACTAAAATGTACTGAAGTGTCAAAAAAAAAAAGAACGAACTTCAAGACTATCTCTAAAAAATATCTTTATTTTGTTTCAAAGTCGCTAGAAAAGAAAGTAAGCTTTTAAATATCAGATATAAGATTTATATTTGAATTGCAATTACGTTATTTAAGCCGTTAAAAGTTAAAGTATGTAAGCAAGCCCTTGGGGTCGGAGGGAGGTAACCCCCCCCCCCCCTGGTTTAGTGACAACGGGACTAAGTTGAGGTCGCCTGGTCAGTCCACCCGTCCTGGTATAGAGGGCTGAGTGGATCCTAGGATTCATCTGAACCCAAACATTTTGAATTATTGAATTCTATAAATCGGATGAAGCCACACTCAATGGATAAGTTAAAGAATTAATATTCTTTGTTTAAGACAATGAGAAATTAATGAAAGTAGGATAGAAATCCATTGGGTTTGGATTCCATTGCTTTTCTGTGGGGATTCAAAAATACGCTATTTGGAGAATAACAAGGACGCATTTTGAGAAGATTGCAAATCTAATAATTAGATGTCCTCAAGAATATACCACAAGGACACGACTTACCCTGAATATCACGGGTTTTGATGCCCTTTTGGGAGATGAAAATAGATATGAAGTATTTCAAAAATGTATGCTGGTTTCCAAGGGTTTCGAAATGGTTGAGGTTTGTTTTCATTGGATTTGCTCTAATAGAGTAGTTTAAATACTAGAATTGCGATAGTTCCATTATTGTTGTCGGCGATAGCTCAGATGTCGCCCTTCTGTGTTGACAAGTTCCATTATCATAATATTATGTTTTGTTTCACCCATTAGAGGTCTTTTTACTTATTATTATTTATTTTCTTTTTGCCATTTGATCCAAATGCCTTCAGGAGATGTTTACGGAGGATTCAGATAGGATTTAAATATAAAAGAAAAACATACTACGTTTCAAGAAGATCTCTTCAGAACTTACTGACATCTACGAGCAAACATAAAAGCAGACAATGATGAGCCTCACTTTAAACCGTTATTAGCCAGACAGACAGACAGACTGACTGATTGATTGATTTGAGGAATCTCCCTTTTCTAGGAAATCAGGATAAAAAAAATAAATGCAGGCTTTCCGTGTGTCTTTTTTTTCATGACTTAAAAAAAAAAAAAAATAAAGACATTTTTAGAAATATTTTCACGAAAGTAGACTAAGTTTTTCAGGAACTCCTTGCTTGTTGTAAATTGTAAGAAAATGTTTACAAAATTCTTGTTCTCTAAGGTGGAGGGGCTTCTGAAGGAGAGTCAGTAGACGAGGGAGGGGTGGTGATGGTTTTATGGTGTGCGAAATATCGCTATCAATGGAGATGAGCTCGTATGTCATTGGCCCATCTTCATCTGACTGCACAGGGAGCAATTCAGTTAGGTGGAATTCCATTATGCTTAAAGGGAAAGGAATCAGGGACTTTATACAGCATAGGTGGAGGCTCCAGGGATCAGATCTGTCCTCTGTCTCCTACGCTAATATTAAAGTTTACTTTGCTAGAGAAGATGAAAGTGAGTTCATCATAGTACAGTTGTACTACGTATTTATTGGTGTATTGCTCTGTAAATAAAAAAATTTGGAAATTACGTTTTTTTTTTTGGTTGTTGAATGGGAGATTCCGTGTTTTTTTTTTTTGTTTTTTTTTTGGTTGTAGATTTTTGGGATGGTGGGGGGGAGCAAATATCAAGTGTAGGGCGCCTAACGAAATCTTGCCCCGGGCGCCAACAAACCACGCGACGGCCCTGATAATCAGTTTGACGGAAAACTGAATGTGGGATAACCTCAGATAACCATGTGCAGGAAACAAGCCCCATAAAAATCTATATGTAAATCTATATGTTGAGGAACGATATAAAAAAAGTGTCATTTTAAATTGTTGAAAAAAAGATGCTTTTGTTTTTCTAACTTCCTTACAATTCGTTGCAGCTAATTTTTTTTAAGTACAATTTTCAGAACAAACTTTGACTTTTTTTTATTTTATAGCTCATTTCTTACCAACAAAATATTTTTCAGATTATGAAAAAAAGTGATTCCCTCATAATTATTTCTATTGAGATGGATTGTAGGTATAATTTTACTAGGGACCTTATTACATACTGGCATAGAAATTAAGGCCCATTTAAACGTTGTGTAATTTCTTTCTGTATCAGTAACTGATAGCACTGAAGTTATTTGACTAGATTCATTGCAGAAGCAAAGGACATTTTTTATAGAAGGTTTTTTTTCCCCTACTTGACATAAACTAACGAGTAGGGACCATATTTTTTGAAGGTGGGCCTTATTTCCACCCCTTTCCTTAGTTAAAATTTAAAGAATTTAAATAATTAATATGAATTTAATTAATTTAATTAATTTCTGTAATTTAAAACTGAAAAACTGCTTCAGAAGACATTCAATTTAAAAAATTGTTTATTTTTTTTGGTTGAGAATGTATTTGGTTGTTGAAGTCTTATCATTGACAACATAATAAATAACGTTTACTTTAAATATTTCTGTGTTGAATAAAGAAAACAAAACAAAATTGACAAAAACAAAAAGAAAAACAAAAACAGAAAGATTTTAAAAGAAAATAGGTTTCAAGTTTTTCAAGAAACTTCTTGTTTTAATCGTGATCCAAACTTTAAAGGGTAACTATAGCCAAGTTATTTTTTTTTTTAACCATTAAGCAGAATTCTTTTATATATTCTTTCCAATCCTGCTGTCAGATATTGCTTCCTTATTTAAAGTGAGTTTTATTTATTATGTTGTCAATGATAAGACTTCAACGTTCTCTATTAAGTTTATATTTTATCGTAATTATGTGTCAATTTTCATTTTAACGCAAAAAAAAATGGCGTCTAACATAAGAATGAGCTATCACTAGGGCCAGGATTTTTGACCAAAAACATCAAAAAATCATTTTTTTTTAAATCACGCAAAGACAGGCTGACGTATTTTAAGAAAAATCTTCTTCCTTAAATATCCATTTATATGATAAAAAAATACTCTTCTATTTATGAGCTTAAATAAATCCTAATTTACGAAAATATGCACTACAACTGCAAAAAGTCATAATATATTGTAAAATTAAAATTGTCAAATCTATATATAAAAGGCAAAACCCACTGACTGGCTCATCAACGCTTAGCCAAAATTACTAAAATAACTAAACCTAAGAAGTTGAAATTTTTGGGACGGGCTCCCCTTATGACGTAAGCGTTCACTAAGAAAGGATTTTTAGAAATATAAATCCCTAAAGGATGTAAACGGGGTAGTGAAGTTTCTTGAAGGTTTTGCATATCTCGGAAACGGTTTGAGCTAGAAACATGAAATTTACCATGAGTGTTCATTATCAAAATCAAAAAGACCTTTATTCACGATTTTCGTTATTGGCGTCCTAGGGGTGTAAATGGGTGGGAGGGGTCAACTTTCTTGAAAGTATACATATCTCGGAAACCGTTTGAGTTACAAACAGGAAATTTGATATGAGTGTCATTTGTCTAAATCAAAAAGACCCGTATTCGACAAATTTTCGATATTGGCAACCTAAGATCCTAACGGGGATGGGGAAGGCGACAATTGGAACTACAAAAATATTGTTGTTCAACAATTGGAACTAAATATTGTTGTGCATAATAACGTGACACATTAATCTGGAGGCAAAAACTAGAAGTATGGGGTGTAAACGGGAGGGCAGTGAGATCAAACATTGTTGAAGGATTCTTCTACGAGATTTTCGGGATAGATTTGTAATGATCAGATGATTTTTTATGAACTGGGAAAGGTTTGAGGAGATAGGGGTGTGTATAAAGGGAGAAAGGGATGGAATCTCGAGTTAAAATTCAAGTAGACTTACAACATTACTTTATCACGTGATTTTTATACCAACTGGGAAAGTTTCGAAGTGATCTCATACTTTCAATTTCTTTCTCATGTACATCATTGTAACCATACAAAGAAAGGGGATTTTTGCTGGTACGTATATATAACAGAGATGTATCAAAATGTGATGTAAAATTGAAAACTATTGATTGATGATCTAATACTGAAAATTGTCAAAATGTGATGTCAAAACTGTCAAACTGGATAAAAAAAAAATGCTCAAATTCCTCATTCATACGGAAAATTAACAATTTATTTGAATCAGAATATTATTAATCGAATCCGAGTAACCTGGCAAATGATTGAATCCATTTAAACATACAGACGGAGTAAATGAAGCTCAGAATGAACAAATATGGTGTCTTCAAAATCCGAGCCTCGATTTTCACGATGAAATATATGAAAAATCGAAAAGTAAAATTGGTAAACGTTTCGTTCGAATCATTCATTTTTATTCTTTCCTTTGAATATTTACAATGATTTTTTTATGAAATAAAGCTAAAAAAGAAAAAGTAATAAAAGAATAGTTTTAGAAAGGAATCTAACCATTCATGTAATCTGACTTTAGTAACAGGTTGAAATATGGTCTTTTCCTGATAAATTTAAAACCAGACTTAAAAAAAAAACACAAATTCAATCAGTCCCGTTATTAAACCAACTTAGGTTGGTTTTTTTTCCCCCTCGTAGAAGAATGAAAAAAGATGACTTTTTTTTAAAGTTAGTTAAATGAAAAAAAAATTCCACTCTTTCTTTCTGATTTTTAATCAAATTCGAAATGACTTTTACTTTCCATCCCAAAATTAAAACTGTTATTAAATTTATTTTTCATATCTAAAGAGGCTTTCTTTGTCTCAGTATTTAAAAAACCCTTCCCCCTTTTCAACTTTTCAATTATTTACAGACGTTATTCTACGAAATCAACTTACAGCAGAAAAATAATACTTTAAGTCTCCTATGAAACTCAAGGAGCCTTGAAGCAAAGTTTAAACCCCTTGTGAATTATTTTTCTTTTTTATTTATCTGAAACATGCACTTGACTCTGTTGCATCACAGACAAACTTGCAACCATCTATTTATAAGTTTGAGGTAAAGTATTTTTTTATTCCAAAACAGTTCGTTATCTTTCTGGAAGAATCTCTTCAATTGTCCAGTCAATAAATACTGGAAATAAAGTAATGTGATAAAGTCAATAGCAAGTCTTACTATTCCTTTTAAGATATTTTTCGCCTTTTGTGTTTATTATGCTAAAACGGTTGGGCTGATTTCCTTAAAACACAGCACGATGCTTATTTATGGTCCAACTTAAAACTTAAATACGATTATTTTGGTTTCAATCAATGTATATTTTGCAGAGAAGAAAAAAAAATCTAATCTTTGTTTATGCTTCTTTTGGTTCCACTGAGCTACTGAATACTGGGCGGACCCAACCGATGAGAGATAAGAATCTCGAAACGGTTCCGTCTTGGGTTCCCGGTACAAAATTTCCAAAAATAGCTCAGTGAACCTTTAATTTGTGTGCTTTTTTTATGCCTTTTTTTATAATTAACCTTTTTTTTAATTTCAAAATTTATTTGCACACATCCAATGGGCATATGCGGTTGCTGTAAAGCTCATGTACGCATATTATAGTATTTATATTCTAATAAGTACTTAGGGAATCCTGTCTGAACAGGAAGTGTGTTTTATCCCTACAAACATACATACGTACATACATACATACACTATGTCCTCTCTTTCTCACAACCTCTCAACCCTCAATACAAAATTCATTCAGTGTATAGAAACTTTAAGGACACTACATAATAACTGTAATATAACTCAGCATTAGAGTATTAATAAGTAGGTATTTATTCCTTATTAACTGCAGATTTTCCTGCAATTGCTAATATTTTAAGGCCGTACCATCTTATTCTTACATCTAGATGAAATAATATTGTGTTTAAGATTTAATTAGAAGAATAAAAGAGTTATCTGTAACTATGGAGCGAAAAATATGTTGTTTACGCCATTCCATGTAAAGATAATACTTGTCAATATCTGGGAGAGACAAAAAGGGCTGTAAAAATTTGTATTTTACAGCACATTAAAGCAATCAGGAATAACAACTTTACTTACCTTATAGGCAGCCATTGTTATAATATTGGGCATGTTGTAGATATTGAAAATGTAAGAGTTACTTGAAAATGGTTGATTGAAACCGGTTCTATTCTGTTTTTTTAAAATGTGTTTTATTCTACAGTCTTGTGTGTTAGTTAAATAAAATTAAATAAAACTAGTGATAATATATACGCTCCACTTTAACAATGAGGGATAACAATGTGACGGCTTTTAGTTGAGATAGAGTATTTACGTTCGTCATTTCTAATTTCTTCATTCACGTCGAGATATGCCTCTAACGACTGTTCAGGCGGTCGCTGGAAAAAAATGAACATTGAAACTTAAATTTTAATCTCGTAGGCTAAAATTAATGCGTTATTTTCTTTTTTCTCTGGCTCTTTTCTCATTGCGCCACACACACACACAAAGTTAGTGATAAGAAAGAATAATTTGAATGTAGTCCGCGTGGCCTAATGGATAAGACGTCTGATTTCGGCTCAAAAGATACAGGTTCGATTCCGTGTCGTGAACGTTTCATTGTAGTAATTTTTTCATAGTAAATTAACGATTGCGCCGGACAGACAGAGAAATAAAAGATTTTAGTAATATAGTGTGTTAGTTAAATTTATTTCAAAGAAAATAATGATATTAGCACACGTTAAATTTATCTTCTTCAAAAAAATCATTACTTGTGTTAATAATAGCATTTTAAATAACTTAATTGTAATTAAATCATTTAATTAGCATTTAAAATTACTTTTGAAATGAGACGGAAGAGTAGCATTAATATCAAAGTTAAAAAAAAAAATCCCATTTCATAGCATTTGATTGTTATGCCTAATTCCATCATATAGTTGTCTGTCTTATGTATTTTTCTAATTTTACGTTACACTTAATATTGATGTTCAGGAGATTCAGAAGATTCCCTAAGTCTTAAGATTTCCATAACGGCAACACTCTTAACTTGTATTTTGAGAGTAAAGGTGGCAACAGACGCTAATTCGGTCGCTTCCACTTCCTATCAGACAGAAAGAGGGCATTTGTTTTTTTCCCTAACTCTACAAGTTTTTCCAATAATGTACAACTCATGTGTATCCGATTGGCAGTTTGAGGTGGTGGCGAACCTTCTTAAGCTCACCCCCATTTCACATTTCGTGTAGGGGGTCGCTAAATAAAAGACGAGGTTGCGATACAAAAAAAAAAATAATCCGAACAAAAAACAAGAGAACATCTTCTCTTTATCTGCTGACAACTCTTGTTCTAGCTTTTCCTAATGCGTCAAACGTTGTTTCTGACAAAAACTCTAGTTTCTAATTCATTTAAATTAACAATAAATAATTTCCTGAAGACGGTTCATTTGCATTGCTTTTAATAGAGGTTTTTTTGGGTTGATTTCTCATTGTTTTAAGTTATTTTAAAACCTGGTTCCATAATGCAAAATGTAATAATGAAGATGTATACACTCACCAATAAATCCATACTCGAAATTGCTTTTAAATTGAGTTGTTGGGTAAGAGATCTACACGAGAGACAGACACAGATTTATTGACAATATTTTTAGGAACAAGAATCGAAATTGGCTTTTTAATAGAGAACTCCAATGGAAATGACAGCATTCTAATCACAAAAAGAAAATCATTTCATAATAATTGAACAATCGTTTTTAGCCTACTTTCCTCGGGAAGTGTGACTCATCAGATCGCACCCAATGTACGTTGCCCTAATTACTTTTGAGCCTCTGGAGGAGTTCTTGAAACTTGGTAGGCATATTCATGGACTAGAGACAATTTTATGAAAAGTGTCAAAAAGCCCAGCACAGAATAAACAACAAATAAATTGCCTTTTTCTGATTCATTTACCGGGGAGGAACAGGTAACAGCTGTTTCGCTATTCTACTAGCTCATCAGACCTGCCCTGCCTCTCCCGATAAAGAACCAGAAAAGGCAGAAACCTATGAGAGAACCACCGGCCAAACTGGCAGTGGCTCCCCAAAGGCAAAAAGGCAATTAAAAAAAAAGGCAATGAGCTAGTAGAATAGCGAAACAGCTGTTACCTGTTCCTCCCCGGTAAATGAATCAGAAAAAGGCAATTTATTTGTTGTTTATTCTGTGCTGGGCTTTTTGACACTTTTCAAAGAATTTATTCAGCACATATTCTTTTCTATTATGTAGAGACAATTTTATGTTTGGAATTTTTCTCAAGTTTTATTGTCGATAAATTAGCGCGCGAAGGAGAAAAAATGTCCACAGAAAAACAGTGGAATCTAAACAATGGAATTCCACTGAACTAACTGACTGAAAAACAGTTAATATTTTCATCCTTTTATGATTAAAATTAATCGGATTTGAACAATTTAACTGATTCAGCAGATGAAAAAGTTGTAAAACTGTTTGTATTCAATAGAATTTCAATATAAATGTAATCTTTCCATTTGCATCGTTTTCATTTGTGTTTATCACGGCTTAAAAAATAATAATAATAATAATAATAATAATAATAATAATAAATTTAAGAATAACAATGTAAGAAAAGTAGGCTTTAGGTTCTTTCAAGAACTCCTCATTCAAATGTAACTTTACTAAAAAAAAAATGAAATCTTTTTTTTTTTTAGTAATGATTTCATTTTGCTGAATTATTGAAGACTTTATAAATCATTTTCAATCAAATAACAACCAAATCTGATTAATGATTAATTAATGGAGAATTACTAATAATTATTTACCGAATTTTCTTCGAATTATTATCTTTCTAAAAAATTCAAGCTTAATTTCAAATTAAAATTCTTCTATTTCTTGTAAAATTATCTTTAAAAGCTTCTGTGTCTAAAACGACTTCTTTCTTTTCATCATAATTTCCTGATGTCATTTTAATAATAGATGAACAAAGCAAAAGATAAATAAATGGAAATTTGGTGAAGCGTGAAAAGAAGGAAAGAAATTTACATTACACAGTCGTATCACAGATTGACGGAAGTGGGAATCTTGGTACAGCTGTTTCGTCCTTATTATGACTGAATCTGATTGCCACTAAGTGTTTAGTTGGAATTATTCGTACACATGGAAATGATTTAAAATAAAGTTTAATTTAAATATTTTACAGTATTAACATGTAAATGACTATTAGGGTCATTTACTTAGAGGTAAAGATAGAGTTATTGATTATTCAGGAATACTTTAAGTGAGAAGATTTTTTTTTAATGTTTTTGAGATATTTTTGTTTTGTTTGGTCTTTGATTTGGATTTTTTTCCGTGGTCCAACAGGTGCATTTAAGATACACGGATTATTTCTGAGATGCTCATAAACTGGATAGATCTAAATGATGAGCCTTAATAAGAACGAAACAACTGTCCCCGATTTTCTATTGACAGCAACTGATACTGTCAAACTTTTTTTTTCTTCTATCATAAATATGACTATATTTGAATTGTTTATTAAGTAGTAATAATAATAAAGGTGTGGAATTGGTTAATTTTTGCTTCGAGTCTGAGTCTGCTACAATTGTTGGACCGATGGTAGAAGCCTCCAGTAGCTTCAGGGGTGACTCGTGCTATCTTAAAGAAGAGCGAGTGAATGACGAATTCAATTCTATCTTCCACAAAATAAACAACACAATCTATTAACATATGCTACGAAGATGGGTAATTTTATAAGACTTAAAAACAGGCTGAATTCATGAATCCATTTTTCTTCTAACTCGAAAGCTACGTTTCTTTCACCAACATTTCAGGAAGATCTATTCTATTAAAGTCACTTGTGAACTGAATGGATAAGATATCAATTCCATTCATAATTTTTACATTTTTAATTTTCTAATTTTTTTTTTTTTAATTTCTTAAAAGTTAAAATAAAAGCGCAATAAAATAAATTAAAATAAAATATTTAACAAATAGTTCGAAAGAACTTAACGCCCACTTTCCTTAAAATGTTTAAAGTCTAATATCTATTGAATACAAACAGTAGAAATTTGTCATTTTCCTGAGAAAACAAAAATTCGGATTAACTTTTATCCTAATAAACCGAGGCGAACGGATTAAGGATTTAATATTCACAGTTTACGATAATAATAATAATAGAAATAAAACAGAACTCTTTTGTTTTGATTCCACTGCGTTTGTTTTTTTTATAGGAATTTTTATCGACAAGAACTCATTGGGAAACGATTTCATAAAAAAGAGTTAAATCCAATAGGCACGTCATGTTTCAAGCTGATCCATCCAAAGGTTTAGAAATGAAGAGAAGAATACAAGACTGACTGACTGATTTAATGAACCTCATTTTTCTATTGGAAAGTAGGTTAAAAACAAAGTTAAGACAAATAGTAAAGTTTAAAACTTAGGGTTAAGTTCTTTCATGATCTTCTTGTTTGTTTTTATAGATAGAAAAACGCTATTGGAACAGTTGCAAGAAAATCATATATGTAAATGATTCCAAGTAAAAATTACTGTTGACTGTAAACTTTATTTATTTATTTATTTACGCCTAATTTTCTCTACACACGTAATTTCCAGTCCCATTTTTTCCGATGGTGGCGAAATTTTGAACTATTTTATTTTCCTTTAGAAATCAAATCCCCATGGTCTAAATAGTGATCACATTAAATTTGGTGGCTTTTGTTCCAATAGGTTTTTTGGTAATTGGGCTGCAAACACAATCCTCTTCAATTACGGCCACCAGGCAAGTATATTTTAATATCCATTTAATTTAGACGAGCGAAGTGGTTCTCTCCATTCACCAGTAGATCACATTTTGTGAACCATTTTATTCAAAATCTATAGTAACTAGAAACATGCCCATCTAAAAATCCATGTAGAAATCATTACAGAACAATCATATTTTTAAAAACTTAGAAAGAAGCGCAATTAAAAATGCCGCATTAGTTCTTAAAGTAATTTAATGTGGTGAGCGTGGTGACCTGAAAGATCTATTGTGCTATCCCACAGAAAGAGAACAGGCGGAGAGAAAGACTGAGAAAGGATGGTGAGAAATACAGGGGAAATGGGAGAACCCCGGGAAAACCTGCCCAGCTCGGATCGCCACCATCCAAGAAACCCACCTGAGAACCGAACCTCATGAGGTGAGAGGCCAGTGTCTTAGCGACATCGCCAACCTCGCGGCCCATTAGTTCTTAAACTGAAACAAAACTTTGTAATTTCCAAAAATCCTACAGCGTCGTAGCATTAGTCATTTTTTAAATACCTTCAATCTTAACTTAAGTAGATATATATTTCTTATCCAAATTTTCGGAAGTAATTTTAACAGTGCATGAATCTCATCGAAGCCCGGTTGTTTTACAAGTTAGTTCATAATCGACTTCTGAAATAACGTTATTTCTTTGAAATAAAAATATTAATAATAAAATTTATTAATTGAATAATTTACGTGTGTTGAAATGGATTAACCAAGACAGAAAAGGCCAGACACACAAAAATACTAATGCATTTAAATTAATGATGATCAAAATTACAGACTTTTCGATTTGCTACATTATACAAATCTTTCTCAATGTGACCGTTAACATTCGCAAGAAAAACACAAACAAACAACTCAGAAAACATAACAAAACAGCGGCCTCTAGGGAACAAATGAGCAAAAAGGTTTTTAGATGAAAGTAATAAAATATTAAAATTACAAATATAAAAATTAAATTGCAAATAAAATGTAAATAAAATTAAACATAAAATTACAAAAATAAAAACAAAAATAAGAAATAAAAAATAATAAATAAAAAAGATTAAAAAATAAAAATAAAAATGTCATCAAGAAGCAAGGATTATAAATTCCTCAAGTTTATAAAATGAACTACTGTATAATAGAATCAGTATATATGGTCCTTAGATTTTAAGGGGAATCCATATTGGTACATATGTTTTACGGAAATTTGGTTGTTATAGCATTTATTATTGGTGAGGATAAATACAGATTCAGTACATTTGCGTAAGTGTTCATTGCTCGCTCGTGCCATAATGGAAGCTCCTTTCAAATCCAATGTATGGCCCTTTTCGAGCATGTGAGTAACAGTTCTATAGGTTAAGTCCTTTTTATTCAACGCTCTACGGGGGTCACCTACATGGTCCGTTAGCTTCCGGCCTGTCTCTCCAATATAAATACAATCGTTATGGAGACATGGGATGGAGTAAACTACCCCTTCTTCAAGTGAGGGATCTACAATCTTCCGACTTCTCTTAGTAAGGGTTGCAGTGGTGCGTTTACTTGAGGCAGTAAGAACGATGTTATAGTCCTTTAAATTTATTAATTTATTAATATTATTTGATTTTTTTTAATAAGTATCTAATAATAATAATAATAATAATAATAATAATAATAAAGATATTATTAAACAGATGTTCTGTTTCTGCTTCTGTTGTATCCATCTTCTCCGTCCATCGATTGGTCCATGACGAATGGCTTCATCATAAAACAGTCACCCTTTCATTCTGGCTTCGTTTCATTCACTAAAACCTCATTGTTAGCAAAGTGAGGTTCGATTGTGTCTGTCTGTCTCAATATTTTTTGAACCGCTGGATGGAACTTCTTGAAACTTTAAGAATATTTAGAGACAAGCATTACTTCGATATTTCTCATTTTTCTCTGCTTGTCGAGAAATAAACGCACGAAGAAAAACATTGGAAGACATTAAACATTGGATGTTAATCCATCTTGGAATCCTTTTATTATCACCGCAAACCATTAACTAAATAATGAAAATATCTCAGGAAATAAAAGATTTCTATTCTATTTCAGCAGATAACGGAGAGTTGTCGTTTTCACTACTTTAAGAAAAAACAAAGAAAACCTAAGATTTTAAGGAAAGCAGGCTTCTAATTCTTTTTTTCAAAATTTCAAGGAAATCCCCAACACCATAAAAAAAAAAAAAAATATCTTTGAGATGAAAGTTGGCGAGAAATGTTTTAGAGACTCATGACCAACCAACAAACGAAGCAGTCATTAGTTATGGAAGCGATAGTGAATAACCGTCGTCACGTAAGAGTTCCTGTGCACCAACGATGTTTCGTCAGTCATTTACTGATGTTCGTTAACATCTAACGAGTTTATAAAAGTGGCTGCGATTGGTTAACAACAATGAACGTCACTTCCGGATGTCTGTGCACAGGCGCAGTAAGTTACAAAATGGCCGCCTCCAAGGAGTAGAAAAAATAAACGTGGACGGTTTCAATCGAGGCCGACGCCAGCCATCTTTAAACGTTGAATGACGGGGGGGAGGGGGGGGGGCTGATGGGAGTTTTCTATTGGATGCCGCATTTTTAACTCGCCAGTTTCCGAGCTGCTAAAATTTGGCAAATGATCAGCGAGTTAGCGGCTGTTAAAATCCCTCAAGAACGTTGGTGCACAGAAAATGTCACTTGATCGTTGCTTTAGCAGCGATCAAAGTTAACGGAGGTTTGGTGCACTCGGCCCTCAGTGAAACGGTGTACAATAGATCAGCTCTGTCGGAATTAGAGATCTTACAAGATATTTTATTCCCAATATCAAAACAACAATGGAACGAATTGAATACAATTTTAGGCAGAAAGAATAAAAATTCGAAAAATAAACTTGAAAAATTTATTGATAGTATCTGTGGAAAAAAATAAAGAAAGAATATTAAGCAATGATTTCTGCAAATATTACGCAAACACAGGAAGTCATAAAATAACAATTAGACTTATAAGAAATCATAAATTTAAAGTGCTGTGAACAATATTAAGGAATCAAAACAAGTCAGCACCTAATTAGAAATTGGCTGTATCCAGAATATAGGCTGTATCCAGAACTTTGCCAATACTTTTAATCATCGGAAAGTAAAGAAGTATTAAAGGATTAACAGTGAAATCCATGGAAACTCATTGATTCGCTTTTATGAGGGTTTTCTTTATTTCACGCGGAAATTAGCTGATAGAGAATTGACTGCTCAGAAAATTCTAGATCGTCTCTTGCAGGTAAACATGTGTACCATGTTTCAGGAAGATAAATATATATACACAGTAAAACTGATTGATTATTGGAGCTACATTTTCCCTAGGCTAAAATTACGCTAAAAAAAAAAAAGATTAATACAAATCAATTACGACTTAGTTTTTTTAATATACGTAAAAAATTACCTTCTCCGCCTAAAAAAAATAAAAACCTTCTTCTTGACAAAGCATTCTGTTGGGTTTTTTAGCTCCACACAAACCTAATTTCAATGTTGTTTTAAAGTACTTTTCTTTATTTAGTAAATAAAAATCAAACAGTCCATCTAATTGGTTGTTAGCTTTGATCATTAGAACCACTCTTGCACTGGACGGGCCTGTTTCTAATGGACTATTTCACCCAATTCAACTACATCAAAGCATGAAGAAAACAACTTTCACTCTTTTAAAAAAAAAAAGTACCATTTTTATTATTTTAATAAATAGACTCAGCTGAACCTAGGAACTGGAAACTTTAGGGATGAGATCCTCTTAAGATGTAGGCACCCACTATGTAAGGATTTTTGGAAATTCAACTCCTAAGGGGTGAAAACTTTTCTTGAATAGTACGCGTATCTCTGAAACTGCTTAAGCTACAAATGTAGCTTAATTTAAATTAAATTCCTTATTTCAAATTACGCCGCCCATAAAATTGTTGTCCCAGCACTGTCAACTTAGTCCCCACAATGCGACGATACCACAACGTACATCTAATTTTTAGCGATCCATTTGGGAGCTATGGTAATAGCGGCCAAAATCGGTAGCCATTGCGTTTGTCCTGTCCGTCCGTCCGTGTCTGTCCACCCCTAACAACTCCCGAACGGAAGGTGGGATCGACAATCGGATTTCACCATCTTGCTTAGAGGCCCAAACACAATAGAAATAGGATGCACCGTAGAAACCAACGCCCACATCCCATGCTCGAACTATTTGGCAGTGTTTTCATTGGATTTCCGCTATTAGCTTAAATGTTAGAAATGCAACCATCTCATTTCAGTTGTCAGTTAAAGCTTGATGGCTAATGTCTCGGACTCATATGCTGGAGGTTCGAATCCATAAGTCTACTATTTGTTTCTTTGTTTGTTTCTTTGTTTTTTCCTCTTAATCTTTTTTTCTCAATGTCCGAGTGGGTTTTTTTCTCTTATTTTTCTTACTTTTTCTTTATTTTTCCTTATCTACTTCCTTTTTTTTTATTATTCTTTTGAAATTTTTGTTATTATCGATTGCCATTAAATTTATGCTTTAGAACAAAGTTATATTAAAACTTGTTTTAATTATACAGGGCGGTCTTAAATTCTTCAGCTAAACTGTTTAATGTTTTTAAAAAACTGTTATTTTATTCATAAAACTTAATCTCCCTGTGCGACTTTTCTCCCACTCATGATTTACTCAAATAATGATTTTCATATTAAAAATGTGTTGTTATGTTAAATATTGTTATTTAAAATATTAATTCCTCGCTGTAATTCCATGCTGTATATCCCTCCACCAATCACATGACAGGAGACCGGAGAGACATCATTGAAGAAATACGTCTGCAGAAAGAAATGGAAACAATCTAATAAACAAACAAGCTTCAATCCCTGGCCTGGGAAACAAAGGAAATGGTTTGGGCTTCTCTTCCTTATTATTTTGAATATTTCATTTAACTCTGGTTGGTTTCAATCTGTTGTCTTCAATTTCCTTTTTGCTTCATTATATATGTGTATCCTTACTTCTTGTAACTTTTTCCTAAGGCTTAATTAGAGTTTCTTTTACGGCTTTAATTAAAAATCTTACTAAGTAGGCTGAGAACTTCGTAGGTATTTGTTATAGAATTCGTTAACCGTTTACTTGATAATTTAAGAAATAATAAAAAGTTTCTATTTCCTATAAGAATTCAAAGAATTTCCTAAGTTGAAGAAAGCGTTTCTTATTAAACACCGGTAACTCTTCCTTCCTGTAAAGTATTGGGGGCCGCGAACGAAGAGATGGCGTCTCACCAAAGCCAACACTTCTTCCAACCATCAACAAAATAACTAAAACTAGGGCTGCGGCAAAAACAAAAGAAAAAAAAAAAAGCCCCAAATCGACTCCTAAATGTTTTTGGGCTAAAACTCGGAGGTGAAGATCGAACATTTCAGATGTTTTCTCAGCTTGAATTGAGATTTAAAGAAATATCAAAAACCTAATTTATTTCCCCCGTAGTCGAACAAACCTTACCCCCAAAAAGCGTCTAATTAAATCATAATAATTAGTTTAATTAACTATTTTCAAATAATTTTGTAGTAAAATATCGGAACTCATTGCAACTAGAATTCGTTATCAATTATTTCGCGATAACCACACGTACTTAAAAATATACAATGCTTCAAATGTCATTTTGCTCCTTATTATTATGTATCATTATTATATTTTGAAATACAGTAGAGTCCCGATTATCCGAGTTAATTTGGATCAAGACTAACTCGGATAACCGAAAACTCGGTTAAAGCGAAAATTGTAAATAAAATAAATCGTATAGGTTTAAATGTATATTTTAACAAATACAAAAGTTATACAGATACACAACCTGCAATTCATATTGTTACGGTAATTAAAGAGTTCTTTTACTTAAAAAAGTCCTTATTTGTTTTTTGTTTTACGTTAATTTGGCGTTTTTCTGCAGGAATGTTTTCGCCATTTTTTTAAGGATAACAGGATTGCTGGTGTCGCTTCTTCTTGTTGTTCTATGTATTCAATAGCACTTTCGATAGCTTTTAGTGTATCAGTATGGGAGATTTTCATATGTCGATTTTTCATCGTCACTGTCTTCATCATCATCGCTAGATTCATTTTCCTTATTGACAATCATTATCTGTAATGTTTTGTTGTTCGTCAGCGTTTATCCAGTCACGTATATCCTTCGTTGAAGGATCTGATCAAGTTCAGATTTTTTTTCGGTAGTTTTAAAAATAGAAAATGTAGAACCCAAAAAAAAGAATACTAGAAATATTTGATAGCTTGGTTAAAGCGGAAACTCGGATAATCGGGGCTTAGATAATCGGAGTTTTACTGTATGAAGTATTATGAAAAAGTAATTGACTTACCAATGATTTTTCAATTCCTATAATGATAAATGAAGCTGTTCTTACGCTGTTCTTCGAATAAATAAAATAATCGAACGTAAATACATTAAGAGGCAGGAGTAATATTTCACCATCAAAATCAGTGAATTAACGGTACTAAAATATATTCAAGAATGCTGAAATTTTTTTGCAACTGGGGGTTCGGATGTTCGATGTTTTAATCTATGTAAAAAAAAAATTCCTGACATTCTTTGCTCGTCAAAAATAAATTGTTTCTCAAATTAAAGAAAGCACACATTCCTTATTCCTTCTCAGTTTTAGCTTAGGTTCACTTTTGTTTGTGGCTCAAGTGGTCAAGCGTTACAGGAAGTGGGTTCGATTCCCAATGTAGGTAGAGATTTTGACATCTTGCATTCTTCCTAAACATCCACTCAAGCGTCTGCATAGTGGGATAGGGTAGTTCTATGTGGATGCTTAAATGTGGGAAATTATCCTCAGATCTTACCCTGGTCCCAATTGGCCATTGAAACGTGGAACTTTATCTCCATTTGCCTCGACAGGAATTAGCCACCTGTCTTTGTCTTTATTGGTTATCGAGACAACCCCCTCAAAGAGATGTACCTTGTTTCAGATCATATTTGATAAATTAATATTACCTCGTTTAGAAATGGGCTGATTTCTTGAAAGAAAACCTCAAGAAAAAAAGGTCAAATAAAAAACTTGATTGTCCATATCCTTAAATACAGTAAATGCTGTTTTTCCGCCGATTGTTTCCAAAAGCCTTAAGCTATGAAAAGACCAGGAGAGCAGCCGTTTCAGAGACGCTCGATCAACCATCGTTCAAAGTCACTCAGATGAAACCCATTAGGATTTCGCCAATTGAAGCTTCTTCTGTCTTATTTCTACTGAAAACGGTGACTTGATTTTCTTGAATCGGAAATTGTATTGAATTACAGACTTATAATAAATGAGTTTTGTGCGCCAATCAATAGTAGTGTCACACTGAACAAGGTAAGCGTTTAATACATTGGCAGTACGGGTGGTGGTGGTTGTTGATTTACTACAAAACCCACTTGATTTGTTAAATTTAGTTTTGTTTTATTTTTTCATTTTTTACTAGAACCTATTGATGTAAACACTTTTAACTACTTTATTTTTGCACACTAAACCCTCACCTTCTGTTTAAACTAAATTCTAAAACTTTTTCAGAATTAAATAACATGAATTCGCTGTGCTTTAAAAAATCGATTGTTGTAACCTTTCATTATTTATTTTAATCAAAATTCAACTTCATCCAATAGTTCATCCTTAAGATTAAACTTAAATTTCAGAAATAAATCTTTCTAAGATATTTGCTTTGTCACTTCCAATAAATCAGTGTAATTATTAGACTAACAGCTTTTGTTTTCATCTAATTCTATTTTAAATATCAAAATGTCAAAAGATATCATCGTTTCGTAATTTATTTCTCTCTACTTCCGAAGGAACCTGAGCGCTCGTATTTCAAAGTAATGATTAAGTACAGGATTTTAAAGGGAGGAACCACGTTCAACACTAAAGCTGACAAAACTATACAAGTCTACTATTTGTTTGTAGCCTTATCAAAATACACTTCTTTATCCGGGTGTTGTTTATTTGTATTTTTATTCGCTTGGCATTCGGTGCCTATTTATTCTACGCAAACCAAAATTGAGATTAATAACAACTCAGAGAAGTCTTAGAAAAGTTTGGTTCACATTATGGACGTATTGGCGGTCAGACCAACGAAAATCTAAGTTTTTAATTTCGGCGCTTTACCTAATCAACGGCACTTTCCTTAAAGGTAATACATAAATGACAGCGTGTTTCTATGTTTGTCTAACTCTTTCTGCTAGTGGAAATGTATGATCTACACAAGCGTATGATCTATTACTAAGACATTGTAAGCTATTGAGGCCAAATAGTATGCAAATTTTTATAGAATCCAAAGGATGTATCGTAGTATACACGCCGTTTTAAATATTTTCATTTAAAAGGTGGAGGAGAGGGGCTTCTTGAGAATATTCTCCCATAATGTTAATTTTTTTCAAGAAGTACATAAAAGAACTTCAAGCCTTTTTCCCTTAAGCTCCTTTTAAAATAAAATATCCTTTGTTTATTGTAACACTGCAAAAAATAAAAATCTACGTTTATTTTCTAATTGTAAAATCTGTTGAATACAAACACAACCAATTCTTCCATGTTCAGGAAAAAAAATCCTCTTTGTTTCTTTAAAAGGTTGCTTCCTATGGACTAATTTAATAATCATTTCAAATTACTCGTCAATTAATGACTTAGCTGAAAGGATTTCCTATCATTGTTTGAGACATTCATAGACATCTGCTTTAAGAGAATTTGTTTCTTTCTAATTTCTCCACAAGGATCCAAAAGATTTCAAATAAAAAAAAATTGGGTTGTCTCTAGTCCCTACAAAAGTAAACGAAGTTTCTAATAGAACTATGAATTAAGCAACTTTTAAAGCAGAGAAGCCCATGTTATTTATTTATTCAGTAGTACTAGCTTTAGGGATAAAGGTCACAGGATCAACAATAACTTCACCAAAAGAAAGGGTCACGAAGGTTATTGATTTTGAAAGCAACTAGTCGGCTACCCGTCGCTTCGCTCCGGAAGCCTCCCTTATGTAACGGAAAACAATTTTTTATTTATTACAAAAAACACACACACACAAATTACATCAAGGAAACTAAAACTAAAATTTTTTAAAAGCTTTTTTTTTTAATTTAATTTTTGATGTCTATATTCTCTCAATCTACGACTGCTTTTAGAACCACCTTGTAATCATATATCTATGATATATTTTTATTTTTTACAGAGATTAGAATGTAGGCCTAGTGGTCTAATGGCTAAGACGTCTAACTTCTGAGCAGTATTCTACCTAATAGAAATAGTGCATCTTTCTTTCTTGATTATCTTTTTTTTTTATTCCTATTGATACTTTTCAGTGGTTTTTGAGTTACAAATAGTGACTTTTCAGTATTCTACCTAATGAAATAGTGCTTCTTATTTCTTGACTCTTTTTTTTTTTTTTTTATTCCAAATGATAGTTTTCAGTGGTTTCTGAGTTACAATAGTGTTCAGTATTCTATCTAATAGAAATACTGCTTCTTTCTTTTTTGAGTCTCTTTTTTTATTCTAAGTGGCACTTTTCAGTGGCTTTTGTGTTCCAAATATTGATGGTTTCTGAGTTACAGACAGTGATTTTTCAGTATTCTATCTAATAGAAGTATCGCATCATTCTTTTTTGACTATCATTTTAATTATAATTGTCACTTTTCAGTGACGTTTGAGTTACATTTATTGATGGTTTTTGAGTTGCAAATAGTGATTTTTTCGGTATTCCACCTCAAAAAAAGAGTGCTTCTCTCTTTCTTGACTCTGTTTTCTTTACTCCAACATCTGGCGTGTACACCCACATATTTTTCAATATCACATAGGATTTGGTTAAGTAAGAATATTTAAAATATTGCAACGTTTTGGCAATTATCGTTCTAATTGTCAGTTTCGAATTACAAATAAACTGACTGATGTGAAATAAATAAACAATCTTGAGATTCAAAAAAAAGATTGAATACATTCCTTATTGATGGAGGAAAGAAAAGGAGATATAAGTCAAAAATCCATATAAAGAGAGTTGTAGTCCCTATGGCCTAATGGATAAGGCATCTGACTTCGGATCAGAAGGTTGCAGGTTCGATTCCTGTCGTGGATGTTTCATTGTAAAAATTATTTCTATTTTCCATTCTCTCAGAAAATTGCGCCGGACAGACACTCAGACACACAGACAGACAGAGAAATAAAAGATTTTAGTAATATAGATTAGTCATTCTTTTATTTGAAGGCTACATCCCTGCAGCAATTTTCAAATTTTGAAAAATTTTCAAATTCGAAATATGAGATCGTCTGTTGTCCGTAGTAGTTTCAAGAACATCCATTTCCCCGGATCAAAAATTATCTTAAGTACAAATGAACTGAATGGCATCATATGCATCAATTCTCTGATTGCGTTTTGGAAAAATTTTATAGCTTAAAAAATTGTAAATTATTATTTTCATTTTCTTTAACGCTTTTGAATTTAGAAACCATTTCTTTCTTTTTTCGACCTCTTAGAGAGGAGCTATTGGGTTCCTGTGTCTGTATGTGTGTCTATGTAAACTGTTCTCCGGGACTGAAACCGGGAGTCGAGTCCCATAAGTCAAATCTCAATGGAATTTCCTTCGCCTGGAGGTTTAGGGAAAAAAAAAATCCGAATTTCTGTCCAGGCCACTTTCGGTTTTAGATTAACAGGGTCAGGATAAAAAGAGCATTTGGATAAAATTGGGATCTAAACTGAACTCGACCCAACGTGGCCACTTAGTCGCCTGAATAGTACAAAATAGAGATCTAAATGAATTCAATGAATTCCAATTGTAATTGACACTGGAACTGAAATGCGCGAATAAATGAGTGTTAATCAACGTCACTTTTAGCTTTTGATAGAATGCAGTTTAGAGATTACATGGTTTGGGTTTACAATTGATTTTTAAATAACTCATCTTAGACGTCGCTTCACAACGGAAAAGAACATTGAATCAAAAAATACATCAAGTAAATCAAAAAACTAAAAATAAAAACAAATTACTGTTTGTATTCTAAAAACTACATCTAAAATTAAATTGAAATCCAGTTTTAACAAAATCGGAAATTTGTGCAGGTAAGTTCACTACGGAACAGTACTCTTGTTGCCTGGCAACGGCCTTGTGATATTACCTTGTTGCGGGGAGAGTCGACCATTTCAGTTCACTTGTTGTGCGGACGTACTGTTTGATGTTTTTAATAATATGGATTTCTTTTTTGTTTCTTTCTTAGAAATTATTGAAAGTGAATAAATATTGATTTTCTCTAATTATTTAATATTAATACTAACCAATTAATAATTGAAAACATCTTTCCTTACAATATCAAACATCTTGATGTTACTAGTTAACTAATTAATATTAAATTGTATTTCTCTCTAAAATTTCGCTTCAGATAAGTTTCAATAATAAATTGTGATTAAAAGTTCAAAAATGAAATTTTCAATGTTTCCTTAATAATTAACTCCACACATTAATTTTGTTAAAAGATTACTGATAATCGATGGTTTGAGATGATAAAGACTACTTTAAATTGGCACAAGTATTAGTAAAAGGCTTTTAACAACTATTGTATATTGTTACCAAATGCTTATAGTTACAAGTGTCTTTGAACTTTATTTGTATTTTTCCGTTTGCGTCACCACACTTTACAAACTCAATGGAAAATAAGATCAAAGTTCTTCAGCTGGTCTAGTATTGGGATAAACGAGTTCTCTTCAAATGCGTCGAAGTGAAAACGGGTTAGAAACCAATTAAACTGAATTACTGACTATCAAAAACATATATCGTTAAACGTCATCTTTAAAATAAGATATACTAAATAAACTTCAACCTCTTCAACAGTAGATTCCAATATTTCGTTTTATTTCTAAAACTTTCTTCAGGTTCCGAAGAATGTAGAACGATTCACAATAAAATAAAAAGTATAAACTAAGCAGAAAGAGAAATCTTTTCTCTAAATAAAAGAATGAAATAAACAATAATGAAAGTATATCACAAAAGAACAATCAAAAGATATAATAGATATAATAATAATAACATAATAGGTGGCTAACAAATAATTATGTGAGATTCTTTCAATCTCATATTGTTCATCGGAGATTTCCTGTACACAGATAATGACATCTCGTTCACTTTTAAAGCTCTGTTCTTGTTGAAACAACTGCAACAATTAATTAGACAAGATTCTAACATAAATCTTTTTTGTTCATCTTGGATATTATAAACAATCTTTATAAGTGGATCTGGATTGTGTCCGTTCAGTAAATGTGAATTACTGACTATTCATATGACTATTCAGGAAAAGTCTTTTACTCTTCCAATTCAATATTTTTTGTTCTCTTTTTTTTTTTTCAATCAGTCATTCTCCTTCATGTTCATCCGCCTACACTCGAAAACAGCTAGATGGATTTTCATAAAACTTGGTATATTGGTTATTTATGGTCCAAATTAAAACATAGCTATATTTATATCCATTTCCTCAACGCCCCCCCCCCTTCCCAATCCTAAGATTTGATTTCTAACATCGCATGATTGTCCCACCTATGCAATAGACACCTGAGCGTAAACCCAGTAATAAGTTCAATATCAAATATAGTAGTCTATCTAATTTTACAGAAGATTATGGAGTTTTTGCGTGATTTGCGCTCACTTATTCACCACATATTGTGGAGTAAGCCAACATCAGTTGGGGAAGGGGGGTGCAATTTTGTAGAGATCAAAATAATCCTGCACAATTGTTTCAATAATAACGCAATATACCAAATGTTAATGAAATTTTGCTTTAGTGTGATGCGCCTACAAACAAACAGACAAGAAGCATATTCAAGTGAAATGATAAGACTTAACATAGTTCAGTCAATTTATTATTTAATTTATTGGCTATTGATGGGGGGGGGGTTGCTTTAATAAAATAATCTCGATCTATTTGAAACCAATCCATGTAAAGCATTCTTCTATCCTTGTAGGGATTTAATTTATGGTTCAATCCTGAATAATTAATGTATATTTAATAATCGAATTTGTAACTACATCCACACACATTACGTATTCACATGATAACAATTTAAATAAATGCAAAGCATTGGAATGTCCAAAGTTATCCAAACACGATCATCTCATGAAGCATTTGACTTTAAAGCCGAAATTGGATTAACTACAGACGGATTCATTGAATTTAAAAAACCTAAACTAAAGAAATAAAAACTGAACAATTAAAAAAAGGACTTATCTATAATACAAAAGGGAAATTTGTGGATTTGTGTGTGTGCGTCTGTTCAAAATGCTTAGCCTACTTCCCAACATGCTACAAACTTGAAATTTCGCAAGTGGATAGGTTCCATAGTGTAGACAAAGTATAAAAATGAACTTTTTAAATATTTTTTTGGGGAGGGGAGGAGTGACCATAAACTTTCATGAAAGAGCCTCATGAAGACGACACTGGAACTACAGTGAGAAAGAAAACTTGTTGTTCACAATTGGAACTAAACTATTGTTGTGCATAGAAGCGCCACAGATTAACCGTGAGGCAAAAACTAGAATTATGGGATGTAAACGGGAGGGCGGTGAAGGGATGGGCAAACATTGTTTAAGGATACTTCTACGGGGTTTTCGGATAGCTTTAGATTTTCGGTAGATATAGATTTGTAATGATACATGAGTTTATTTTTAGAACTGGGAAAGGTTTGAAGTGATAGGGTGTGGAGAAGGGGAGAAAGGAGTGGGAAGTTAATGATCTCTAGTTACAAAACTCAAATAAAACATCACTTTGTTCTTATCACGTGATTTTTATGCCAACTAGGAAAGTTTCGAAATGATGTCATAATTTCAATTTCTTTCTCATCCCTATCAGAACAACTCTTGTTTGTAACCCGTACGAAGAACGAGTTAATGTACGAATAAAACCCAATATTTATTAATCAAACACAGTGATAGAACCCATTAAAACAACATAATAATGATAAAACTGAAGATCCAAAGCATTGCCTGAAAGAAAGAAAAAAAAATGCACGACTTTCTGTATTTGATGTTTGCATCGAGAAGCATCCAATGATTTCAAGATTGGCTTCGAAGAATTCTTAAATATTATTACAGTGAAATATCAAAAGAAAGTGAAATTGGACCTGTATGACTTACGAATATCTTTATCCTAGAACTGTAGTTTACAAATCATGAAGTTCTAAAGCTAGGCGAACACCATACGATGATGGTTCAACTTGTCGGGCGAAAACAAGTTGGATGAGACTGTCCGGGGCGAATACGAGACGACAGTTAACGCATGTCGGTCGGACATTCAACCAGATGTGAAACACGTCACTTGTGATGTCAAGAATAATGCGATGTTGTAGTTCCATACCGACAATATGTTCTCGTGATATTCAATAGACGTTACATATTGTTTTCAAATTAGTAGCCGTTCTGTCGGCGAAGTTACTGATAAGACATCAATGCAACAATAACGAATGTCCAACAGCCAATAACAATCCATCCTCCTCGGGCAATAATGACGTCACGTCTTTCCCTATTACGTCGTAACTTCATCCACTAGCCAGCGGTTATCCCAGAATTCCATGGGAACACCGCCGATGCTGTGAAATTATGAAAAACTCAAGGTTTTACAAACTCTCTGATAAATTCTGACACATAAACTTAATGCATTTCAGTATATAAACTTTATTTCTGTGTGAACTAAAATCGCACTACTCTGATAATAATTGTGTAATCGCTCTCCGTCGAGCTGAAGCGTGGAGAATGTTACAGACGCCATCACGACTGTTCCAACGCTGCACTGTGATTGGGTAATTTCCGCCCGACACACGGCTGCAATAAAACGGAGCCAACAACATGTTGGCCGACTTTTGTCGGCCGGAATCCTCTCAAAAACAGGCTCAAAGGAATGTTGGGCACCCAACATGACGTCAAGTCGCGTTAATATTCGCCCTGCCTAAAACAATAATTCTGAAGAAAAAATAGGCTGATATATCTGATCGTCATCAGATTCGAGTGGAAATGGAAATTCATAACTCACGAGAAGTAAGTTTTCCTACAAATGAAGATGGTATTGGAAGTCAATGGATCTGGAAGGATCAAATGGTGTCATTTTTTGGCAAATGTGTTGCAAGGGAATATATTTCACATAAATTTAAGTCCAAATAAAGGAATTTAAGTGAAGAAAAAATATTCAAAATAAATCTAAAGGGATGCATAATGAATAAACAAAAATGCCTTTCTGGTTCAGAGGTAATCGTGAACTGCCGTTTCGTTCTGCTTGGGACTCATCAGCCTGATCCGCGCTCCCCAATAACAAACCCATCTCGCCTTTCTGGGTTTGTTATCGGGAGAGCGGATTCGGCTGATGAGGGACTTTGTTGTGTATCAGGTGCAGGACGGTATCAAATAGCTCGGTTTCGGTGGTTCCATTGTAAAAAAAAAAGTTACTGAAACACTCCGTTAATTAAAGCAGATTTGTTCTTATTACATAGGATTTGTAATGATTTTAGAAAAACAAAATATCTACTTCAACAATGTACACAGTCTGCAACAAGAAAAACAATTGCTCATCCTTTTCCCAGAAATTCTGAGGCTGGGATTTTGGTCTCATCCTCATTTGACGGGAATTTTCTTTGATAGAGGATGACCTCGAAGGAAAGGATATTATTCTCACATGTCAATAGTCCTTCTAAAAATACTCTTTCTATGAACCTATTCCGAATGGTTTCTATGATAGAATTTTGAATGTAAAATATTTTGAATTTGATGCATAATATTCTCTCCCGCCACAATGTGCTAGTGTCTGAACACCGTGAATTGCAAAGTGCATTGATGTTGACGGTGCAGTTTTCTAAATTTACAATAATGTAACGAATTGAAATATTAGAAAGAGTATGTAATAATAATAACTTTCTTATTAATAATTACATTCAAATAGTTCTTTAGATATAGATAGGAATCAACAATTCAATTTTGACACAGTTACAGCTACTTTTACCAATCAAAAGCACGTATCTAATCTATGTTTGAATTATATTAATATAAATCCAATTTATTTCTTTTTTATTTTCTGTCACTTTTAACAATGAATTGAATGAAAAAACAAACAAATCTATTAATAAGAAATCTTTTATTTACCTTTTCTGTCGAACGCAATTTCCTGACAGTCGGTTGAAATGTCCGGACTGCAGCGATAAACGGCCCCTCCTCTGTCCACATTGGGCTGACGTGTCTGGGCGAGCGGCGCACCCACCAGAAGCCTAAAAATCAAAAGAAAACCGTTTTAGTGGAAAGATAAAGACTCCAATCATAAAAACACTGAGGAAACATCAACCAACAATTCTCAGTTCAGTTTTTTATCTCAAATATTTAAATATTTCATGACAGTTATTTTCATACTTCTTTTTTTTAAGTAATTTAAAAACATTTATTTAAGTTTAAAACGACAAACAATTTGCTGATAATAAACGGGAAACTAGATCATGTATCTGTCAAGTTTCATTGCAGATCATTTTGAAAATCTTTATATTCATTATATTTGGAATACGACAGTTACATGGAAGCAGTACTCTTTTTTTTTTTTTTTGGCACAATTTGCATGGAAATTTGCATGGATACATTTGATATTCAATTCCCTTTGGAATGTAATGTAAAGAAAACTATGGTTGATTTCACGAATGTTTGTAAAAGTGGAGTCGATCAATCATTCCAGGTGTCTAAGTGACATCTGTTGTTGAAAAACTGATATGTTGAAAATTATTCTTGAATGAATAGAAAAATAATGCGATGCTGTTTTTTTATTCTAATTCCTCAAAACATTGTTTATATAGATTTTTTTTTTGAGTATCAATTTCATTTATTAATTGACTTTTTTTAATTCCTATTTTCAAAAATTTTATAACGTAGAAACATAAAAACTTTTATGGAGCTATTTATAAGTTTAAATACTACAAAGTTCAAAATTGAGGTGAGGAGGACTTAAAAAGAGGGTTTAGGAACACGGAATTTCTTTTTGAGATAAGAGAGATATCAGAAATAGTTAATAAGGAAGATTCACGAATAGGAAAAGATAAGAAATTGTATAAGAGAGATGTTAATTAAGAGATCCTATTCCTATAAACAAGTTGTTAAAATCTAAATGCACTTCCGGTGTAAACAAACCAACCGGAAGCACTGACAAAGGACGGCTTTCTTAAGAAAAATATATCGTTAAGTTATACATAATTTTGTAAAATAAAGTCTAATAAAATTTAATAAAAAACAAAAGACGCTACTTGAGGATTGAAATCGACAGTTGAAATGCAAACAAAAAGTTGCATTCCACTTTCAATACTTGTGACTTTCACGCAGATATCCCGAAAGCATCGAATAAAAATGAAGCCTTGCCAACAGATACATTGAAAAATGTCGTCACTTGCAATTGTCTCAGTCTTTACTACTGGAATGTGAATTACAACTAGGGTGACAATTTGAAGTTTATGTAAATTACGGTATATTTATTATTAATTATTATTATAAATGGCATTTTCAATCATTAAGTAGTAAGACATTACTTAAATTGCATTTATTATTTATAATTATTATTACAAATAACATTAGTAAACCATTAATTAATTAGTACGATATGTACGAGGATTGGGGTGAGTTAAAGGATGGTGTAGAATTTAAGTAAAAATTAATTAAAGCATTGATTGATTTGAACAATGACAGGCAGCGCGTGAGAAGATTTGCACGAGAAAGCTTGACGATGTTCCAACAGAGAATTAAAGATGAATTCTTAAAAAGATGGTTGGTGTTTTTTGAACTTACGAACTTGAATTCCAAAGAATGACAATTATTTAAGAACTGTTAGTGAACCGATAATTTAAATAAGAAGAATTGTCAAATGATATTGAAAGTTTGCAGTGGATTCGTTTTCCAATATTGAAGAGCTTACGAAGAAGAATAAATAGTTCTTCATCTGATATTTTTCCGATGATGACTGTAAGGCCCAACACAAGAATAAACAAAACAATTGCC
>JAFIDM010002131.1:107319488-107343693 GCA_023159025.1 Thereuonema tuberculata
ACTATTATTTAGCCTCCATTCTGAGTCGTACTATCATTTAGTCTCCATTCTGAGTAGAACTATTACAGTGGAACTTGGATAATTCGAACGTCTTTAATTCGAAATCGTGGTTAATTCGAAGATTTCTCTTGGTCCCTTGAATTTCTTATTAAATCAATGTTAAAAAATCGTGGATAATTCGAAGTTCAACTTCCTTAATTCGAAGTTTTTTTTTAAAAATTTCGAACCATAACGACTTTTCGGCGTTTCATCGTTAAGAAATTCGACACGTGACAACTGAAATCCCCTTCCCGCCACCCTTCGACACGTGACGCTTCAGACGCCATTCGAGCTTCCTGCTGTCAGTGTCACCATGTCTTTCAGTAAACCACACGTGTACAAGAATTTAACGTTGGCTGAAAAGGTCGCCGTCATTCGCGAGGTGGAAAAGGGTGTGAAGAAGAAATGCCAAATCGCCAACGAGTACGGGATAGCGCCGAATTTCGTCGGTACATTGAAGGACAAACCAACGTAAGTGAAGCTGTTTTCCGTTCACTAAACATGCTTGATGATTTTGCTAACCTTAAGCGACTGAATTCTACAAAACAATCAGACATTGCACAATTTTTTGAAAAATTTTCTGTATTGAATGTAATATGTACGGTAGCTTACGTAATATAAATCTTATTTTGTTTACATACATATAGTGTTTATGTCTTTCATACCATGATCATTCTGAATAAATATTTATTTATTGACAGAATAATCTTTTCAAGCATTCAGTGGACCTGAAATTAAAGTTAAAAGATGTAACTTGTTTAATTCGAAGTCTTGGATAATTCGAAGTTTTGTAGTGGTCCCTTCAATTTCGAATTATCCAAGTTGCACTGTATTTAGTCTCCATTCTGAGTAGAACTATTATTTAGTCTCTATTCTGAGTCATACTATTATTTAGTCTCCATTCTGAGTCGTACTATTATTTAGTCTCCATTCTGAGTCGTACTATTATTTAGTCTCCATTCTGATTCGTACTATTATTTAGTCTCCATTCTGAGTAGAACTATTATTTAGTCTCTATTCTGAGTCATACTATTATTTAGTCTCCATTCTGAGTCGTACTATTATTTAGTCTCTATTGTGAGTAGAACTATTATTTAGTCTCTATTCTGAGTAGAACTATTATTTAGTCTTTCATTCTGAGTATTACTATTATTTAGTCTCCATTCTGAGTAGAACTAATATTTAGTGTCTATTCTGAGTCGTACTAACATTTAGTCTCTATTGTGAGTAGAACTATTATTTAGTCTCTATTCTGAGTCGTAGGGTAAGGTCTCCTAAATTGTACCATTTTTACTAAATTCCATATTTTTCCTTAATTGGTTGGGCAAGAACTTTTTTAGACTTTAAACAACACAAAGTAATGGATTTTGAAGCTTTTTACTTATTTGAACAAATATTTCAATATGTTTAATACATAGTTTTCAACAAAAAGAAAAAATATGTCAACTGGTACAATTTAGGAAACCGTTCCCTAAATTGTACCACCCTTCCCCTAAAATGTACCAGGCACACAATTTCTGTAAAAGATGAGTTTGAACAAAGATGGCTTATGTTTTATTATTATTGTTTTGCCAAGAACATTTAAGTAGTAATGGATTAGAAACAGCTGGATTTTCGGGGGAGGGGGTGAATATTAATTTTTTTTTTTTTTTTTCAAAAAAATATTTATTTACTCCAAATATTCACGCTTTTAAGACTCAAAAAGATTGTTAATGGCTCCTACTTGATGTTTAAACATTGAAGGACCAAAATGTGCATCCATAATAATAATAATAATAATAATAAAAATAGGCTATTTAAATTACATGAGAATTGAGCGTATTGTTAAGTTAGTTAGAATGATAATTAAGAAGGCCATTTAGTTTTTTCAGTTATAATTTCCTCATACAAAATACTTTTAAATGTAGATTTATTTTCTATTGAACTGTAATATTCATATTTCTTACTTAAAAAAACTATTCCAACCCTAACTCAAAACCTATTAAAAAAATTCGAATAAAAATTAAAATTCGGTCAGCTACATACAATTGAAAAAATTGAGTAACATAACACACATTTTACTTATAAGCCTTAACATAATACACATAATGCATTTTTAAGCCTTGGTGCAACTGGAAACATAAATTTTAACGTTTTTTGGAAAATGTTATCTTAAATTGTACCGGTACAATTTAAGAAAACTTGGTTGGTACAATTTAGGAGACGTCGCCATCTTGAACTCCACATGTATTCCTTCATTATTGAAGAATCTAATTTTTAATACAAGCATGCTATTTTAATGCCAATTAAGTTGAGAATCTTAGACTATGTATAAATTAGTTCTTGTACATAATTTGTGTTGTATGGGGCCTTAGGCTTTCCTTAACAAAATAACTTCAAAAACCAGAGAGAACATGAAAACGTCGACTGTGATAAAACAACAGGTCGTAGAAAGATGGCGCTAGTAGAGTAGTGCCAGTACATCGCAGTGAAGATACTAGCCGTATGCCGACGCCACAAGACATACCTGTTACAGGATATCATAGCGGTACAATTTAGGGACCGGTACAAATTAGGAGACTTTACCCTACTATTATTTAGTCTCCATTCTGAGTCGTACTATTAATTAGTCTCCATTCTGAGTAGAACTATTATTTAGTCTCTATTCTGAGTCGTACTGTTATTTAGTCTCCATTGCGATTCGTACTATTATTTAGCTCCATTGTGATCCGAACTATTATTTAGTCTTTCATTCTGAGTCGTACCATTATTTAGTCTCCATTGTGATTCGTACTATTATATAGTCTCCATTGTGATCCGAACTATTATTTAGTCTTTCATTCTGAGTCGTACTATTATTTAGTCTCCGTTGTGATTCGTACTATTATATAGTCTCCATTGTGATCCGAACTATTATTTAGTCTTTCATTCTGAGTCGTACTATTATTTAGTCTCCGTTGTGATTCGTACAATTATTTAGTCTACATTCTGATAAGTCAGTGGCCATGTAAGAATAATGAGCAAAAGTCTTAACAGCAGCTGGAAGTTCTAGTTTCGCCAGTTATTTAAAAAATTAATAAAGCAAATCAATCAATTAATAAAATTGATAATTAAAAAATAAACCTAATATTTTTTAATTTCCTAATATTTGAATTCATTATAATAGTATTGAATGAAATGACCATAAATCTTAATACATATGACAGTATTTATTCAAATTAGGATTGAAATAAAATAATCATTAAGGGAACAATTAAAAAATAAATTTGAATTTACAATAATAATAAGCTAAAATGAATTACAGTAATAAGCTTCATCGTACTTATTTTTTAGATTTTTTTGAGGAACAGTTTACAATAGCTCAGGTTTTCATCAATAGATACCGTTGAGATACCTGAATTGATTATTCCATTACTAACTGAGATGCGTCTTTTTTATGAAAAGAAAACTACAAATTACAAACAAGCTAAAATGGCCTAAAAACTGTAAACAGTAAAACAATACCAAAAAAACTCAAGGAATTAGTATATTTATGACTTCAGAATAAATAACATATACTTTCCAAAATTATTGAAGGAATGTTTCGGAAACCATTGGAAATTCTTCAACAGTTCAAGGCCTTGTGAAATCGTTCCTTTTATTCCAACTTAAAACTTTTTAGAATATATTTTTTTTTTTAATCTCATCTTGATTTCGTTGCTTGGTTATAATTTTTTTATTCCAACTTAAAACTAGTGGGTGACATTCGCTGCTCAAGCATCAAAAAAGGAATTTTCCTTTTTTCTTGCTGAAAAGATAGTTAAAGTCATAAAACCTCACAAAAGATCACCGGAACTCACATCCAAAGAATAACCAGCCATTGGAAACACTTTGGTCTCTAGCGGAGTGGGTCAGTCGAAAACACAGCGAAGGATTTCATTTCCCCGTTTCGTTCCGATCGTCTTAATTTCATCGCAAATATTATCATCTTCCGCTGATTTCTCGGAATGATCGAGTTTTACGACTCTGCGATGCTTCGAGAGAAGAAGAACGAAAAAAAAAAGAATAATAATAATAAAAGGCAAATGATAGAATGAAAAAGAAGAAGAAAAAAACCTGCATACAGCGTCAGAGTGCAAGTGCTACGCGAGAGCTTCAAATTTCAACAAAAAATTTTTAGATTCGAGACGTGTATTTTAGTTCTGTGATGTTTTTGATAGGTCAGTGAGAATCAACGTTCCGTTTTCCTTTCTTTTTTCTAACTATTTAAGTCAAATGTTTGTGCGAAGGCGTTGAGAAGATGACCCTTAACTAGCGAAATGTTAAGGAGGGTTTTTTTTTGGTTAGGTTCCGTTTTTTTTTTGTTTTGTTTGTAAAGTGCTTTTATTGAAATTAAGTTGTAGGAGTAAGCTTCAATTTGTAAGGGAAGACGTGAAGTCACTTTTAAGACAAGAGTTTTACAAATATTAGATCATACACACCCACACACAAAGGAAAAGAAATGGAATGCCGTCATTTTCAGTTCCAGTTTCCATTAGAATAACAGTCGTAAAGTTTTAATTTTCATTAATCAAATAAAGAAAAAGAAAATCACCAAAAAAAAAGCAAAAACCAAAAACAAACCCAAGATGCTCTCAAAGAACCTCAAGACTTTTTTTGCTTATTTTTTTGTTTTTTTGTTGTTGTTTATTCTATGGGAATAAACTTATTTCTCGTCAAAGACCTTTAGAAGGAATTTTTCAAATATAAAATTCACGTCGTCTCTAGTCTTCCAATATGCCTACTAAGTTTCAAAAAGAGTTATTAGGAGGACACACACACACACAGACTGGCTGATCTGAGGATCATTCACTTTCCTTTACGTTTGTCAAATTATAATAGAAGTTATCAGAATTAAAATTTGACTAAAACCTTGAGAATATCTGAACTATTTTATTTAAATTTATAAAATTTCAGTGAAAGCACTTGTGGTCGAAAGATCACAATATTTACATCGCGATGAAGATCACAATATTTATATCGATCACGATATTTAAAATTCAAAAATAATTACAGGAAAAAAATCCCATTAAATTGTCATTTTGAAAACTCTTACAGTAAATTCCTTAAGGAAAAGGATTTAAGAGGCAATTCCAAAATCAGACTTACAAACGGCCAAGAAATTCCCCAATTGGAATTTCCCTAAACTGGGTTCAGGAACCTAGAGATCCGATCCTAATCTTTTAATTCAGGCAGTAAAAGATGCCTTTTGATATTTGATTATAGATATTTTAGTTGTGCCTTCATTTTTGGAATTGAACCTCAAGTTGACCAAACAATTCAATAGAAAAATAGAGGTTACAAGAGAAGATTTATTTTTTTGTAGCAAGATTTAGAATACTTTCGATTTTAAGTAGAAAGCCACTGGCAAAATTCATTAATCTTCAGATGAACTACATCGACTTAATCCACTGGCCAATGGGTTACCAAGAAGGAGATGATCTTAAGCCCAAAGATGCCAAAGAGGAAATTATCTTGAGTGATTTTGACTACTTGGAAGTCCTTAGAAGAATATCATCAAAGGGACTTCGTTCGATGAATTGGTTTATCCAATTTCAGTAGTAAAGAGTTATTTAAATATGAAACCACTAATGTTACAAGTAGAATGCCAGCCATATTTAAATCAAACTAAATTACTAGAATTTTGTAAGGATCATGGAATGAAAATTACTGCTTACAGTTATTTGAGTTCACCTAACCAGCTTTGGGCCACTGAAAATGAAGCTGTAGTTTTAGAAGATCCTACCATCAAAGCGTGGATTAGACGACGGTCTCTCATAAGGCTGATGTGTCGGCATCTGGTTCGAATCCCGGCGTTCGCTTGGATGTTTAGTTTCTTTCCTGTGTGTGTCTGCTTCTTCTTCTTCATCTTCTTCTCTTTCTTTTCCATTGTCTATGGCGTTGAAGGGTGTGAAAAATTATCAGAATTTAAAAAAAAAAATGGAAAAAAATACCTTGCAATTTCTGACCGTTTTGGTTAATGCGATGGATCCGCAAGGTTGAAAGCACACGTGGGGTGTGTCCAGGATCTTGCGTCGAATAATAAAAACCATCCAAAAGCGTAGTAGAACTCCTGCCCAACTTTGTCTTCGTTTCCAGAGTCAACGAAGAAAGATAGTTATTCCCATCAGCGTAAACTTTATTTTGATGCTCTAATACTTCCTTGGAACGCAGGAGTCGGGTTCAATCTCCGGCGGAGGTTATGGATTTTTCGGAGATTATTTCTCCGCCAGACTGGACCTAAACTTCGTCTGCAAATAAGAATGATGTTAATTTCCTGGGAAAATGAAAATGAACGAGTATTAGACTGGCTCTTTAATCTTCACCAAAGGCCGTTACTGCATTGGAGGCTACATTTCGAGGCTCCAAAAATAACATTTTTTCTATAGTTCTGCAAACGTTAATAGAAACTGGATATGAAATATCTTATTATGCAAATGTTTGTTTATTTGCTTATACCTCACGCTAAAAAGTCTGGACAGATTTCCATAAAACTTGGCACATAGCCTGTTTACGGCCCAACATAAAACATAGGCTTCTTTATTTTAGTCTCCATCCCTCCCCCTCCCCCCACCAATCGATGCCTGGTCTATTCTCACTACACAATAGATAACAAGACTCAATAAACAGGAATTAAAATGAAAAATGTTTTAAAAATGTGAAATGTAACGAAATTGCTATTTACATCATACACATTTATAAATATTAGTTTGCTCTTTTTAGTTTTTTACTATGAGTTCATTTGTAGCCAATCGTTTCATTTCATTCTTGGAACTGACTTAATTAGAGAGCAATGATGACTCTTCCATCCAACCCACCCACACCCCCTAAGCGGTTCATTTGATCGTAGGTGGACACAGATTGCAACCAATTTCCACAGCATTGACTCTCCTTTCACAATACAAAGGATCAATTTCTTCCCTTGGAAGCCTGAGGAAGAGACACGTGCAACAAATAATCCACTGCTTTCCATTAACGAAAAATGCGGCTGAATTGTGACAAAAAATATTAACGGGAAAATGTTGTTTTTTTGTAACCTAAAGCGTTGAAAATGAACGATTGGAAAAAGTTTCAGTTGTTAATGAGATTGAACATATCCTCAGCTACCCGTGACTCAATGGGATCCATTTCGACAACAGGGAAGGTAGTAGGTGGAGATCAAAATATTCATGGTAATATTTTAACTTGAACCACAAATAAACAACATACCAAATATGATGAAAACCCGTCCAGTCGTTACAGCGTCGACAAATGAACGAACAGAGAAGAAAAAGGAAATAGTAATTAAAGTAATTAAATTAATTTCGTAACTATTGTCACGTTTTTTTTTTAGTCTTTTGTTTATTTTTGCCTTTTCATTTTTCGTCCCTTTATTTTTCACCATCTTCCTCACTACTTTACTCTTATTTTTAATTTTTGCGAATTCCTTTTACATTAGACTTATGACATCCTTCCTTTCATCATTCGTGTTTATCGTTTCTCCGGTGGTCTTACTTTTCGTCTCCTTTTGTTAACCTTTTGCCCTCTTGTTTCTCTTTGCTACTCTGTTTATTTGAGAGCTTCCTTTGCTTTCTTTTACATTGTATTTGGCCTGTCAATTACTTCTTTCCTTCGTGGCTTACCCGTCTCTTCGTCGCCTATCCCGTTATTGGTTAATTTTGTGTGTTTTGATGACGTAATTAGTTATTCTTTTCAATTATTTTATTTCCAGAAAAATAATTAGTTGGTGTCGGAGTCGTTAAGCCGTTAAGTCGAACAAAATGTAGTCTCCACCCTTATTTAAGCTATTTTTATCCTTTCCTTTTAATTCTTGCCTTTCATTTTGAATAAGGATTATGATTGGTGACATAGGAGAGGTACGGTGACGGATAACAAACACCGATCGTGTAAGTGTACCTTCAACTGCCGAAACACCTCAGCACGTTTGCCGCGGGAACTGATGGTTTTGCGAACTTGGTGAACAGGACGGAGCCGTACAAAAACCCACAGCAGAGACTGACGGGATGACGTCGGTTAATCGCCACAGCGAACTTAGTCTTGCAGCCTGCTAACCCGTAACGATTGCTGAGAAGGCAGCGATTGTAGTGCTTTGCTGGACGACGAATTACCCTGCGAAGCGTCGCGTCCCACCTCCGGGATTTGACCGCCGCGTCAGAATCCATGAACTGGGATAAGCGCCAGTAATATGTATTTTAAAAGTGCTACAAGTGAGTCATTACAGTGAAGTGTATTAATCCGTCCGACTACGGTACTTGTGTAATGTGTATCCGCGTGTGAATTGGATGCCTTAACACAAACCTGGGATCCCATGGTGTATTGCAAGCAGCAATGATGTGCGTAAGTGACTGTTTGTGTAGGCCTATTCGTTTTGTTAAGAACACGTTCTGCTAGCAAATATCTTCTTCATTTCTAATAAGTGTTAAACTGTACGTTCAACCAACACTACTTCTGACTTTTGAAGTTTTTTTTCGTATAATTGACATTTAATTTTATCTTGAACATTTTCACAAAGAAAGACTGTCGAGAAGATAATTTCTATGTTGATTTAAGTTAACTTGGTGCTTTCTCAGTGAGCCTTAAGCCCATTGTTTTGATTGTTTACTACTAATCCTCCCAATGAGAGATGGCCGCCCTGTTTTTGTTAGATCTGCACATGTATCATCGATTAGTCTGGTCAGGAACTTCTTTTTTTTAATATGTTGTATTTACATCTAGCCTTACAGTAAAATTCATGTTATTAATCTTTACTTATCTTGGTTTTTATTTACTATTTATCCTTTAGCTTATTATTATTATCTTTCGGTTGCTTAATACCAAACGAGATGGTAGCAGAGCTGTTTTCATTCATTTTTACCTTAATTCACGGAATTATTTCAAATAAAGTTCCCAAATAGTTTATTAAAAAAAACATTTAACATTTTATAATAATATTTCTTTTTTTTTTCGTGTCACAATTCGGGTGCTTATTTATTCACAAAATAATGGAAATGTGATTAAACTTAAGGCATACTTTCCTTAAAATTTTTTCTTTCTTTTTTTTTTTTAAAAAAAAAAGGAACAAAGTTTAAAATCCTACATTTCCAATTGTAATCTTACTGAATTTAAGCAATTTATATTATATTATTAAGTTTGGAAGAAATGAATTAAATTCGCATTAATTACTTAAATTGTCTGAATCAAATTAATTTTAATCCTAACAAACCACGCGTCAATTAATGGATAAACTAAGAATATATTAAAATTTATTTCTTTAAAACAATGAGATATTAATAAAAATACGATAGAAACGATGCCTTGTTTAGATTCCAATGTTTTCCTTCTCGTGCTTATTTCTCGATAAATAACACTTCGAAAAGACTTTAAAAAGTTATAATAATTGGATCGTCCTCAAATATGCTGACCAAGATTGAAGAGTATCCATCCAGGGGCTCAAAATTTCTTATTGTGGATACTGTAAGAAACACACAGACTGACTCATTTGATGAGTCTCTACTAGAAAACAGACAAGAAGAAGCCTATTTTGTATTCTTCAATTTCCTTTTTGATTGTGTAAGCGGACAGTGGTGCGGACCGATCGATTTCATAAGCCTCATATTCCTATTGGAAACTAAGCTTATTAAAATAAAATAAAATATAAAAAACTCGAATAGTAGATATCAAATAATTATTACGGCTTAGATGTATCTGCTGTTATTTCTATGAGGAATGTTGCTGAAGTCCTTCCTAGTTTGAAACCAAATTCTTCTAGAACAGTTCTGACACTGGTATTTGCTCACATTCCTTTGACGAAAGCTGACTTGCATTCCAAGAAGGAGCAACCACGCTTCAGCTTATCATCGTTAGGGATTTTTTTTTTCTACGAAGGGTTAAACAATATAGTTAATCACTTATTTCAGCCTCCGATCTTCTGGATTTAGAAGATTCTCCGAAAAAATTGGTTCCTTCTTAATTCACCAATTGTTGAATTATGAATAACCAATTGTCAGCTCTTTGATGCTGATCTGTATTTATAGGATTCTGTCTCAATAATTTTTTTACGTTTTCTTTAATGTCTGAATCCCTTTTTTTTAGAGGTGTCTTTAGTGTCTTGACAATATTTTTCACTGTGTCTTAAGTGTTTTAAGAATTCTTTGTTCGTTTTCTTTAGTGTCTCAATAATTTATTTCGTGATGGCTTCAATGCCTTAATCATATTTTTTTCACGGTGGTTTTAGTGTCTTGACCATATTTTTCACAGTATCTTAACTGTTTTAATTATTATATTCACGTTTCTTTAGTGCCTCAATAATTTTTTTTCGTGATTGCTTTAATGCCTTAATCATATTTTTTCACGGTAGTTTTAGTGTCTTGACCATATTTTTCAGTGTCTTAACTGTTTTAAGAATTCTTTTCACGTTTTCTTTAGTGCCTCAATATTCTTTTTCGTGATGTCTTTCATGCCTTAATCATATTTTTTCACGGTAGTTTTAGTGTCTTGACCATATTTTTCCCAGTGTCTTAACTGTTTTAAGAATTCTTTTCACGTTTTCTTTATTGTCTCAATAATTTATTTCGTGATGGCTTTAATGCCTTAATCATATTTTTTTCACGGTGGTTTTAGTGTCTTGACCATATTTTTCACAGTGTCTTAACTGTTTTAATAATTATATTCACGTTTCTTTAGTGCCTCAAAAAATTTTTTTCATGATTGCTTTAATGCCTTAATCATATTTTTTTCACGGTAGTTTTAGTGTCTTGACCATATTTTTCCCAGTGTCTTAACTGTTTTAAGAATTTCTTCACGTTTTCTTTAGTGTCTCAATAATTTTTTTTCGTGATTGCTTTAATGCCTTAATCATATTTTTTTCACGGTAGTTTTAGTGTCTTGACCATATTTTTCGCAGTGTCTTAACTGTTTTAATAATTATATTCACGTTTTCTTTAATATGTCTCAATAATTTATTTCGTGGTGGCTTTAATGCCTTAATCATTTTTTTCACGGTGGTTTTAATATTTTGACTATATTCTTCATGATATCCCTTAATGTCTCAAGAAAGTTTTCACGGTAAACTGTAGCATCTAAACAATTGACTGTGTTTTTAGTGTCTCAACAAAATTTTGACAGCACTTTTAGTGTCTTACAATTTTTTCACAGTACTATTAATATCTGAATATTTTTTTTCAAGAGGTGTTTAGTGTCTCAGAATTTGTTTTATAATATCTTGAATGCCTTAAACATATTTTTACAATGCATTTAGTTTCTCAACAGCTTGTTTTCATGGTGCCAATCTTATTTTTTCACGATTTTTTGTGTGTCTTGACCATGTTTTCATGATCTCAAAAGTTTTTTATTATTATTATTATTATTATTATTATTATTATATCGAAAAAGTTTCAAACCATGGGATTCCCCAGCTAAGACAATATGGCGGGTCAAATTATTCTTCTTCTTCTTCTTCCGAATTTGGCCAACTAGGGACCACGAAAAATAACCTCATGATTTTCTTCCTTCATTCAATCTCTTCCTCCAGTATTCCAAATGATTATTATTATTATTATGTTTGTATGTTTCAAACCTTGGGTTTCCCCAGCAAAAACAATATGGCGGGTCAAGGGCCAAAGCACATACTGCCAAGTGTAAAGATGTGTGCAAGAATGATTAGGGATGTATGCTTGTGTCCAAAAATTTCCTAACTATGCGTGTAGTGTTGAGTACCACAGCCTTCTGCAGTTGTGCATAAGTGATTTTGTGAAGTCCTAGTGTTCTGAGACTGTGGTGCAATGTGTGAGGCACCAGACCAGTGGCAGACAGAACGATGGGTACAACACGTACTCGATCCTGCTTCCACTGCTTCTGGAGCTCGTGTGCTAGATCAGTGTATTTACTGATCTTGTCTGCGTGAGTTTTCTGCATGTTCTTGCTGATAGGTACTGCAATATCAATTAGTTAGGTCTGTTTGTTGACCTTATCAACAAGTGTGATGTCTGGTCTGTTGTGATGCATGGTTTTGTCTGTGTGAATGGGGCGGTCCCAGTATAGTTTATATGAGGGTGACTCTAATACACTTTGTGGTATGTACTTGTAGTACGGGACCGTGCTCTTAATAAGTGAATGTTTGTGTGCTAGTTGTTGATGAACGATCGACGCTACCTGATTGTGTCGGTGGAGGTAGTCTGTTTGAGAGAGAAGGGGACAGCCTGATATTACGTGGTCGATCGTCTCATGCGTAGTGTGGCATTTCCTGCCTTTGTCGTCATGTGTGTTTGCATCGTGTAGAATGTGTTTCTTGTAATTGCGTGTGGAGATGACTTGGTCCTGTATTGCGATCATGAACCCTTCGGTCTCCCCAAACAGCTCACCACTCGTCAGCTATCTGTTCGACACTTCCATGTCGACATGAGGCTGGCTGAGTTCGTGATGATGTCTGCCATGGAGTTCCTTACGAGCCCATGATTCATGCAGCTGCTGAGTGTGGGTGTCAGGGGTGGTGAGTGTTGGAGAAGAGTTTTCGAGGTTCAGGGGTGTGAGGTGTGTGTCAGCCTTGACATATTATTATTATTATTATTATTATTATTAATGCTGGTTCTTTATTAATCAGTGTGGCTGTGGAGTGTATATCTCTCGAGTCCTCAGCATGCTTTGATGACGCATTCGATACAGTTTTGAGCATTCTAATATAGTTTGAATTGATGCAGGACTGGTCGTTCCGTCGGATTAGCTGATACCTGAACAGTTCCGACTTTATTGTGCGAAAGTGTTGGGAGCAGCGGAGACCTGATAGAACACACACCCGCAGAGAAGACACTAGGAGACTAGGCAGACTATCAGAAGAGAGGATCGTATCTTCGTCCGACAATCCAAGCGTATTGCTGTCCACCATCCAGAGACATGAACAGTTAACCCGTATCTATCCGCATGATTGCGAAGCGACTTGTAGAAGGAGATTTGCATTTGCTGCGCTTCTTACGCTTTCTGCCATTATATCCCATCATCGATGTCTTCTGTTGCAATGATGTGGAATGGTAACGAATCGTGTTTTGTGACGAATCCCAATTTTGTCTGTACACAAATAACCATCGCACTGGAATATGAAGAAGCACAAATTAGGATTTGATTGTTGAGCGACAGGTGGATTCGTGGAGTGGGGAGCCATCTTCTATTCTTGGTAGTGAGCTATACTTTGTGAGAGATACATTGATGTATTGCTAGGGAGAGATACATTAATGGCATAGCAGTGGTAAGTTCAAGAGATTCTGCGGCCTCAAATACTTGTCTTCATTGAGCTGCATTATCTACATTTTCCAACAAGATAATGCCCGCTTACATGCAGCACGGACTGCTACATAGACTATCTCTGTGCTGTCGCACTCTTCCTCAGATCTCCAGATCTTGTTGCCTATTGTGTGGGACCAGCTAAGATGGCAGCTTCGACCATCAAAGGGTACAGCGATCTGGAGCGACAGTTGCAACAGCTAGGGGAGGATCTTCCGCAGAAAAGCATTAGACTCTTCCTTTATGACTCCATACCAAGTGGTACCACCGCGTTTATCTATGCCTGCGGTGGTATAATGCAGTTATTGTTGACCTATAGTATTTTGTCCGAATAAGCAAGCCATTTGCTGTGATATTGTTATCAGTTATTTGCTTTATCATTCTCATTGCCTGTATCATGTATCATTCCATTGCTGCTTCTGGGTGCGCTAATTTGTTTTATTTTATTTTCTAGATTGTCACAGTAATTCTTTTCATAGCGCTTAGTGCTAAAACAGTTTTTTCACGAAGCTCTTTCTTGAAATTTGGTTTAGACATCTGAAGGCAGGATACGAATTAACCTTTGATTTTGAAATTATTTCCCTTTCATCTCTTTAAGTGAGTGAAGATAACAAAAAATATGTAATATCTGTTAAATATAAAGTAAAAATTTTAAAAGAAACGTTTTACGTGTGCTGAACAAGTGTTGGATAGTTCAAAATGAAGGCTGCACACCTGATTAAGCCTTTTTAATAAGATTTAATTAAAAGTTAAAAAGTATTTAAAAATATGGCACGACCATGGCTTCCACTTCAGAATGAGAAATTAGTGAAAAAAATTATTAAAAAGTTTTCATTTTCTGAAAAAAAAAAATGAATCAATTTCACTTCTTCGTCTATTTTGGATTAATTTTAATCATATTAAGCAAATGGATTGATATTTGAGATCGAAATCTATTTGCTTAATTTTCTTGTTTATAGAAAGGCTTTCTCACACTAATTATTCAAAAAGGATCCACTTACAAAAAGTTCGATGGTCCTTAAATATTTACGCAAAGTTTCAACAAGATCCATTCAGCAATTCCAAAGTTATTCGGAAGACAAACTGACTCAGACTCACTTGATAACAATAGTGGAATTGTTTTCGTATTTTTTAATACGGATTGATTATGTTCTTTATAGGAAAGTTACAATCTTAAAGAAATAAAAATGATAGCAAAGGGTTGGCGAGCGAAGCAGTCATTCCTCTTTGATCAATAGCAACAACAGAAAAGTAAAAAAGGCTTCATTTTTTTTTTTCTAATCACTCCATTTCTTTGATTTAGTTATCTTCTTTTGGGTAATATTGAGTTTTCATAATATTAGCCCTCAATTAGGAAAGAGCTAATTTCTGTATTAGGAGTACAATTATTTCGACATTTTTTTTTAGACTTTTCTCTTTAACATACATCTTCTCTTTAAAATTCTATTATCGTGGAAATATCAACAGTGAAACGTAAAGACATTTCAACCTATTAATCGCGGCATAATTCAGTGTCAGTCTCAGGCCTTCTTCCCATTGACTTAATTCAACAGTTAAATGGCTTGGAAACGAAGTTAGGAGAGAAATTCACACATTGGAGCACTTGCAAATGGAAAACTTTCATCTTGCTTTCACCCCCCCCCCCCCCAACATTTCCTAACAATGAGAACGGCGGAAAAATTAACTTCGATAAATAACTTATTGAGAGTTGGATAATTTGTTTTTCCTTTTATTCAAGACATCTTTCATACACTTTCTCTGTCTCGAACCCCTTTTCTGTTTTTTTCTGAATTAATTTGGTTAATTAAGTTCAAAGCTGAGCTTCCAAATTCTAGTGACACCCAAGTTAAAGAAGCGATTAATGATAAATTCCGTTTATTTCTCAAAGCGTCACCTACAACCAACTCCAGTCCAGAAATAGCGCCAATGATTGCAAGACCATCATTTATAGCAAAACGCAGGCTTATTAAATTAACACAGACAAAGAACGCTGTAATCATTTTAAAACTGGGCCAATGGAGTTGAAAAGGGGTGCTTTCTTTGTGTGTGTTTAGTTTTTCGTTTTGTTTTTTTTTTAAGAAAGAACGAAAAAAAAAAAGAGGTGGGGGCAGAGAGGAGAGCGAACGTGAAATTGGAAATTTACCGTATCTAATTGCGTTCAGCTGAAGTTTAATTAAGTTAGTGCTTTCTTTTCTTTGGGGCAAATTCTCTTGACTCAAGAGAAAAAGAATCAATTTCCTCTCTGAAGACTACACTGAGGTGGCTCCACTTCTGCGTTTCAAGATTAACAAAAAAAAAATAATAATAATAATAATAATAATTGTTGTTCTTAATCCCGTTTATTCTAAGTTTTCAACTATCTGGATCAACTATCTTACCATTTTCTACACAATCTTGTGGCTTGAATGTATGTACTGGACATTTCATTTTATTTCCTATTTCCAGAACGATAAAATGGCGTAACTACATCCCCCACCCCTCCCACAGGGAGAAAATCAAATGTAATTGCCATTCGAACGCCAGCGTAAAAAAAAAAAAATCAATCTATATTACTAAAATCTTTTATTTCTCTGTCTGTCTGTCTTTCTGTCTGTCTGTCTGTGTGTCTGTCCGGCGCAATTTTCTGAGCGAATGGAAAATAGAAATAATTTTTACAATGAAACATCCGCGACAGGAATCGAACCTGCAACCTTCTGATCCGAAGTCAGATGCCTTATCCATTAGGCCATAGGGACTACAACTCTCTTTATATGGTTTTTTGACTTATATCTCCTTTCCTTTCCCCCATCAATAAGGAATGTATTCAATCATTTTTTTGAATCTCAAGATTGTTTATTTATTTCACATCAGTCAGTTTATTTGTAATTCGAAACTGACAATTAGAACGATAATTGCCGAAACGTTGCAATATTTTAAATATTCTTACTTAACCAAATCCTATGTGATATTGAAAAATATGTGGGTGTACATGCCAGATGTTGGAGTAAAGAAAACAGAGTCAAGAAAGAGAGAAGAACTCTTTTTTTGAGGTGGAATACCGAAAAAATCACTATTTGCAACTCAAAAACCATCAATAAATGTAACTCAAACGTCACTGCAAAGTGACAATTGTAATTAAAATGAGAGTCAAAAAAGAATGAAGCGATACTTCTATTAAATAGAATACTGAAAAATCACTATCTGTAACTCAGAAACCATCAATATTTGGAACACAAAAGCCACTGAAAAGTGCCACTTAGAATAAAAAAAGAGACTCAAAAAAGAAAGAAGCAGTATTTCTATTAGATAGAATACTGAACACTATTGTAACTCAGAAACCACTGAAAAGTATCATTTGGAATAAAAAAAAAAAAAAGAGTCAAGAAATAAGAAGCAGTATTTCATTAGGTAGAATACTGAAAAATCACTATTTGTAACTCAAAAACCATCACTATTTCTAACTCGAAAACGACTGAAAAGTATCAATAGGAATAAAAAAAAAGACAGTCAAGAAAGAAAGATGCACTATTTCTATTAGGTAGAATACTGCTCAGAAGTTAGACGTCTTAGCCATTAGACCACTAGGCCTACATTCTAATCTCTGTAAAAAATAAAAATAAATCATAGATATATGATTTACAAGGTGGTTCTAAAAGCAGTCGTAGATTGAGAGAATATAGACATCAAAAATTAAATTAAAAAAAAGCTTTTAAAAAATTTTAGTTTTAGTTTGCTTGATGTAATTTTTGTGTGTGTGTGTGTGTGTGTGTGAGTGTGTGTTTTAATAAATAAAAAATTGTTTTCCGTTATATAAGGGAGGCTTCCGGAGCGAAGCGACGGGTAGCCGACTAGTTGTACCAAAAGATAGTGAAGGCGCGGTTGGTAAGTGTTCTGTTTACATGAAAACTTCTTCAACATAAAAATAAATTAAACTTTGTACGATTAGACACTTCGAAGTAATTCAGTAACTGAAAATGTGGTGTAACTGCCAGAACAACGTTTTCAAGAGATTTCAAAAGAGCTTTTATTTTTAATTTAGTCAAATCAAATGTCAGTTGATTTACAGTAATTTATTTTTTTCAACAACATTTCAATAGCATAAAGTGAATGTTCAACTAGTGATCATGTCATAAAGTATATTATTCTACTGAAAGTCCATTGAAGCATACCATTGAATTTTTGAAGACAGTTAGACTATTCTAACCCTATCACAGTTAACTATATTTACGTTTTGTAATAATTTTACTTTTAACTTAATTTTACGATTCAAGTTTAATAAAGCATTTATTAAATATTTAGTGAAATTCAAATTTTGTTTTTCTAATCTTCGGCTTCGGTTCCACACTTACTATTATAATAACCAAATATTAATTCCACTAAGTTTTACTAACATTGGGCGTTTTTAAGTTCGAGAGTTTGAATACATTTATAAAACAAGAATTGCTACAATGCGCCCGGAACAGCTAAAATGTCAGTTACAAAAAAATAAATATAAAAATAGAATAACTTACGAAAAAGTTATCTTAAACTTTAATATATTTTTTATTACTATAGAACTACGTCCACAATTATTCTTTCAGGCAAATCCCGGAATTACAGTTGTTGAGCTCCATACATTTCGAAAAACGAAAATCATTGGATTGTGAAGCAATGCCTTTATTTTTATTTATTTTTTAATTATCGGTGCTTGATGATTCACTGCAATCGTTATATATTAACTGAAATCTCCTTTATCTACCATTATTAAATTATTTTCTATTTTAACAAAAAAAAAACCAAAGTATTTTTAAAAATAAATACAAGAAATTCAAAAGTTCCTTTCTTTCCTTATCATTTTTTTTTAATCCTGAAAAGGACTGCGTGCACTCATTCAAATGACGATCTATGTTGAATACAAACAACAGACATTTTCCATTTGCTGAAAAAAAAAAAAGAATTAAACCACAACAAAGGATGTACAGGTTTAAGCTTGAAGTTAGCACAGTCGTAGTTAAAAAAAAAAAAGAATTAAACCGCAACAAAGGATTTACAGGTTTCAGCTTGAAGTTAGCACAGTCGTAGTTTTTCAATAAACTTTTCTCGCCGCTAATGGGCGCTGGTATCGAGTTGCTTTTAAAACCTGCCTCAAATTAGAATACGCTGTATTTAGAGCAAGTAGCAAGTTTTCGAGCAATTTATCTGAAGCAAACTTTCGATAGCAGCCATAAGAAAATAAGCTATTAACAGAAAAGGATATGGAAATTCACTGAACAGGTTTCAATGCTTTTCTGTGGTAATTTTTGTTCTCTTAACTTTCTTGACGATGACCCATTTGGAAAAGATTTCAAATATAAGTTTAGTTGGTCCTTGTTCTTGAATGTGCAAACCAAGTTTCAAGAAGAACCATCTGATAAACTTCTAAGGGAGGACAAACATATACTGAAGATCCTTTATTTCCTTCTGAAAAATTGAATCAAAAGTGAAATCTTATCACTAAAGCGAATTGTCCCTACGCGGCTTATGATCATAATCGGAAAAAAAATATACTAAAATGTTAAATATCTTAAAAATATCATCTGTTGTCAATTTTTTGTTTTCAGATAATTTAACAGAGCTCAATTTACAACAGAAAGAAAAAAACTTTTCCTCTTCAGAATAAAGCGCTTTCCGGTTGACGAACTGCAATCATTTCATAAAAAAAAGGAACAAAGCTCTACGACGAGTTTTTCTCATTCATCACTTAAGATATTTCTTGAGTTAATGACGCTATTTTCCAATTATGTTCCTCTACTGTAAATTACTTCATCTCAGTTTAATTGGGCTTTGTAATTTAGATGCAATGTCGGAAGTTGGGTCTATAATATCATGAATAATCACAATAGGGATGGCATAAAACACAGGATTAAAGTAGGATTAACAAGATTCGGAGATACACAGTTTTTATTTCGCCGTTCGCTTTTGAAAAGAGAATGAAAATTAAAATATGGGGGAGGGATGCAATGAAATATTAATAAACGTTTATTTTAGGGACAAACCATCATAAACTAATTAAAAAAAAGAGCCAATGTTTAGGATAATTAAGACAATATTTCTCCAAAATTTATAGACTGCTATGTTTTATGATCAGTTTTAAGGCTTCATTTTAATCCAAGGTTTAAAGGAATCGAAAGGTCTACTGGGACCGCAAAGCTAAGGTCGGAGGCGTCGAGTATTAAAACGATTGGAAAGATTTCTATCAAATTTGATCTTTAGCTTATTTATGGTCAAAACTTAGGCTTTGATCTTCCGTCCTCTAGTCCTCAAAAAGGTTTTAAAGGTTTTTTTTAAAAACTTCGCATGTCAGTGAATAACAAGCAAAGTGAGAGGCAAATGACTTTTTTTAACCCGCTTTAGAATTAGTTGTTGCTTTTGTTTTGGAAGGGAACTGGATGCCTTTCACTTGCTATGGTCTAAGATTTCTAATTTATACAACTATCTGCAATGTTAAAAAGTTTTGTTAACATTGGTTTTTTTTTATAAAACCCACTCTGTTAAAAATATTCTGATCGTAAATTCAGATCTCAACCGATAATTAATCTAAATTTTCAACTGTAAATCAGCCAATGTTACTTAATCTTGCTTAGCTAGAGGTTCTAGGACAACTTAATAAGAAGCAGATTCGAAGTCACGTGTATCCAAACCCCAGCGAAACATGGGTCGATTAAGGAAACTTTCGAAAGATATCTAAACCGTAGCAGGAATAAGTGAAACATGAAAAACACACAAACAAAAGCAAAGCCAACAGATGCTCTTCACGCAAGAGAAAAGAATCTCCTTGTTTGTTGTTTGAAATAATTCACGAAAGGTATCAGAGGATTATTTCGTAGCGTTCGACCTCACAATATTTTAAAATAATTTATCACAGGTTTTGTATTTTTGACTAGTATTCAAATCCGTCTTTAGCCTACTTTCCTATGAAGCTGAGGTTCATCCCACAATAACTTTTGAATCACGGGATGAATCTTCTTGAAACTTAGTATGCCTAGTTAAGGACTAAAGTCGATCTCCCTTTTATACATCTTCTCCCAATGAGAAATTAGCAAAGACTAAAGAGAAACATTAGACAATGAATTAACTCAAAGATTTAATTCATTAATTTGCGCATCGTTTCAACAACTTAAAGTTAAAAATGCGAATTTAGATATTTTTTCAGGAATTTGAAAAATGTTTGTGCTTAGCACTGATTAACATTTGCAGGGTTTTCGTTTCTAACCATGATTTTTAAAATAAAAAAAATAAAAATATTAAAATAAATCTTAAGGAATAACTTCGATAATGAAAGTAGGCTATAATTTCTTTCTTGCTAATTTCAAAAGTAGTTGTGCTGATGTATTAAGATGGATCATCAATAAATAATTTACAAGGTACAGTCAATGGATTTCTCGGGTCTGAGGGATGTGAGAAGATCAAAAGATAATCAGTTAATTAAGCAACAGAGAAAATTGTTGTAGATATGCGTCCAGTCGTTAAAACGTGATGCGCGTACAAACAAAAAGACATTAAAGGACCAAAAATTATTCAAGATGAAACATAAGATTTCGCATGCACACTCTCTCCTTCTGCTACAGCTACTGAAAGAATTAATTGCAAGCTCTGCTTGGTTTTAGACTTAAAAACCGTTTAGGTTTAGCACTTTTTTTTTATCTTTTTATTTTTTTAAAGCATTTTTTTCGTTACATAAAAAAACAGAAACGACTTATCACTATACGCTTGAATTTATATTTTAAGATTTTATAATCATTTTAATGTATTTGGTATTTTTGTTTTTTAGTCAATTCAATATTTCAGAAATTAAATATATTATCCGACTTTAGCTGCGTCTATGTGTTATTGTCTTGTAACAATCAGCTCTTCATCCCTCAATGGTCCATTGGGAACATTTAGTAGAGGATGGAAATCAAAATTACCGTGCTGATATTTTAAGTTGGACCTTCAGAAAGCATCGTAACAAGTTTCATTCAAATCCATTTAGTAGTTTTTAATCGGAATACGCTTAAAAACAGACAAGGAGATAAGGGAATTATTCAAGTGAAGAATTACGAGATCAGTCAATTAGCTTTACTAAGATTTTTTACTTATTTCAGATCCATAAAAATAAAGTTAACATCCTGTTTCCTCCCCCAGACCTTTACTCTAATTATCGTCTAATCTTTCGTTGCTTATTTAAAATGGAAATAAAACAATTAAAGCAACTTAATTCTGAACAAAACTTCACTGAAAAGCGTTCCTTCAACCCCAAAGTAATAAAAAGACCGCCATTTTTGATAAAGATCTTTCCACAAGAGAAAAGTTATCAAAGTAACATCTAAAACGGAAGAAAACCGAGAGGTGCGAGATAAGCACCCCTACAAGCGGCCCCGCCCCCCCCCCCTCCAACTTTTTTTTTCTTTGTATCTCCCTCCCTTTACCAGACACCAAGTGAAGGCGGCTTCTGCACTTTGAACTTTTTTTTTTTTTATTTTTTTTTTTTTATTCCCCCTCTTTCAGTGATTAAATTTCAGTCTGACGACTATTTCACATCCGCCGACAAAACAGAAGAAAAAGGGGAAGATGTAGAAATGAGCTGATGCTCACTTTACACAGAATAAGGAATAGTTGGGAGAAAAGAAACTTACTTCATTTTTGTTGTTGTCAACTGAGTGGAAAATCGTGATTCTGCAACTAACTTAAACTGTGTGATTTATCAGTAAAATCAACAGTACATTCATTAAAAAGTATTACAATGGAAATCAAGTTACTTCTTTACAAAATTATTACCTGGTTTAACTTCCACCTCATTTTGGGGAGTAAGCATAGTGGAGAATGGGCATTGTGAGGAATGAGGATTGTAAGGAAACAGGCATTGTGGGGAATAAGCAAATTTGAGAATGAATATAGTTTGGAATGAGCATTGTAGATAGTATGTTATGTTATGTTATGTTATGTAAAGAATGTGGGTGGCAGAGAAGCCAAGCACTGCAACCGGAGGTCTATTATTGTACAGAGTAAGTATTGAGGGAATGGGTCTTATGGGAAATGAGTGTAATGAGCGTATTGGGAATGGGCTTTGTTGTGGAGATTGTTCAAAGTGTTACCAAAATTTTAAAGTACAGAACTACCGTGACATTGTAGCTGAACTCTTCCATTCATCTAAGTGGTCCGATGTAACATCTCAGAACTATCAGAGATGAACATGGCAAGCGCTTTTACCAAGAGCTTTTGTGCATGGAAACTACACACAATGGAGTCCTAGAATGACTACTGCTGGATTTTTTTAGAGATATATTTCAGATGCTAAGTACTCAAGAAAATCATAAACTGTTATATTTTAAGTAACATCAACAGTGTTACAAATTTACATAAATATATGATTTTTTTTTTATTTAAATTTAATTTTTTTTAGATTCCTTGTGTGATAGAGAAAAACTAGAAACATATTTGAGTACAGCATAAAAATTAGTTTTTTACGAATGACAAAAAAAAAAAAATATTTTCTAATCCAATCTAATCAGTAAATTACATTATTCTGTTACAAAAATTTTAAAATCAAAACCAATTTAACGACATCAGTACCATCTTAGAAAATTTGTGCTGGAATAACTGTTTTCAATCCCCGGAGGAGGTCAGAGATTGTTTTCCCCGATGAATTCCGCTCTAGACAAGTCTTAGGGTTTACCCAGTCCTTTGAATAATGGGAAAGGGGTTTCTTCCCCGGCGTTAGTCCATCGGTCAGGAAATACATCCTTCCTCCAGCTAATGTACAGTGGCACGTGCATCTGTTGTGGGACTGATTTTTCTCTATTTACAAGGTTAAACTGACACTACTCAAAGCCGTCTGTAGCTCAATCGAACAACCGGAATGGCACCAATTTTGGTGGTGGTGTTCATTAGTAATGAAGACATGGGAAGAAGGATTCAGCGAAAAAAAAGTAGTTCCAAAAGTCGCCAGTAGAGGGAAATCCGGCGCTGTGTAATGTAAAAAAAAAAAGTTACAATGACAGATAAATGAATAACAAAGATGAAACTGAATTGAAACATCATCTTTCCTATCCCCTGTGCGGAAGTGGCCTAGTTTCAATGTGGCCACCGTTCTTGTGGACCAGGAAAGGTATCACAACAATATTCTCTACAGCCGAAGGTAACATTTTCTGAAGGAATGTTAATCGTAGTCCGTAATACGTTGTCCTTTAATGTTGTCAAGTTCGGGACCCCATCAAGATAGACATTGGACTTCAAGTAACCCCACAGCCAAAATATGCCTGGAGTTAGATTCGAGGAGCAAGGTGGCCATGCAACTGGAAAGAATATGTTCATCATATCGCAATATTTCTACGGAGTAATGGAATGGATTACTGGGATTAATGTTCTCAAAAAACAATGGTTCTACGATGAAATCTGCTGTGAAGTCACGCCGAACAGTGATTTTTAGTGAATGTAAAGGGATTTTCTGAAACGCGTGAGGTGGTTCAGTTGATCCAATTCGATTTTGAATGTTAACTGTCCATCCAAAATCGAAATGGACCTCAGCTCTCCACAGAATTCTCCAAGACCAAGCATCGTCGACTTCCATTACGGCAAGAATCGTGAGAGCAAAGGTCAGTCGCCTTCCATAATCGTTGTGTTCGAGTTGATGTATGCGGCTGATCTTGTATGGAAAGAAATGGATAACTTTTCAAAAAAACCTTCCGTACTGTGGCATATGTAAAATCCAGTTGTCGAGCAACTTCACCGGCACTGCTACTACCACCACAGCGGACCTTTACACAGGTTCTGACGGGTTCTAAACTCACGAAGAGCTGCTGCTGCGTTGCATTGGTGAAGGTAAAAATAACATCACAAGTAACGCACGCTGCGGTAACGTCAGAAGAATATTGAACAGACTGGTAATCGGAATGTCTTTCTTAAGTTTTTCTCATCTCTTTAAGCCTGAATTACTGGCGCT
>JAFIDM010002131.1:107344093-107363519 GCA_023159025.1 Thereuonema tuberculata
GCCACCCTGTATAAAGCGAGCAATTCTTGAAAATTTTATCTTGAAAACGAATTTTAATGAAATGGGATTTTAATGAAATGGAATTTTAATGAAACGGGTTGAATCTACTTTTTGGGGAGCGAGAAAGCGATTTAGCTAGGTCTCCATATATGTAACGAAAGATTTCTAAGCAAAATATAACTTATATTCATATTTTTTTTTTAATTTGCCTATTTAATGAATATAGTTAAAGCACTATTAACTAATGAAGTTCCTAAATTACTCTGCCTTTATAAAAATTTAAATATTACAGTCAATACAGAAAAAATAAAATAATTTATTAAATAAATAAAATGGCCTTTAAAAATAGTGAAAAGTGCTGATAATAGGCTAATATATTTACTTTTTATTTCTATTTTCGAATGTTCACGTTTCAAATCAATCAAATCAAATCATACAATAAAACGAGCAATTCTTATAAATTTTATCTTCAAAACGGGCCTTTGCATTTTGATGAATTAGGGTAAATCCCGTTTTCGATGCGAGACAGCGATTTAGCTAAATCTCGACTTCGGAAAACTCCTTTAGTGGGTAAACGATTGACCTGGAACCTGGATGCTAGGTTATTGTACACAAGGTTCTCACTTTATTTTCGTTTTATTTTATTCTTAATATATTTTGTGTTCTGTGCGGTTATAAGTGTAATAATTTTATTTTTACCTGTAATAAAATAATAATTTTACTTAATTTTTAAAAGCTTTTTCCTTTCAGTGTTTCCACTGTCCAGGTGATTGTGTAGTGTTCTTATTTTAATTTGTTTTACCGAACAAAGCTCGGTCTTCCAAGTACTATATACTTATATGTATAACGCTTATATATAGGAAGGATAAAATGTTCCATGTTCTAAAGAAAAATCTTTAGAAAATCCATTTTTTTATCCGGTTTACATGTGTAGGTGTTTATCTTGGAAATATAGATTTTTTTTCTAAAGTCCTAAAACAAAATTCAGGATTCTATTCTTGCAACGATATTTAGGCTTTTCTTCTAACCAAAACTATCGTTAGTTAGTGTAATTAATATAGATTAAAGCGCTATATTTAAGGACGTTTCTCCTTTTAATTTGTAAAATTTATTCATTTTCAAAATGTTATTCATACAATCACCGTATTTGAATAAAAGATTTCTAATTTTTTTCTAAATATTTTTAATTAATCAAACAAAGAAGATTAAAAAAATAATTAAAAGTATTTTTTATATTTAAAGCTATTAAATCCAATTTAAACCTACTTAATGTTTACATTATAAACAGATAATAGGATAAAAATCCTAGAAAATGTAATTAATTTAGGTTGGTTGTTCTAAGGAAACATATGAACACGTGTCCAATTCCCAACAGTCTCCGTGATGAGTTATTGGAATATAGTCAGTGCATTAGTTTAGTGCTCGTAGAATCGAATGAATAGTATTTTCTCACAAGTTGCAAAGTGCATTAATGCTAACAATGGAATTTTGAGGATTTATTGCAAACTTTCACAAATTTGTCACTTGTATAATAAATATTAGAAACTGCACATGTTTCTCTTTCTTATCAATAATGTTTGCATTGAAACAGTTCTATTTCGTTCGGAATAAGACACGTGTTCATCTAAATGTTTGATCGTTACGAGGACCTCCCAAAACTATTGATTTCTCTTCCTGGGACACGCTAGGCCTAATATGACGAAGGAAGCTCTAGAGTTGTAATTTTTGGTTTGTTTGTTTGTTTTCAAAAATATACAAAAGTATAAAACATAAAACAATGAACTAATATTTAATACTCCGTCCATTTCTTTATTCTGTTGAAGCGACTCTTCTGTGTCCGTTTTCTTGGCGATCACTTGTGAAAGGGTCCTCCAGATGTGGGCCATCGATCGAGCGTCTCTGATACTAACCATGTGACACTGGGTGGAAACAAAGATCATTAAGACAGAATTCAAGCCAGTGCTGAAATAAATCTCGCCGCCAACCACACACGGTTTCAGCTGCGATTAAAGAAAGTAAAATGAACAGCCAAATACTGAAGAAATACGTCTCCAACAAAGAATAGTTGATTTCACAAAGGAAATTAGTCAGAAAGATAAAAATCTTAATTTATAACTGAGGAGTTTTAAGCCATACTAGCCTAAACCTGATAGAGCAAATTATTGGAGAAATGGTTTGAAACGTTTGATGAACGTATAGAAAAAAACAATATGCATTTTGCGACTGTAATTTACGTAGTAAATAAAATTAGCCATAAAAATAACAGCAGCAAAGTGTATATTGTTTTTTTGTACACGACCACCAAACCTTTAAAACCATTTCCCCAATAATTTGCTTTTTGAGGATTAATATTAAATTATATAAATAATAATAAAATTTAAATCACTTCAATACATTACAGGACAGGTGTGATTATCCTTTTTAATTTTACTTTAATATCTTAACAGTTGTAGATTAAATCTTTTTTTTCGGAAGTCAACAGACCGATCTTATATTAATCTATACTTATTTTATTTGTACTTATTTTATTGTATTTATAATAATAATAAAATAAATAAAATGATTCTTTAACTTATCAACTATGATTTTAAATTTATTTTGTAATAATCTTTGATATATGTAATAAATATTAAAAAAAAATTAAATAAGTTGAGAATGTATACAATACTCAAATTTTACCTTTTTGTCAGTTACCTTTGTAATAACTTAGGTAAATTAAGAAATACAACTTTCAGTTATATACAACTTACATCTATTTGTAAATTCATAAAGTCTGTTGAAGAAATTGAAGTCTACAAATTTGAACAAATAAAATGCCAGTGAAAAGAATTCACGTAACAATGAGGTTGATAAAATGATTTTTACGTGCACTAATCATAGTTTTAATCCAAGAAATGAAGCCGACGCACAAGTGTACAAGAAGTCTTGTTTTCGGGAAGCAATTTATACTTCTTTAGTAATGTGATATAATTATATTCTTATGTTATAAATGATTTACATTATTTATAAATTTATATTCTAAATTAGTAATCTATCGAAATAAGGCCTACACACACACACACACACATATATAATTGAAATGATTACAAAACTCATGTTAGGTTAAAAAATTGTAATTTTAAAATATTTACCTTACATTAACTTAAAGGTATCATTGAATATTTTATGTTCAAAAAACAGCAAAATCCCATAATAATGCGTTGTAGTCTATATTTAAATTTAAAAATTAACACCAGATGTCGCTAATGTCAAAATTATAAATTGATCTGAAAAAAATCATTGCAGAAATAGAAATATGAGTTTTGAACCAAATTTTAAAACTCCTATCCGAGATATATACAAAACTGTATTAAATATATATAAAATTGTATTCTTAGTTAGTGATTCCAGACATAAATCACAGAACGTGAAATATAAGATCTTATTCATTACATCCGTTAAGCCAGCCAAGTGTCCATATGGGTTCAAGAGTCAGGACCCCAATGGCTTAGGTGGGGGTGTAAACAGGAAGATAACTTGTGAAAAGACAGGGAACTTCACAGTAGAGGGATTTTACTTTTGAAGTTGGCAAATAAAAAAAAGGTAATATTTATTCAATTTCAAAAAATAATAGATAAAACACAAATCTATATTTAAATTTATTTATTTATTTGTGTATTCGTAATTTATTTGCACATTAAACATTGGATTTCTTTCAATTGTATTTTTTTCAGCTGATTTCTTAGGAGTGTTAACAAGAACGAAACTGTATTGCTAAGATCCTACTAGTAATGGTAGAATGCAGAAATTTGGAAAATTGTTATAAGAATAATAATAATAAATAGCTGATATTAAGCTTTACGCCATAAACAGCGCACAACTTACTAATTTACTACAAGTCACCACACAGTTCACCAAAGACATTGGGAAGGAATTTGGAATCGATAAATGCCATAAGCTACATATAACACGCGGGATGACTTCGAATTTGGAGGGTTTTGAACTGGATCATGGGTTGGCCATCCAATCCATGGAAGAGGGAGGGACCTACAGGTACCGGGCTTCCAGCAAGCGCACATCACGGACAACTCAAACATCAAAACTGCACTCAAGAACAATGTCGCGTTCACAACATAACTCAAAACACAACTCAACGCCAGAAATAAAATTAAAGCCATCAACACTTTTGTGTTCCCACCCTAACATATTCGTTCGGCAAAATTCCATTGACAAACACCGAACTTGAAGCACGACAACGAACAACACATTCACGAAACACAGCATGTACCATCCCAAGTCCGGGACGGAAAGGATGACTCTCCCCCACAAGGAGGGAGGCCGAGGACTCATCATCCTACACGTTCGCACATTTCGGAACACTTCCACAAAGATCACAACACTCCTCACTTAGCTCATTGTCAAGGCTGACACACACCTCACCCCTCTGACCTCGATATCCTTCTACAACACTCACCACCCCCAACACCCCCACTCAGCAGCTGCGTGAATGATAGGCTCATAAGGAACTCCACTGCAGACATCGCCACGAACTCAGCCAGCTTCATGTTGACATGGAAGTGTCGAACAGATGGCTGACAAGTGGTGAGCTGTTTGGGGAGACCGAAGGATTCATGATCGGGATACAGGACCAAGTCATCCCCACACGCAACTACAGGAAACACATTCTACACGACGCAAACACGCACACCTACATATGCAGCAAATGCCACACTAATCATGAGACGATAGACAACATCATATCAGGCCCTTCTCTTCCAAACATACCAATCTCCACTGACCCAAAGATAGCGGCAATCGTTCATCAACAGCTAGCACACAAACACTCACTTAATTAAGAACATGGTACCGTACTACAAGTACACACCACAAAGCGTATTAGAGTCACCCTCACATAAGCTGTACTGGGACCACCCTATCCGCACAGATAAAACCATTCATCACAAGAGATCTGACATCACACTTGTTGATCAGGTCAACAAACAGACATATCTCATTGATATTGAAGTGCCTATCATCAAGAACATGCAGAAAACTCACGCAGACAAGATAGAAGCAGTGGAGGCAGGACTGAGTACGTGTTGTACCCATCGTCCTGTCCGCCACTGGTCTGGTACCTCCCACATTGCACCACAGTCTCAGCACACTAGGGCTTCACAAAAACACGGGCTTAGACGGGTTGCCTTAGACGGGCTTTAGAATGGTGGGAATTGGATGCTCAGTGCAGGATTTTGATTGGAAATTTGCTGGTCATCACATTTTCACCGAACTCCCATCAACTTTAAATGAGATGTTTTACAAGGTTCAGCCCAAGTGGAAGAGCGCAAAGGAGGATAAGAAGGGGTTCAGCCCAAAGTGAATAGAACGCAGAGGAGGATAATAAGGGGTTCAGCCCAAAGTGGATGGAACCCAAAGGAGAATAAGAAGGGGTTCAGCCCAAAGTGGATGGAACGCAGAGGAGGATTAGAGGAGTTCAGCCCAAAGTGGATGGAACGCAGAGGAGGAGAAGAAGGGGTGCAGCCAAACGTGGATAGAACGCAGAGGAGAATAAGATGGGGTTCAGCCCAAAGTGGATAGAACGCAAAGGAGGATAAGAGGGGTTCAGCCCAAAGTGGATAGAACGCAGAGGAGGATAAGATGGGGTTCAGCCCAAAGTAGATAGAACGCAAAGAAGAATAAGAAGGGGTTCAGCACAAAGTGGATAGAACGCAAAGGAGAATAAGAACGGGTTCAGAACAAAGTAGATAGAACGCAAAGGAGAATAAAAAGGGGCTCATCACAAAGTGGATAGAACGCAAAGGAGAATAAGAAGGGGTTCAGAACAAAGTGGATAGAACGCAAAGGAGAATAAGAAGGGGTTCAGCACAAAGTGGATAGAATCGCAGAGGTGGATAAGAAGGGGCTGAACAACTTAATAGAAACATTCTTTTAATCAAAGAAGAAATTTAATTTTTTCATTTTCTGTTACTACTACTTAAAAAAACTTCTTCTACTAACTTCTTTGTTACGTTAATTAAAAATTATATTTCGGTTATTTGTTTTTTTCATTACGTAACACTCTTGACTTACCTAATTTTGTATCAGACATTGAAAGAGTAATTATGCGAATCAAAATTCTTCGTTTAAGAGATCCTTAGAAATCCATTCTTTCACTTCTACCTGTATATTTTTCTCCCTTCGCTTCTCATCAAATGGAAAAATCAGAGAATTAGTTTCAAGAGAATTCAAGACTTGTTATTAGGCTTTGGAACTGATAGCATAGATGATAATAAAGTTTCTTAGGCTAAAAATATATTTTTTGAATCTATATGGTTTCATAAATTAAGAAGTTCAAAGGAATTTTTGTTCAAAGGATACTTTTCGTAAAATGTTATTTGACCAAAAAATTCTTTAAAAAAAAAAAAAAAAAGTAACGAAGTTGTTAAAAAGAAATCACGAAAGAAAATGACAAAATTGAAAATATGAATTAAATGCGTTTTATTATTAACTTCAATTATACAAATCGGATTAAGAATGCGCAATGGAGTAAGGATTTACAATTGATGGGTTTTAAGCCATACTAGCCTACCCCTGAAGGAGCAAATTCTTGGAGAAATGGTTTGAAAGCGGTGATGGTGGTGCACAAAAAAAATATACACTTTGCTGCTCTAATTTGTATAGCTAATTTTCTTTAGTTCATAAATTACAGCAGCAAAATGTATATTGTTTTTTGTACACGACCATCAAACATTTCAAATCATTTCCCCAAGAATTTGCTTTTTGACGGTTAGACTAGTATGGCTTAAAACCCCTCAACTGATATTCAAGAGATTAACTGAATACAAATCCATTGTTTAGATTCCAGTGCTGTTTTTTCTTCACGTGCTGATTCCTCGACAAAGATTCCTTTGGAAAAGATTTCAGCTATAAAAGTGAGACAGTGTTTAGTCCTGGAAGATGAGGAAACGTTTCAAGTCATTGGGGGGGGGGGGGGGGGCGCACAATCATTGATTTGATGAGTCTTTCTTATTTGAAAGAGTGTAAAAATAGATAAAATACTCATGTCCCGTAGCCTCTATTAGCGCAGGAATTATCATTTCTTCTTGAATTGATATTTTAATTCCTGTTGGAATTTTTAAGATTTTCATTTAATTCCACTGCAGTCATTTGGTTGCTATGAATAATTTCCCTTGGCAAATGTTGTTGAGTTGTTAAATAATTTGTAAAACTCTGCTTGGCTTTTGCATCTCATCAGATATTGATTAATCTTCATTTCCTACTAAAGCCGATTACAAACAACTCCCATTGAAATCCCATTCGGTGACGTCACTCATGAAACAGCAGTTTCCAAAATTTTATTTTTATTAAAAACATATTATTGAGCATGCGAAGCCATCTTCTCTGTCTGTTTGTACATTGAATCACGTTAAAATGACTGAACTGATTTCCAGTGTTTATAGTGGAACTGAAAACATAAGCTTAAGATTATTTTGGTCTCCTTCCTCCCATAATAAAATCCTTAAAAAAGAAAAGCGTGAATAGAAATCATTTATTGTTTTGATCAACTGCCTACAATTGTCGAAGCATGCAGGAGGAAGCAAGGGTGCACTGACGTCATACGGCATTTTCTCAAAGCATCAATTTTAAAACTTTCACAAATTGTTTTCTCAAATCTATTTTTTCAAATTAAAGTCTTTTTTTTTTTTTAATTCTTAGTTTTTTTTCATCTACACTTTTTGTGTGTGTGTGTGTGTGTTTTATATTTGGGATGGGGGGTTTTATATTAACTAATCCCTCACTTGTCTCTATCTCAAATATAGGCTTTTATTACAGATTTTTTAACTCTATTTGAAACGAAACAACAACAAATAAAAAAAATACAATTTAGAAAAAAAGAATAAAAGAATAATAAAAATTAAGTTAAATAAAAACGGAAGTAAAGTCCCTTGTGATATTATTTGTCGTGAACTAGATTCTCTTCCAAATAGACTATTATTATCACTCTATAGTTATTACTCTATTTTTAAGGATAATATAGTGGATAGAGTGACGGAATCACAAGGTTATGAGTGCGAATCCCAGCCTTGAATACAATTTATTTTTTTTAATTTTTATATCGGAGATTCCATATTTACGCAACTAAATTTTTTCGTTGTCTATTATTTGAAATTAGATTATGCACATGTTCAATGTTCGTGTGGTGTTTAATGGGTCGCCCTGTATGTTATGCTTTAGCACTTTTTTTTTTTTTTTTTTTTTTTAAGTAATGTGACGAGACGAGAACAGGAAGTGACCGCAGACCTGAAATAGTATTTTTCCCAACTTCTGAAGGGTGCTAATACGATATGATTCACATCTCTGTAATTTGTACTTTGAATTGTAGAGATGACGACAGAATGAACGTAGGAGAACGTAGATTCCGTCTCCTTTCTTATATGGGATCATTAAAACAAAGAATAAAATGATAGAGAAGGTGACAGACATTCAATGCTTAGGAAATAGACGAGTTTGCAAAAAACGGGTAAGTTTACAAACTAGACTCAAACGTAGCCTGAATATTTGCAAGAACTGGACAAAAATATTAAATTAGCGGGAGGAGATTTTTACTGAAACGTTTCTTCATCTTTTATTTAGCAACAATTTTGTCAAATTTGAATGAATTGCCATTATTCTACATCTTTATCTGGACCGTCAAAAAAAATAGACAAAAATAATACAAATAGAAGCAAACTCAAATAGAACTAAAAAGTTAAAAACCATTACCAAATTCTTAATTTATTTGAACCTTAGTAGCCTTTATTTTTTAATAAAAATATTGACATTATTGTTAGTAGACGGTTCATTTCGTTCTCCGCGGACTCCGATCCCGTGTATTGACTTCAGCTTCACGAACACATAACCGCGCAATTAGAAGACAGAACATTCTGAAGGAATCATTTGTGTAGATTTCAACGCGTACATTGGCCTTACGGAAAGCTTCCGAATTCTATCAGAAGTCCTATCAGAATTGTGGGAAGACGATTCTCTCGGAAAAATCCCATGGGAAAAAAAAAAGGAAATAAATAAAAAAAGAATAAAAAGAAATTAATTATACTTGAGTTTGTGTCTTAAATTTACCAAAACCTATTGGGCTTTATTTTAAAAAAATATAATAATTAATCAGGGTTGTCTAAGTTACTTCTCCATAACAGTAACTGAGTTATTAAATATAATTGTACAGTTGCTTTTTAATAACCAACAATTGAAATGTACTGTAGAGCTTCAATCTTTTTTTGCTTCACTGCGCACTAACAAGTTACTGTTTCAAATTAGTAGAAGTTCAACTTAGTTGTTCAAATGATTTTTTTTTTTATGTTGGGAATCTGAAATTTTGTTTATTCAATAGCACTCGTATTTAACCCACGCTAATTATTTTGCTTTCCTATATTTTAAATGATGTTTTCATTTTTTTAATGCATTTCTAAATTAATTAATTTCTTAGCAGCGAATTTTATTTTGCCAATTTTTTTTATTTAAACTGCCATTTTTTTTCGTTCATTGTAATGTTACAAAAATAAAATTACAAATAAAAGAAACTAAATAAGATATTTTGTAAAACATCAATTATTTTTGATGAATTAGGCTATTGTTTCCTGAGCTTTTTCCATTAATTAAATCTTAATTCAACACATTTGCGGAAGTTTTTGATTTTGTTTCTCCTTTAAAACACAACGTATTTTAAAGTGAAATTATTTTCGTCGTTTCTCTTTATTTTATCACAATTGAATATATTAATCCTTTTGAAGACAATTTGGAAAAAGTAAAGAGCACGTTTTTCTCTAAATTTTGATGACATGTTTTTAAATGCCAAGTTTCACATTTAAAATTAAAGATTATTAATTCCAATAATACTTTACTTCAAATACTTTTCATTTAGAAGCAGCTAACAAGGTAGTTCTTTACGAAGGGATTGGTCAGAAGGACGTCGCCGCAAACAAAGGAATCGTAAGTTCGCAGTAGTAATATTTGCGTTTTTTAAATATTCTATTGCCGTGCTGGCGTGGCCGTGCGGTCTCGGCGGCGGTCTGCCGTTGTGGCCAGTGCGCCAGTACCTGGGTTCGAATCCCGGCAGTGGCTTGGATGTTTCAATTTCCTTTCCTGTGTTGTCAGCCTCTTCTTCACTTTCTCTTCGGTCTGACGTCATTCCGTAATGGCGTCCTGCGGGCAGGCAACGGGAAACCACCCCCAGTATCTTTCCTCAGGTGTTTCTGGGAGATCCATATGACCTCCATAGAACTGGACCTGTCTCCGCACAGAAAACTATGGATGGATGGATGGAAATATTCTATGAACTTGAAACGCTTTTTTTTTAAGTTTCTTACTTTTTTTTTACGTTTCTTACTTTTTTACCAGACATCTTTGTTTCAAATGAAAGTTTGAATTTACAGTGCTAACTGCTTATCAGTAGCCTTCTACATATTGAAATAAATCACTCAAGAGACTCGTAAAAATCGGTGTTTCTTCGTCGACGATTCAAACAAGAATGACTGGGATAAAGCTAGGCGAACACGTACCAATCTGGGACAATATTGGTGGACAATATTGGTACTTTTGATTGGGACCAACCTTTTTCAGCAATAAAAAGGAACAATATTGCCCAATATTGCCCATTGGCGATTGTCGGAAAAAAGGTACCAACTTCAGTTGGAGAGAAAGATTGCTGCTTAGCGAGCGAATCACATGAACGGATGAAATCACGTGACAATACTGACGTCGAAGGAGGCGGGACCTTGAACATCGGAAATTCAGTCACTCACGCCGGCCATTTTCTTTGAGAAACAAGGCTTAAAATCAGCAAAAAATGGGTCGGCCCAAAACAGATAATTCCAACAACAACATTTTGTCAATTGATAATGAAAGAATCTTCATTGATTTCTACAGAGGGACGGCGTTTAATACTTTAGCAATTCTGAACGGAAACACTCTCTCTTTAGCTCTCCCTAGTGAGCAACGCCGTAACTAGGCCAATACTCGTCAAACGAAAACCTGTGTGTTCGCGGACAGTGCCAACCGCCAATACCAATCATGACCAATATTGTCCACCACTATTGTCCCAGATTGGTACGTGTTCGCCTAGCTTAAGACTATCGACGAGATTGGATTTAGTTTCTAAAGAGAATCTTCATCGAAAAGATCTTGAGCAACACTACGTACCGAAAACTGATACGGCGCTTTTGAAATAGCTCTTGGTGTGAAAGTAAACCAAACAAAACAAAATGGACAAAACAAAAGTAACGCAAAAAGTAACGGGTTTTCGTTATTCCGTTACAAATAAAAATAACTGAGTTACAGTATCTGTTACTATAATGGCGTAACCCATCGTTACTGCAAAAAGAAACTGTTACTAGTAATACGACTCTGTAATTAATCTATCAGTTTTAAAAGAGTTTATATCTTTTTAATTAATCAAGTGAATAAATGGCAAGTATTTTTTTTTTTAATTTTAATCTATTTTTCTAGGACAATGAAGCTCTCAAATAATGAACTACGATTCGTTGTTTTAATAAACAGATACGAAAAACATCAGACAATCTATTCTACATATATAGCCTATTTACTTAAATCACAAACAAAAACTGCTTATTCATTTATTTAAATTAAGTATTACTAAACAGACAAGGAGTTACATGGCGTATTCCTGTAATCATTATCATAACCATTTACGAAGAATTATCACGTGGGAGAAAATAGGACACAGATGAGAGATTAACAATCGGCAATTTTTTTTGTCATTTTTTTTTTTAAATCAAAAATGAGCTGTCGTTATTTTTATATTTACTTAAAAATTGTTTAAATGTTTAGGGGCAGCTTTAAATGAGCTTTAACTCTTATTTTTTTCCCCTTAATACATTAAAATCAATTAATTACAAATCAATCTTAATAATTTTACTTTTTATTTATTATCAAACAAAAATAATGACTGCTTCTTTACAGCTATTATTGACTTCATTGTGTGAAAGAAATCGTTTCTTTTGCTTTTCCTTTTGATACAACCTTCAGTAGGAATTCCGAAGTATTGTTCTTAAGTCCAGCGTCTGATCGGATCTGTTCCGAACCGTATGTTTAGCTTTGTACAAAATTGTAGCTCACGATGTCTCTTCGCGGTCATGAGCAATAGTGAAAATAAGTTTAAGAGGTCTATCGTTCATTTGTTGTGATAATAGAGTTTTTGCCATAACGTGATTTATATACGGGAAACGCAAATGTCACGTGAACGAATAAGGTAACCACAATAGCGGGTTCTGTCATGAAGAGAGTTTTTGCCATAACGTGAAAATTTACACTTCTTAATTGTCATCATGCCTACGGTTTATTTACGAAAAAAATAGCTTTGATTTTTATAAATATCATTTAGTCAATGCATCAAATAGATGAAAGAATGTTTTTAATTAATTAAAATAGGAAATATTCTTTTTTTTTTTCATCGTTTTGTCTTTCTTTGTTATCAGTTTCGATAAATCAGTTTCGATAAATAATTCAGTCTCGTTAAATCTCGATCAAGGACGATATGTTTACGAGATTCCATCTCGATCGCCGATTCAAATTTTCAAGCCGAAATTCTGTAATGATTTTGATTACTAATGTAACGTTTTCTGAAAGCATCCACGAAAACATAGGAAAAAGATGCCCTCCGATCGTGAAAATCATTTTTGTAACCGGTAATTTCGAATAAATAGATACAAATCGATTGTACTTCAAGTTCTACAATTCGTCACCAGGAGCGCTAGTGTCGGAAATCATGTTTATCGGAACTCGTGTTTCCTATCGTAAAGCCATACGCTATTCGAGGAAAGTTAACGTGTCACATTAACTGTATTTCCTCTACGATATAGTGACGCATGCGCAGAATACCAGTCATGTGACTTCAGCGTTACCGTATTAGAATAGCGAGCTGGGCAAAAACTCTCTAATATCTCAGTGTTTTACACTGTTTCATTTCTTACACTTCAATATAATAGAAGAAGTATTCTTTACAAGAGCAATCCAATGGTAGAAAAAGTATATTTGTAAAGAGAACCTCATCTTTTCTTCGAGGAGCAACCTTAAAGAACAACGTATCACGGACTGTGTTTAACATTCCTTCAGACTTGTTACGTTCGGCTGTAGAGAATGTTGCGCACAGAATGCAATTCCTGGTCCACAAGAACTGTGGCCACATTGAACCTAGGCCACTTCCGCATTGGGAAAATAAATGTGCAGGATAAAAGGTGATGTTTCAATTCAGTTTCATCTGTGTTATTCATTTAACTGTTCATTGCAACTTTTTTTTTTTACATTGCACAGCGCTACATTTCCCTCTATCGGCGAGTTTTCAAACTACTTTTTTTTTTCCGCGGAATCCTTTTTCCCATGTCTTCAATGGTCTCCCACCACATTTGAAGTCATCGATCGAGCTACAGATGGCTTTGAGTGGGTGTCAGTATAATTACGGCCACCTTGTATATAAATATACTGAAAAATATACATATACATTTATTAAGAAACTTTTCAGCGACTATAGAGTATAAAGTTTTAGGCTCAAATGGATCTGATTTCCACCAAATCAGAGAAGTCATAACTGATAACAATTACCTACCAATAAAATTTCAGCTTACTAAGTTAAATTTTTTAATTATAGCAATTGTTGTGCTTTAATAAAAACATATTTCGGCACTTCTTCACTTCCTATCGATGAGTCCGAATTAAGCAGATCTTTCAAGTAGCAATCTAAACAGGTATTAAAAATTTCAGCATCCTAGGATGTACAGTTTTTTAATCTTGTTTAAGCCTACTTTATAATAGGAAAGTAAAGCTCGTCTAGTCTGTCTGTGAGTTTGTTCCCTAATAACTTTTGAATTGTAGCTGTAAGGATCTTCTTGAAACTTGGTGTTCAAATTCAAGGACTAGGGACCATCTAACTTTATATTTGCAATCTTTCCTATCGTGATAAGAAGAAGTTCCCCTGTGGGGAGTCTAAACACTGTCTGATAACATCTCTTTAAAAATGAACAGGAAATGATTTTCATTAATCGCTTGCGCATACCATTAAAATTAATCCGATTTAAATAGTGTAACAAATAAAAAGAATTTAAGTTTTTTTATCAAAAAAATGGAAAATTTCTACAATTCGTCTTCTGTCGACGTCAGAATTTGAAATGAATTAAAAAAAAATAAAATAAAGAACAAAAAAAGACATTTTAAGGAAAGTAGGCTTTAAGTTCTTTTCAATTTCTTGTTTGATTCGTATTAAAAGAACTACAAACGAAGACAGCCTAGAATTAACTTCAACAAATTGCTTTTTTATCTGATTCGATGTTCATTGAATCAAATTTGAAAATCTTTTATTTGATCTCAGATAAAAATCAATTTTGATACAGAAACATCAGCGTGAAAATCAAAGAATAGACATTTCGTGGAAAATAATATTTAGATTAAAATCAAAGATATCTGCTTAAAAAAAAGAAAGAAAAAGAGAGCTAATATTTGTGTCTTTTTGTTGCTCAAGTGCATTTAAATGGCGCCTTTGTGTCTAGCGGAAGTTCAAGGTCCGTTCACTTCTGGCTCCTCCAATTTCAGGGGATGGAGTGGATAGGGGTCAAAGTGGGTTTTTCCTTTCTTTCCACACGCGCGCAACTTCATCCAAATGGAAAAAAAAAACCTTTGCAGCCACGCATTTGCAAAAGCCATCCCCTCTACGTCTTCATCTCAAACATGTTTTCATATTGAACCGAGCATCTTTTTAAAAAAAGAAATCTAGAAGATTCCACTTCTTGTTCGTCCTCTAATTGGATACAGGAGCTAAAGTCCCCGCGGGAGTTAACCACCTACGCACTCCTAATTCTATCAAAACATTCGTCATTAAATACTGAACAGCGACTTCAATACTTTATGAAAAGCATCTCAAGTGCTTGTTTTGTTACTCATCCAACGCCAACAGATCTCCGCCATTTATTTCGGCTTATTTTTCTATTTAATATAATCCAAAGTTTAGCACTTGATGCAAAGCCTTCACACTTCAAGTGGATTAGAGCCAGATTCCAAAGAATCCAAAGTGTTGGTTTTAACCTTTATTCTTAACATTTGATAGTCTATTACTATTTTTATCACATTCACGGACATATGTATAGTTCTCGTCACAAAAGAATGTAAAATGGGAGTTGAAATTTCTGATGGATTAATCATTCCAAGTATCTGTGCGACCTCTATTATTAAAAAAGTGTAAACTGCTCATGAATGAATGTAGAAATAATGTGATGTTATTTATTATTATAATTACTTGTAATAAAGCTTATTTTTTAATTATAATTTTACTTTTTAATAGATTTGTTTTATTTTGAATAAATAAGTGGTGAAAAAGTGGTAAAAAAGCAAGAAACAATGAATATATGTAGCTTCAGTTAATCTGATTAGCATATACATGTATATTACTATACAGGTATGCGCCGCTTAACGTCCGGCCAAATTCACTCAACATTCATTAACTACTACAGCTCTTTTCGTGATAAGTACGGATTATAATTTTATTTTTATTTTTTTTAATTCAGATTGATTTAACACTTTAGCTTTTAGGCTGGTAATACCCTAAACCCCAGTTTACTACAGAGGAAGTTCGGCTACTCCCCCTGACCAGTTTGGTTCACTGATAGTTCTGTTCTCTGGTAGTATTTGTTAATGTAGTTCAGTCCAGTACTGTATTAGTTAGTTGGAATACGGTACAGTATTGAGGGCTGTAAAAGCAATATAGTATAAATACAATATATAGGTTTAGATAAGAAAAAAAAACCGCATAAAAGTAAACAGAAATTCACTGAGCTCTATTTTGGTTTATACTGGAAATCGGAGACAGTTTCGAGTTACAAACTCTCATCAGTCCGACTCGTCCAGTTTATCTAGCTCAGCGAAGAAGGACAATATACAAAATGGACAAACAAACAAGACAATGATCCCTCAATTAAAAAAAAATATCAAAAAACAAATCAAGAATAAAAGAGTGATCCACGCTAGCATTCCACTTAGCTTAGTAAGGATTAAAAGGTTGTATCTACATCAAATTTAACTTATAAGACAATATTATTATATAAGAAGAAGAAAAAAGTAAACAGAGGGGTATTGTCCTCCTTCACTGAGCTGGGTACACTGGGCGGATCGGACTGATGAGAGTATAGTAACTCGAAACACTCATTTCTCCGATTCCCATTACAAGAACCAAAATGAACTCAGTGAATTTCTGTTAACGTCCTTTTTTTTTCTTATATAATAATACTGTCACATATGTTAAATTTGATTTATATACAATATGTAGATTTGTTTACGTGTAATGGTTCGCACAGCGTCCAATTCATCTAATGTCGTATTGGATAGAATGTAACTCGGACGTTAAGCGGCGCCTGTGTGTATGTGAATAGTTAAGTCAAAAGTCACTTAAAAAGAACTTAATGGTCTCTTTTTTTTTTCCTTTTTGAAGTCTTGAAAATAATGCAAAGGAAAAAGACTGCGTTTATTTTTTAAAAATTACAATATCTGTTGAATACAATTTTTTTTCCATTTTCTTTAAAAATATTTTAAATCGGCATTCGTGGTTAAATCCAATTAATTTTAATAACACCATGCGCACGCGAGGGTTACTAAGAGACATTTTATGCATTTTTTTTTAGGCATTGATTAGGACATTTACTCTCTGCTTTCTACATTTGTTTGTTTGTTTGTTCTTTTAAGGGATAAGTTTCTCGACCAGAAGTCAAGTGGGCAAATCTTTCACAAACAGATATCTTGTAGATCAAAACAAAAAAGTTAAAAATCGTTGTGTTATGTCAGTGCTTCTTGTAAAGGCTATTGTTCGTTGTTTCCTTGAATTCTGAGTTATCACGTTTGTTTTAATCATGTAATAATTGCTGATAAATTACATAATTCTAATCAACTGTTTGACTGTAACAAAAGGATGAGTTAACCCCTCCCGTGATTTTTTCTTCCGTTTTTCAATTATTATATCTTGAAATTTAATAATATAGTGAAAGATCTGAAACTTTGAATAATAAATGTGAAAGCTTTTATAATTTCAATTTTTAAAATGAATTTTACTTTATAATAATAATTATAATAATTCCAAATTTGTGAATTCCAAGAAAATTCTTTTATGGACGAAATTAATCATGAGATCCGATAATAAATTTTAATTAATGCTGACGTCATAAAACAACGAATGGCAACAGCGGATTGATTACCATGGAAAGAAACGAGAAGAAGATATTTTTTAATTCGGAAGATGCGGTATTAATCGCAAGATGGAAATCTTCGGTAGCAATTCCTAGTGTATTATTTGTTCCTACGTATCTTATCTGTGAATTCAAGAAGTGTAAACGGAATTGCGATGATAAATGTAATTGCGATTGGGAAAAGAAGAAAACCGTGGGTTATGGATTGCTACTTCCATGTATTCTCAGTGACATCTATCGTAAAGCATAATAATTAACTTCTATTTTTCTGCAAACTGGAAGAGAACAAGGTTGTCGATTTTTTTCTTATTCTTTGAATCTTTAATCTAACTATATACTGACATTGCTATTATTATTTTTATATTATTCACGTTTTTTTATAAATGTCATCCATATACAAAAGTGGCTTCGGATGAGTAAAAAGAACACAAACCAGTCGAGGAAAATGAACTGCGACTCCAGTCCGTTTTTGCTCGTTGACAATGATTTTCTTCATCGTCAAATGGGACAAATTTGTAGCAGTAGCCGGTCTCCCTAATAATTCAGAAACACATATTTCTTCACTCTGACTCTTAAAATAGTGGTTAAACGTTCGAAATGATACCACTAACTTGGCAGTGCAGGCTTTACAGTAACCTGCTCTTATGACGCCGTCATATTGCAGTAAGTTCCAGGATCAACTAAATGAGCCGGGTTTTTTTTTTTTTTTTCCTTTATGATAATTTTTCTCTCTGTGTTTATTATAATGCCAAAGAATTTATGCAATTCTATCGACAGAAGCGTTTGTGATTTTGTGCATTCGATTTCCTAAAATGTATCATTGAGTGTCTATCTATTTATAACTCAATGAAATCATTAATCACTGCTTCGTCATTATTTGATGGATCTAATAATGAAGACATCAATCAGGTAGCTTTTAAAGAACTTAGCATTTGGAGTTTCTAAAATGATATGGAAATATTGACGGGAAGTCAATTTGTACTTATGTCAATAAATACAGCATACAGAATATAATTTATATTTTGTTATTCAAGTTTAGTGGTTTTTTATTTCTCACATTCAAGATATATAAAACTAAACTAAGTCTTTCCGAAGATAATCTTAAGCCCTTTATTCAACTACGGTATTTTCTTTTACTGTTCGTTTTGAAAAGCGAGAGCTACGACAACACAGACGATTCTACTCCGCAAAGGGGTGATACACTGAGATGGGCACTTTCCTAAGACCTGTTTTTCTTTTAGTACCTCTTATTTTTGCAATAGTATTTATTCTTTCCAAAATTATTTCCCGAAAAGCGCAAATAGAACGCAGCTACTAGTAAACTAACACTGATAAAAAGTAAATATCCTCTCTTTATTTTTCCTCAACCCTATTTTCATGAAATCCAAGGAGACCTGACGCATGCGCAAAAGCGTTGAAGGCTCTCGTAAACGAAAACGAACAGTACATTTATAGAATAGAACAATACGATTTTATAAACAATTTGCCGCCAAATGTTTATGTTAACAGTTAAAATATAATAACTAATTAAAAGTTGCCTAATAAGTGTTATTTATTTTCTCAATAAATATTTAAACAAAGATAAAATTGATGCCAAAATTATGATTTTCAACTTCTTATATTATAATAAAAACGACAATAAATATGATTTATAATCCGTAAATTACAAACATTTAAAATAAGAATCAAGAATAAATAATGGCTTTCCTGAATCATCCATTATTTTTAAGTGCTCAAATTCTCTGTAGTTTTCTAGATATAGGCTAATAACAATTCCAAAGTTAGAAAAAATATTATTTATTATTAAAACCACCAATTATAAATGAAATATATTTTAAAAATTAAAACTACATTGAATAAATCATGTCATTATTGAAAGATTAAAACAAAGGACCAGACACCCAAAAATTAAGACAATTATATAATAAAATAGCTTCATTACATGTTACGAGGTTTCAATCTAACATCCTCTTCGGATGATACAATAAAAGGAAAAACTTAGGCATAATAAGAATTATAAATATTAATATTAATAACAATGGGTGAGACCAAGTTGTATATAAAATGACATCCTGGTACAGCTGTTTCACGTTAATATGGATCATCAGCCAGGAGCAGTCATCAGTACACAACCAAGTCTCAATACACGGGGCCTGTATGATAAAACGTCGGAACAAATGTGGAACCCGCAAAAGTTAAAACAAACAATAAAAACTCGC
>JAFIDM010002131.1:107363919-107393218 GCA_023159025.1 Thereuonema tuberculata
GCGAGTTTTTATTGTTTGTTTTAACTTTTGCGGGTTCCACATTTGTTATTTTGAAAGGTCGAAAATAGGCTTATTGCACAACACGTGTGCGGAAGATTTTTGCTTCATATTCTGTGTGAATTAATACATAATTCTGTTTATGTTTTATAGCTTATAGATAAAATAATCCATCGCCATTGTGAATAAATGGAGATATATGAAGGATAAAGAAAATTCTTGGATATCAAATAATGAAGAATCGAATGGCAGAATGTTCTACGGTGACACAATAAATTTCATTCCTATGGATACAAGAGTTATCAGGAAATACCAGAGAACAATTTATCAGGATCGATAAATCGAAGAATCTGTAAGTAGAACATTATTTATTTATTTTCGAATTCTACAAAAGAAGAAGCTATCGGGAAACAAGAATTTATACTAAAGTTTTAGATCGGCATAATTATTGTAGGACTGATAAACAGATAATTGTTTGATAACGATTAGAAATGATTCTAGTGAACTTTATACAGAATAGAGAGTAATATCATTTCTAGATTCATTGTGATTAGATACAATTCGCAAGGTGGAAAGTCATTTAGGTTAGAAATATTATTTCTGGATTCATTGCGAAGTAAACATAAATCACAAGGTGGAAAGTCATTTAGATATAAGAAAATCGAACTAAGAAGAAGTCCTAAAAATTAAGATTTGAGATATTGACACTTATATCAAGAACAGTCAAGATAAAGGAAATCTGTGATACAGGAAAATTTCCTTGAACTATTTAAGTGTGAAGATGAATCATTTGTGTGATTTTAAAGTATAATAAATTTGTTGTTTTTGAAGCACTAGTTAAGTAACTTTAATTATAATAATTAAAGACATGTGAATTTATTTTAAACTGAAAAACGGAGGTTAATATTTGATAAGTAACTCTGCTGGATACATACTAAGATATTATAAGATTTAAATATCGTTTAGTATAGGATGATCACCATATAACAAATTGTTATCAGCTTCTATCGAACAAAATTTTAGTAGCTTTTCCACACAAGTGATTTCTTTGTTAATTACATTGGAATTTATTCTTTATTTAATCTGAAACTTTGGAATTTAAATAACTCTTTGTAGAAAAGGCATCGTGGTTGTCGATCGTTGAATCCCGTTTACTTAGTGTTACCAGAATCTATGACTTTTGTATTTATAGAAGAAAATAGTAGTTAAATGTCTATGAAATTAGGAAGTTCAATGAGCGGTTGGTTGCGAATTGTAATAAATAAATTCTTTAATCTTAATGGATTTTCTCATTGAATTCAGAATTGATTAAGAAATTAAGAATTGATTGAGAAAAAACACGTTTATTAATTAAGAATAACGACCTTTTTTTTATTTAACAAAACAAAAAATTATTTTTAAAAGCTTTTAAGTCACGCTTAACAGTATTTTAATTTGCTACAAAAAATGGGATCTATTTCCTCTGGCGGCGAAGTACAAAGGAATAGACTTAGGTAAGAATTTTTTTTCACCAGTTTTATTGGATTGTAAGCTAGAACTCAAATATATTAATTAATGTAGGACAGGGAATATTCTAATTAAAGGTTTTATTTTAATTCAGTGACGTGCTTCCTGCAAAAAAAAATTCATTAATTGAAGATAGGGGAAGAGGGAATCAGAAAGGAAGAAAAGGGGGAAAAAAAGTCTAATTTTCCTGTTGATAAGTTCCATATTAATGAGAGGGAAATGTCGTCGAGGGAAATGGATACCTATTTTCGAGTTCTCAATATTATTACACAAGCAAAAAGAAAAGAAAAAAAACGTAAAATAAGTTGACACTATTTCTGCATTCAACTCCGGACATGAAAGTTCCTAAGTAGGGTGGGTGGGGTAGGGAGACACTTCCGCTATCTTTAATGGCAGGAAATCTTCTTGCCCACTTCTAGGGAAATGTCTCTCGGAAACCAACGCAATTGGCGATAGATAATACACAGCCTCATCTTCACATGGAAACTCAAGTCTGAAAGGGAATTACAATGGTCGAATATTATTAAAAAAATCAAGGAACAATTCGAAAAGGAGGAAGTGGCTTTAGATTTTTATTTGTTGTCGTTTTTAGCCAAATAGGAAAAGGCGGCTGTGGGTGTTTGCGTTTTCTTTTCAAACTTAGTATTCGAACACAAGGTTCTTGTATTTCAGATCTTTTTCAAATGGGTCGAGAAATTAATTAATGATAAAAATTCCCACAGAGAAAACATTGGAATGCAAACAGTGGATTTCGATTCTATTTCTATTAATGTCTCATTGTCTTAACGATATTAAGTTTTAGTTAATCCAATTCAGGTGGTTTATAGGATTAAAAGCGATTTCGACAATTGAATGTGGATTTAATTCTATAGATCAGAAAATGGAAAAGTTGTATTCACTTGATTAGAATTTGAAAATAAATATAGGTTTTTCGTTTTTGTCGTTTCATGACTTAAAAAAAAAAATCAAAGAAATTGAAGAAGTAACAATTAAAGAAAATACGCTTAAAGTTCTTTTGAACTTGTCATTAAAATTTCACGAAATCAATCATTTCTCAACTCGTTTTATTCTGTTCATTATAGTTCACTTTACATTTCTTATTATTTCTCTAAATGTCTTTAATAAACATTTACATTTCTCTAAAAAGAAAATGTTCGTTTTATTATTTGTCTAAATTGGATGATCCTAATTTATACAATGGAAAAGGATTAACACCCTTTGTTTAAGACTTCCTTAAAAATCCATTGTTTAAGTTCTAATATTTTCCCAAGGTCTATTTCTCGAGAACGGTCTTTTTGAAAAGATTTCAAATAAATTTAGGTATTTCTAGCGTTAAATATGCATGCCAAACTTTAAGAAGATCCACATGTTGGTGGTTGTTGTTGTCGTGTCTATTTTCGGTTCGTTTATCATGGAGTCTGTGATGGGGAATTTTTATTGGTTGGATACCATTAGGGAGGAGGTGATAGTCAGACTTCTGCCTCCTATGAAGAGAAACAAACACTGACGAAGAAAGAATCATCCAAGCCTCACGCCGGGATTCGAACCGAGATTCCGAAATATCTGCCTCATGTCAGATCGCCGTTCAGACCACTAGGCTCTGTCGGAAGTCTCCACTTATTGCCTCAAAACGTACAGGATACAACACAAACACACACACTGATTAATTTGAAGAACCTAAATTTCCTATAAGTTAATACAAATAACAAAACAACTTCCTAGTTGCATGTACATGACACATGGACATGAATTGATCAATGTAGAGACTGTTTCCAACATAGACTGCTTCAATATTTCATTCGGACATTGTATCAGGAGTTTCCTAATGTAGCCATAATTCTTACAGCTGAGAATTCTTCAAAATCAGAAATCTTCTCCAACAGTCAATGGATGTCAGTTCTAAAAAATACTGAGAACATTGAAAATATAGAATTAACGTGAACACTGTGTCGTCCAGATAATTCTGCTTGAAAAAAAACAAAAAAAACAACAACAAAAAACACGCATTTCACTGGCAATTTACAGAGAAGGATTTTTACGAATCTCTGCCATTAAGCGCATAACCAAGTAACGAATTTGACCGGATGTCTTCTCTAAACGGTAGAAGAACCTCGTTCCTACTTTTGGCAGCAAAACACGGATTTCATCTTCGCACTGAATCTTACAAATAAAAGCTGAACGTTCACTTTTGTCAAAATAGCTAATGTTTCTTCTACAGTTGGTAGCATTTTGTTAGAATACTTTTCTAGTAAAATAGGCTACTGAATAGGTTACTGAATGAACTACAAAAGTGTTCATCATTAAGCCAGTCTGTGTGTTTGGCCCTTCACAAGTGCTCAACAACTGGATGAAAACTTCTTAAAACTTGGCTTGCTCATTTTAGGACAAGAGATGATATAATTTTTATATTTTAAATTTTTTCTTGTGGTTCCTGTCGAAAAATTATCACGAAAACAATTGAGGTCAGTCAATGTCTTAAACAATCCATTAGTTTAATTTTCTGTGATTAAAGTTCTTCCGGTTTAAACAAATAATGCCAATTAAGTTTTTCAGATAATTTTAAAATTAGTAATTTTTCTATTCAGAAGATACAATTAAAAAAAAAAAATTAGGCTTTTCGTTTTAACGACTTTAGACAAAAACTACAAAGAAAGTAGTAATGAAATGTGAAGGAATAAAAAAACAAAGTAAGCTTTATAAATAAAAACCACAACATCTTCTTCCTTCCTAAATATAGCTATATTTCGCAGATAACTTATCTGCTTCTTCAGGCTTATACAGAGAATGTTCTTCATCAACAACAATTTATATATGATCTAATTTAACATGTATGATTCTGTATTATTTCTATCGCACTTACTATAAGTTATATGATACAATATTGTTAATATTCTGATCAAAATTTTTGTTGATGAAGAAAATTCTCTATGTATAAGCCTGAAGAAGCAGATAAGTTATCTGCGAAATACAGCTATATTTAGAAAGGAAGAAGATGTTGTGGTTTTTATTTATAATATTTACTATTATTGAAATCATGTTTCAACAAAGTAAGCTTAATTTCTTTGAGGATCTTTCTGTTTTATCAAGCGTTTATGCTGCCATAAACTATTTCACATACACATTAAATTACTTATTCACTTAATAATTACTTATTCATTTTGTCAGTTATTCCATCGCGTAGTGGGGAGTGAGAAGGACCATTTTCAGAAGAACTTTCATCCATTTCCTGAAATTTCCCGTGGGTTGTGTGTGGATGGAATACTCTGTTTCTGTCTTTTTCTTTAGTTTTAAAATCACTTTTGAATCAAAACACATTTTGAAACAAAAAGAATTTCTACCTACTTTAGAAAAAAATAATAAACAAATAATAATAATAATAATAATAATAATAAATAAAAACTTGTCCGAATTTGAGAAAACAAACGTGTAGCCACCGGCACCTTCAATGTAATTTCCTCTTTTGCTCAAGATAATTCCTCCCAATTTCCGGAGCAGTTTCTTGAGGGCCATTACACGACACGAGCCGTTCTATTCTTCGAGGAGTCCTGCTGTCACAGATATAAAGAAGAAAAACAACAAAACAAACACGACTTTCCTAAAATATTAAATTTTTTAAGAAAAAAAAAACAAGCCCCAAAACAATTGCTTTTTCATTTTCTTTTTCTTATTTGGGTAAATCTACAGAAAACCTGCAATTTCAGTCAAAAAATTTTGAGATTTTAAATTACAAGATTTCTTTTTCAAAAAAATTGAGATGATTGCTGTTGATGTTCTTACATCCATGATATATGTGGTTCAGGTCAACGCATTTTGGTTATTTAAAAAAAAAAAAAAAAAAAAAAGATGTCCACGGAGGTGATGGTATGTCCACAGAAGTGACTTGTGTTGATAATGATGTCGAATTTTAATATAAATTATTTTCGAAATAGTGAATTTACGTGGAAAAACTATGAAATAAATAAATAGAAGACTATAATTTATGAAGTAAAAGAACTTTTTATCAAAAGGGGAAATCATGCACAATGAAAATTGTTTCACAAAATAAAAAAATTATATTTAAAATCGATATCTAAAATCGTGGACCCAGATGTCCACGGAAGTGATGTCCACGGAAGTGACGAATACTTATGTTTCTTGACCCATGTGCTCTTCATTTTGAGGTTAGGAACACGTGTCATTCAGAAAATTAAGTTTACCATATTTCAATTATCATGCCTAGAAATAATCATTTTTCCATAGAAAAATTAGGTTCTAAACAAGACCACAGAAGTGATGGATGAGCTGTGCAAATGACGAAAAATGAATAAAAAGATAATATTTTCCTGACAAATCACTTGTCACTAAAGTGAATAAAATCACTTCCCAATCAAAAATGGCCGTCTAACCTATTGTTTTTAAGTGAGACAGAAGACAAATAGGACATCGGGGGGATTTTTTAGAAAGTTTAGGAATGTCCACAAAAGCGATGGCTAAATCTTGTTACAAGACTTGAGGTTGCAAAAAAATTTTACTGATGATTCGAAAAAAAATTTCACTCAATATTAAGTTAAATTTAAGTATTTTCTGATTTTATAATGTATATATTATTTTAAAAATATGAAAAAATAAAGCAGTTTGGATCTTTAGAAGCTATCCAATTGTAGCTTGTGACAGTCCACGGAAGTGACGAATCACCTTCTGTGGACAACTTTTTTTTTTGGAAATTCCAAAAAATTAAAAAAAAAAAATAATGCTAAACTACAGTATATTTTGTACATCAATGTGTGATTTTGAAAAATTAAAAATATTTTCAATCATTTTCAATTTATTGTGACACGAATTACAGGTTTTCCGTAGATTCACTCATTTCTGCGTAACATTAGAAACGCTGGAGGATCTTCTTGACATTTGGCGTAAATATTTAAAGACGATTTTATCTTTGAATTTCTGTCAAGAAATTAGAGCGTGAAGGGAATAAAAATTCCCAAATAAAAGCATAAGTAAACAATAGGATTTCTCTGAATTAGAAGCTTTAATCATGTTAAGCGCAGATCAATCTAATTTAGATAAATTAAATAAAATAATGCATATTTAATTAATTTATTTTAGAAAATGGAAGATCTGGACCCTTATTCCGCATAAATTAGAATTTGAAAAATCGTTTGTGTTGTTTATCTTTGAAACCTTTGGGATGAATCCTACTGAAACAGGCGTATTTCAAGACAAGATGCCAGTGAAGATAATATTCTGTTTGTGTCATAACATTTCTTCGAATACCTTCGTATTTTACTATTTTTACTCAACGTACAAAGTGATCTGTGTGTTGAATTGAAATACGTTTGTTTGACTGCAGGCAAATACACAAACAATTTCAAAATAGGTCTTCCTTAGTTCAATACTAATTGGAAAAAAGATGGGGATGGAAATACACACAATATTTTATGACTGCCAAGGAAAGTAAACTAGAAACAGCCGAGAAAGCGAAGACACTTCAATCGCCTTTTTTAGTTTTAAAAACTGATAACATTGAAAGTAGGCTTAAGTTCTTTCAGGATAACTCCTTTGCTATTCAATAATGTTTAACGAAATCATTTTTTTTTTATTTACTGACATTTTTCAATTGGTAAAAATGTCCATGTGTGGGTCTCTTAGCTCAGTTCGTGTCTTGTGTGACTTGCATTTCTCACGACAGACCAATTGCGAGGCCATTCGCCAACAGTCATTACCGTCCAATGGCGTTTTCACTCTGACTGTCCTGCTGCTGCTGCTCCACCGCGAAATTTGCCGACGAGATAAAATGAGACGTGGAAAATTGTCACGTTCCCCGGTAGCCCAGCGAGGACGGCGGCGGCGACGTCAGTGGAGCGACAAATGCATCAGGACCAACCAAGGAACACCTTCAAGAGGATGGCGACTCACAGCTCCTTCCTTTTGTTTCTATTTTCACCGAAGTAAGTAAATAAACAGTAGAAATAGTGTTAGTAACAGTCAGGAAAAATGGACCGTCAAAGTTGGACAGGATCAATGAATCCGAGTGTTAAGATCACATTTCAAACACACCAGATATTGGTGGTAGGATACTGTTCGATCAAATTTAAGAAACTTGCTTAGCAAGATCGCAGCTCCCTAGGATAATTGAGCTTTACAATGAATAACTTTTTTAGCCTACTTTCCTAAAAACTTAAGGTCATTCACTCCACGTGGATCCTTTTCAACTGGTGGATGGATCTTCTTGAAACTTGGGTTGCCCATTTAAGAACTTGAGATGAATTTTGTTTTTTAAAAATCTTTTCTAAGTGGGTCCTCGTCGAGAAAATCCCTTGAGAGAAACATTAGAATTTCTCTTAATCAAAATGGATATTTAATCCGTTAATCCATTACTTGATTCGACAGCATTACAATTAAATCCGATTTAGACAACTTAAATAATGTGAATTTAATTCAAATTTTCGTAAAAGGGAAAATTTATACTGTTTTGTATTTAGCAGATTTAAAATTTGGAAAAAAAAATCTCTTGTAAAAGAAGAGATTACGGGGGGGAGGGGCTTTATCTCCTTTAATCCAAAGTATTGAAGCCTAAAGTTTTTGACTTTTAGAGATTTTTTTTTTTTCCTTTTTCTTCAATTTTCACTTTTTGATAATTTTGAGTAATTGCTGAAACATGGAACGGATCATCCTCTAGTCCAGTGATTTAGACCCTGGACTGGATGAGTCGACTGTTGAGATTTTTCTACGGTTGTAACTTCTCCATGTGGACCCTATGGTTCACCCAGCCTTCTGTCAAATGGATTACTCGAAGGTTAAAGGCAGGGGCCGTCGCAATGATGACCGGTAATCCTGTTGATGGAAGATCGCTGGGAGCCTAAATCTCCCGTGCACCCTAAACCCTATATGGCCTGTAGTGGAACTCCTTTTTTTCTTTTTTTTCCTAATGGAGAAAGGCAGTCCACAATATAATTACGTGATTAATGTTGTACTTTTTCTGGGCAATTCCACTACACTGTTCAAAATAACGAAGGGTGGGGAAAATGAAAGCTCTGTTGTTGCTTTTTTCAGCGGGAGGCAATGGAATGACGAAAGTGAATTAGCAGAACGAATCTAAACTGGAAGAAAAGAGCAGGTTGATGAACACAAAAGATAGCTCGTGATTAGTGAGTGTAATTGCAGTAATTAATCAGACGTCAGTTAATCAGATTGGTTAAGTGAATAAATGTGTAGCTGCAGAGTCACGTGACGCCGCGCATCCTGCTTCTAATGAAGCGGAGATAAGCGATCGAATAACCAAACAACAACAATAACAAAACTATTCAGTTACCCTAATTATAAAATAGCTTCAGTAATTAACAAATTAGAAGAATAATGACGGCCGATTATTTATAAACTGGAACTCAAAATTACGTTTCTGAAATCTTCTATCATTAAAAATGGCAATAATAAAAACTAAAACCTTGTGAATAGATTCTTCCCAAAAACTAAAGCCTTAAAACTCACGTTATTTAGTAAAAAGTCTTTAATTCCGAAAAGTTTCCCAGATAGAGATATTTAAATGTATAATTGAAAAAGTATTGATATAAAAACAATTACTACGAACATTTAATATTTATTATTGAAGTTATAAATTTGCTAAAGTTTACAGCAAATCCTCAAAAATGAGGTATTGCTCATCTGAATGCATCCTGACATTTCTTTATACGGATATTACAGTACTATACATTTCAATAACTCATTAGGTTTCCTATAGGCTTTTTTTTTTCTTTATACGAACATTACAGTACTACACTTACTACATTTCAATAACTGTAAAGCCTCAGAATGTAGACCTTTTCTTCTAGGACACCCCGAAAAAATTTTATTTATGTAAAGAAAAAAATATTTGTATTAGGAAAATACATTATTTAACTTAATGTAATATAATATCGCGTGTATTAAGCATTATTTAACAGTTTCCTTTTTTTAATGCTGAATTGATGAATACTTTTAGGTATCGAAGCTCTTTGCCTTACTACTAGACATTCCATTTGAGCGTTTAAACAACGTCACATATCCTTCCGCCTCCTGTCTTTAAATGTAGTATTTTCCTGTCCTGTGAAATCAAATTCAAAGTTTCATTTCCTAAATTAATGAATATTTGTGACGTTCATTCAATAGAAAAATACATTAGAATTCATTGAATAATAAAAATGCAAACAGGATATCTAGGACTCTACAAATCCACAACTAGTACTCATGAACTCCGTTCTATTAACACATTAGAATAAAAACAAAGCCTATTAATGACATCAAATTCTTCTTCAATTCACAAATCTGTTAAATTCAATCAATCTTATATCATAAATTTATTTATTATTATTGAATTAAATATTACTCGAAACATTCCGTCATTTACATATTAAAAAGGATATTACTTATTCGAAGAATTTCACATTTCACGGAATAGTCATTTCACATGTGATTCTCACTAATTTCTTTACATCAGTTGGGGAAGTCGGAACATCTCGGGAAGTGTTGTTTAACATATCGGCAAGTGAGAATAGTTTGTTTTCCATATCCAATAAATGGTGGCATTTCTTCGTAGCCTCCTACCAACCTTTGTCACTCTGGTCACATTCCTCGCCGTGTACTTGCTATGAAAATTCACTTTCACAATGTAGTCTGATAGTTGTTCAAGTAGAGGATGAGCTAAAATGTTTAGATTAAAAGTTTTAATCTAACAAAACGACACAATAGTCATTTGAAAACTTAGTGTTGGGCTTTCCATTTCCAATAAATTATTTTCATTTTAGTGAAGTCTCATGGCCCCGGCAGCAGTGAATGTAGAACATGGCGCTTGGGGAAATATGAGCAAGGCCAATTGAGGGACTACGAGCAACTAGCTATTACATTATTTTAATGTAAAAAAAAACCAAAACATATTTTACATTTTTATCAATTGTTAAACATTCAAAATGATATTCTGACAGTACTGACCTACAAACACTGCATTAAGATAAATAAATTAATTTAAAAATATGTATTCATTAATAACTGTAGCACAAAGGACATATTAATTTTCTTGTTTGAGAATTTTGTTTTTGGATCAGTCCGATCAGTATAGCTTAAAAATAAATAAATGCACATCAACTGATAACATATGTACATAGGTCCTACTCATATTATATACAGAGGATGTATAAAAAGCTTATCACCACATAATTAGCACAAAAAATGTAAACTACATCATTTCTTCACCCTATGTATAAGTATAACATAAATGTCCGCGCGCTCCTGTGTGTTTCAGTGAATTTATTTGGTTGTTTGTTTACCGATACCGAGAAATTATCAGCCCCAAGGTCTGCGACAGCAGTGGTCTAAACCAGCGTAGTTTCTGACAATTTAAATAACGCTTAAAATAGTTAAACATTTTAAAATAAAAGTTCAATGCAATATAAATAATCATCGGTATTATCCAGAGGAACGACTGCTCATATTATCACAGCCTCCGAGTAAGTACTTGCAGCTATTTTTATTAATTGTCAATAACACATACTACAGTTGTACATAACTTACCAAATTACTTAACGACTGCTCATATTATTACAGCCTCCGAGTAACTACTTGCAGCTATTTTATTAATTGCACATAACGAATACTACAGTTATACATTACTTAACACATTACTTAACGACTGCTTATAGTACCACAGCCTCCGAGTAAGTACTTGCAGCTATTTTATTAATTGCACATAACGCATACTACAGTTATACATTACTTAACACATTACTTAACGACTGCTCATAGTACCACAGCCTCCGAGTAAGTACTTGCAGCTATTTTATTAATTGCACATAATGCATACTACAGTTATACATTATTTAACACAGTTTGTTGGTATGTTACGAGACACATCGAGGGATGAAATGCAGTAGCTTTGAATATAGTAACTATCACTTACACCACTTTTTTTATGGAAAACCTTAACTATGCACAAACCTTAACTATTTTCCCGACTTCCAACACATATGAGCTGCTGCACATGTAATCACATATTTCATTGTTATTACAACATTATTGTAGACTCACACTCTCACGATGAACTATTATTCTGAATTTAAAACTTTAATCACAGTATTTCATGGAATTTGTAAATAAGGTAACTGATGCGAATATGGCCATGCTAAGCTTTGTAGAATTTTTCTGGCTATATTTTACGGAATTTTTTTAAAAAAAAAACGCTTTGTATGACATTGTACATTGGTTCATTGTTAATAAGGAAAAAAAAGAAAATTTTATTCAATTGGAACCATAAAGAAACAACTCATTTAGAAAAGTCACTGTGCGCCATATTAAAAGCATATGAAGTTAATATGGCCATCAATTTTTGCTTCCCATAAAATGGAATTTTACAATCGTTAATCAATGAAAAATATATTTTTTATTAGAAATTTCTGAATTTAGTGAAAAATAATTTTTTTTTTCAAAGATGCAAATTTTTGAAAACTGAAAATTCAATAATTTATTATTTTCTTTCTGCTTACATTATTTTAAACATTTTTGGAGAAATAAACAAATCTTTGTTTTAATGGTAATTTTAACTTGCGTAAAATGTTAGTGTTAGCGAAAAAATTACAAAAATTGATAGTCACTTTGAGGTTATCTTTTCGCCCTATTTTTTTTGGATGATTCCAGAAAAACCTAAAGATTAAATATTAATCAAAATCCACCAGAATCCTGGCCTGAATATCTGATTAATTGAATTCTCGCTTTAACAATAAATGTCGAAAAAGAATAAATTCAAGAAGATGAAATGAAGTTTGTTTTTTAATTTCTTGAAAAACCACAAAACAGAAAAATCCTACAATAATTTATTTATTAGAATAAAAATAGAAGAACTTTTTCATTTTCTAAAAAGAAAATAATGAAATCGGCATTATTGACTTATATTACTAATCCATATATCTTCTTTAAATCTCTTCTTCTGCTTATCATAATTTAAATAAATACTACTTCTACTCTCATAACATTAAAAAAAAATATATTTTTTAATACAAACGAATTTTCGAAAGCATATTCCTTGCTTTCTTTTTTAAAAGAAACAAAAAATCTGTAATAATTGATGAATTCAATGAATTGTAAATTATCAATTATTGTAATATTAATGTAAGAATGTAGATGTTATTACAGTGTTGTGATTGTTGATAACTATGTATACGCAATGTAAGTTCACCTGAGAACATATTGTTATCAAACAAACTTGAAAAAGAAAGCACGGAATATGCTTTCGAAAATTCGTTTGCATTAAAAAATATATTTTTTTAATGTTATGAGAGTAGAAGTAGTATTTATTTAAATTATTGACTTAGATTATCTAAATCAGATTAATATTAATCATGTCGAAGCTCACGGAATTAGTGGATTAGCTAAAGGGATCAATGTTGATGTGGGATTGTTTTGATTCTAATGCTTTTCTGTGACTTTCATGAGCTGAGTCGGACCCACCCTAAAAAGAAATAATCAGACTAAAGATGTTTCAAGGAGATTCGTGCAGTGGTTCACAAGTCATTAGAAACACGTAGTGATCGTTAATTTCCTATGATCTGTTAATAGTAGTGGTACAATTGTTCTTTATCATTTAATCTCTGCAATTGTTAAGATTCCATTTAAATGCTGCACCTGATAAACAAAAGTGACCCCTTTTCACTGCGGATTAGTGTCTGATTAATGGATCGATCCAAAATGGCAATGAAATGAGCGAGGCTTTCCATTTAGATTCTATCCAAATGAGCCACAACACAAAGCCCATGACATCACTAACTTGAAGGATGGTATCACATTAATCAATAAGAAATCGACTTCAGTTTAGGTCTATAGAGATTTGTTTGTAGCCTATTTAGACACTGAGACGCAGCAAATTGTTTAGTTTTTGTTTTCTTAATAACTTTTAAACTAAGCAGCAGAATCTTCTGGAAATTTCGTATTTAACTTTTATATTTGACGTTTTTTTTCTATGTGGGTCGAAGAATAAGTCAAGATGACGCAGCTTGTCTTAGAAAACTGTTAAAGATGTGGAGATAAAACAACAGTTTATACGAGTATAATGTTGTACTTACAAGTTGTTGTTTTTTTTTCTTTGTGATAGTTCATTTCGCAGATATAGAATTTAGAAAACATTTTAAATATTTATTTTAAAAAACAATAATGATCACCATAGAATTAATATATTAATTATTTATATCTTTGTGCAGTTTAAGTTAAACGTGACTTCATTCTATTTCACTTTTTTCGTTTCGGATGACTGGGATTTGAACTTCTGCTTTACCTTGTTATTGTTCAATCATCCACTTATAGTTCTGTACAACGTTCTTTTAATGAAGTTTAATGTTGATTCCAGTGGTTCACAATGTAAGATATCGTTTTTCTATACACTTCGTTTTAGCCCTGGATAGATAGCTTCTTAGTTGATTCCCGAGATCATCCTCGAAGACCTTAATCTCTTGGGTTAATCTCTCAATCTTTATAGTTAATGGATCTGTTTTCGTTCATCCTACTTTAGGTTTAGATTCCAAAAACCACTATATTGTTCACGAGCTATTATCGTATCGTGTTGTTTCCGCAACAAAAAAACAAAAACAAAAAATTATTATTATCTTTTTATTATTATCTCATCCTTTATTTATTGAATGCTTAATGGGCCTTTGCATTAATTCAGGGCGCAGATAAGAGCACAAAAATTGTACTGTGGGAAGTGTGTTTGACGGGTAGCTGGAATGGAGAGTTTAAGTGGTGTCATCGCAAAGACCTCGTTGCTATAGTCCTTTGTTAGGTTTTGTTAAGTCCTTTGTTAGGATTGCAAGGAACAGTTAAAGTCGCGATTTTTCTTTGGGAAGAATGATGAATTATCAGAACGCATTTTTAAGACTTCAAGAAAACCCACCTTTCTATTTTTAATGAATATTGCTTTTAATTTAGTTCTCGTCTTTTGAGAATTGAAACGAGAGTTTCGCAATTAAATCCCATAAACCTTTGCAATTTTCTCTCATTAAAAAAATAAAAATTAAAAAAAATAAGTCATTTTATTAATGTTTTGTTTCAATTTTATCATCAGAGACTCTCAGAGTGGATTTCATCAACGTAGAATTAAAAACGAATTCTAACAAAAATTCCAAAGAACTTAAAACTACTTTCCTTTAAATATTATTTCCCAAAATTTCTTTATTTTTGTTTAAAGTCGTAAAAAAAAAATAAAAAAATAAAAAAACCAAAAGACTATATTTAGTTTCAAATCTGTTTGTAAATATTTTTAATTTTACGAAAAAAAAAATTAAATCCATTTCCATCATTTCTTTACATTATCTAAATCGATTATTTTGAATCAAACCATGAGCAGTGTCTTAACTACAAGGATTTAATATTGATTGTTTAATACAATGAGATTAACAGAAAGAAATCCATTGTTAGATTCCAATGTTTTTGTAGGTTTCTATTGCTAATTTCTTGATAAAGATTCAATTTGGAAGGATTTTAAATATTACAGTCCTCGAATATGCAAACCAAGTTTCAAGAAAATGCAACAGTTCCAAAGAAAACACAGGAAGACTGACTGATTTCATAAGCCTCACTTTCTTAGTTTTGCTGATTGTATTTTAGCAGATATTAAAATTACAAACAATAAAGACTTTTAACTTGTATTATTTTTACGATTTCAGAAAAAAAATAAACAAATAAATAAAATTCAAGATTTTCAGGGAAAGTATCCTTTCAGTTCTTTCAGGATATTATTCTTTCGCTTGGTGGTGGCTGTCTGTAACTTTTTGCTAAAATGTGATCGAATGTCAACTAACGAACTTTACTATTAACGGATTGCCTTCAAAAGGGTCAAAAATCAGACTGTCAACATCAAAATAAAGTTGCATTAGAATTATTTTCGATAAAGAGAAAAAAAAAAAAGAAAATTCTAATATATAGTAGAAATAACTCCGGGAACAACGATTAAAATAAAATAATAAAAAAAAATATCCCGAAGATAATCTTTCTGTTTTATTTTGGGGGAGTGGGGTTTATTCCGTTCAAAGAATGAGGTTCATTTTTTTGACCATCAGCTTGACCCCAGGAAATACTCCTATTAGTTGCTCTACAGAATTAAGTTGAAGTTGACTTAAAATTCTCTAAAGATCGAAGACCACTTCGCTGGACGACTGTATCATTAGTCACAAGATGAACCATTATAAGTAAACGAGGTATTCGACTTCTCTGGTCGTAAAAGGCGAAATCAGCTATTTGCAAAATCGGAGAAAAACGGCAGTTGAAGACTGTCATATCAGCAAAGCGTCGTAAAGCGAGGTATATGATTGTATAAAGGATAATGAGGCTCACAAACGATGCTAATTAAGTAGCTTTCATTAAATATTTCTTTAAAACAGCGGTTATCAACCTAGGACCAACTTTCAGCCAAACCAGATAGATCCAATCACAATCGGTTTCATCTGATTTTCTTTCTTTTTCTTTCGGTAGAACAGAAGGGGAAAAAAAAAACGAAGAAGAATGAATGAAAAGCTTTAATTTCAGGATCATGAGATAGAGATATCGCAAACATCAAACACGAAAACACATCCGAACAATTTTTTTTTTAAGTTGTTGTTTGGGTTCTGCTGAAGTGTCTTATTGCGCAGACGCGTCTCATGTACCCGAGAAAAGCGCACAAGCCTCGGGCTGTGCATCCCTTCCATTTCGTCAGCACTTCACCAAATTCCTCCCTATCAAGACCATTACGTGGTCCTATCAGGATCCAACGAGCAAAAAGATGCAATTTCACCACTCCCACCCCACCCCCTCCCCGCCTGCAGACAAAGTTCAACTCGAACATTTTTTTATATGGTTTGGTAAATACACCTTTTCGAGACAATAATTTACGGAACAAAAGTTTACAAATGAAATTTTCTTGAATAATGAAACAGATGCCAAAGAAAATGTACTCTTACAAGGAAATGTCCATTTCCCATAATGATGTCTGGACAGAAGGTATTCAAAATGTAAATAAAATAAATCAATTAATAATAAGTGAAACTAATAATTAAAATCTTAAGCGTATTTGCCTTACAATGTTATTTCTTAAAACTTTATTTTATTTATTTCTTTATGTAGTGAAAAGAAGAAAAACGAAAAGCCAAATTTAAATTATTTAGAAGTAAATTACATCCGCCTGTTGCTTAAACTGTCTATTTTGGATTAATTTTAATCGTATCAAACCCGTGCCGTGGATTACCTGCAATGCGAGTTAAAACAATGATATATTGAAAGAAATAGAACAGAAATCCATTGTTTATCCTCCAATATTTTCTAAGAGAATTTTTCTCATCTGCTCGCGCTAAGTTTTCGACAAGGACCCATTTGGAGAGGATTTCAAGTTAGACCATCCCTAGCATTTGCTTACCTGGAATCTGGGTTTCCAGAACATTCAACCGTTCAAAAGTTATTAGGAGAAAACACAAACACTTAGGTGTATATACAGACTAACTGATTTCATGATCCTTGGTTAAAAACATATAAAAACCTATCCTTCTTCCATCATTGATGTTTTTGAGCAGCGAGATGTTTTTGTTTGGCAAATGGCCCACAACGAATAGCCACCACATCTAAAAATATTTTTTTTTTTGAGGAAAATTTGGAAGCAAAATCGATTTGTCTGCTTCCTAAGGTCTCTGGGCGAAGGATTTCCTTATTATTTCTACTGTTTATTTTTGAATCTGAAAGAAATGGAGGAATATGTTGATATCCAATCGAAACAGGTGTTCTAGAGATTTTGTTTCATACAGTGAAGAAAACATTGGTATAATTACTTACAATAATAATAGAAAAAAAAAGCCATCAAGATTACTTACTTTCTAATAGAAAAGCGAGGCTTCTCAAATCAATAGGTCTGTGTGTGTGTTCGTGTCTTCCCTAATAACTTTTAAGCCACTGCACTGGAAAGAATCTAGTAATACGAGAATATGGAGACGTTGCAAATATACAGGATGGTCCAAAACAAACAGTACTGAAACAAGGTGCCGCACCCCTCGAGCGGAATGCGTCTGAACCATGACTCCGCGCGAATACAATATGCTGTGAACATTTCATAGCTGTTATTGGACGTTACTGGACACGTGATAATGGTGCTAACAATAAAGGAAAAGGCGTTTCTTGTGGCGCAATATAATCGCTCATATGGATTATGCCATAATAATGGTCCTAGTATATAGCGAGTGAATGTGATGTTTGCGCAGCAGTTCCGCAAACTTGCATCAGCAACTGCGTCATCCTAGCAATGAACCATTTAACGTAGTGTATTGACGCAGGGTCGAGGATGCACATTGCGTCTCAGAACTGTAAGAACCAATGACAATCAAGGCCGTATATTGGATCAAGTGTTGCAGTCGCAACGGAGTAGTCATCGGAAAAGAGCCTTGAAGCTTGGCATGTCATCCTTACAAAGAAACCTGAAGGGTCTCGGAACGTTCTCCTACACCATCCAGTCTGCACATTGCCTCAGAGAGGACGATAAGGAGGCCCAGAAACTATACTGTGTCCGTGTTCTCGCCATGACCTATGAAATCCCGCAGTTCATGAATAATATTTGGTTCTCCGATGAGGCGAATATTCATGTTACAGGCTACATTAATCGACGATCGAACCGGTTCATAGGCTTTGCTCGTCCCGATACCGTGCAGGAATGTTCACTGCATTCGGAGAAAATAAGCATTTGGTTTGCGGTATTAGGGTATGGCGTCATTGGTCCCTACTTCATTGAGGAAGACGGTGACACAAAACCAACATCGCTACATGAACACATGCCTACTCCCGTTCATCAATGACATTCGTGCCTTCTGCCGAGGGAGGCATATTCGCTTTGAAGTCCAACCTGCCACACAACACGAGAGGGACTGTCTCATCAACACCATTCACGGAAATGTCATCTCTCGGTTCCGTATCCGTCACATTTACCAGACCTTACTCCTCCCGATGCGTGCATTTGGGGAATGCTTAAGGAACGCGTCTTCCGTGAAATGCAGCAGCCATTATTTCGGGATATGCTATAAAATTTAATGAGCAGCTACGAACTCTGTGTTGTCAGATAGTGAGCCCACTTGGAAGATGATGTCAAACTCTGTAACTTCACTGGCGGAACTAAAATCATGAAGTTCGTGTTTGTTTGTTTTGGGAAAACCCCGTCTTAGGTTTTGATTATTGTATAATTTAACATTAGTGAAGATTACATTATTGTAAACAAGAAAGTTGTTAATAATGTAATGAAGCATTCAACCACAGGATGTGACACATGTTGACAACAATTGTCGTTGTTATTGTGAGAAATGAAATGAAAACGAAAAGATATCGACGCGTTTTGTAGAACATTGATATCTGTATTGACTTTATTTTCCAAATGGATATGTGTAAAAAGATAAGAACGAATACTAGTAACTCAGGGAGTTAGAAAATCTTTACATGAAGAAATATTATCAATATAAGGGAACTTTTAAGAGCAGTTATTCAGCTACCGAGAAACAAAAGAGATTTATTTATCTTCTAGTGATGATACAAATTGATATCGAGTTTCACTGTGAATTCTCTCTCAACAGTATTAATTCAGGACTAGTGATGTATTTCGTCGTCTACGAATTCTTAGTCATACAAATCTGTGCAAATAAAGATGTTTTAATTATTGCAGTAAATGCAATGGTTGTGGTGTTAAATTGTATCCTTATTCTTCACATGGATCTTCTTGAAACTTAGTATGCATAGTTGAAGACTAGAGACTTTGATTTGAAATCTTTTTCAATGGGTCTTTGTAAGAAGAAAAGCACTGCGATGGATTCGTATCTTAAACAGTCAATATTAATAAGTAATCCATTAAGTAGCGCTGGATTTGATATACAGTAAAACCCCGTTATTACGCTCGTCAAGGGACCATGAACTACAAGCGTAATAAGCGGGATAGCGCTATAGATGGGAAATGATTTTTGAGATGGGAAAAGATTTAGACACCATTTTAAAGGAAACATATTTGATTCTGCAATAGATATCGTGCAAATATGAGCTTATTTCCTATTAAAAAAATCTTTGATTGTGGTTTGCCGTGTGTGTGTGCGCTCCTGTTATGGATTATGACATTTTAAATGCGGTTCAAGTAACTATTAACATCAATTGATACACTTGTAGGAGCAACACTAATATATTTTTTCGGAGCAGATTTAGCGCAATTTCTTCACTACACTTCTAAAACATTACAAATTTCACAATTTATACGAAATTTTTACTAATTTCCAATACAAAAAAAGTGCTACAAGCGGGATTTGAAAGCGTTATAAGAGGGTAAAGTATACAGAGTTACATAAAAAACATCCAGGGACCGTATAAAAGGAGCGTAAAGAATGGGATAGTGCTATAAGCCGGAGCGCTACATCGAGGTTTTACTGTAATTCAAAATTGCATAACTTAGAGAAATAACCACAGTTTAATAAACTTATTTAAAAAAAAAAATTGAAATATTTTATCGTTTGCATTCAGTTGATGTTAGAAGTTAAAAATAAATGTATAAATAAAACTGAATTTCTTCTAAAATGGAGTTAAACATTGACACTATGTTTATTAATGTTTTTTAACTCAGTGTTAGAATCTATAACAATGACGTCGTATCATAAACAACAACTTTCAAAAAGAACTTGAAGCTTACTTTATTTAAAAATTTGCTGATTTATTTTTATTAATTTTTTCTTTGCTTTGAAATAAATTAAACTCGTAAATCGCATTATCTAACGAAAAACAAAACGGAATTTACAAATTTTCCCTTCTTGAAAAATACTTTCTAAGCGAATTAACTTTAATTCTATCAAAGCAATTGGGTTAATTAAGGGACAAAGTTGAAACCGACGCATTTATAAAACTTTAAAATAAACTTTAAAAGGTGTATCCCTTTGTGTATTCGAAACCGTTGCGTAAATTTTAATTGTAGAATTAAATCAGTTCTTTTAAAGTTTTATACGTGCGTCGGCTTCAACTTTGTCCCTTAACTATGATTAGCGCAAGTAAAAATTTGATCTTAACAATTGGATTAACAAAACATTTTAAAACGTGCTGTGAAAATTTTTAAAAACGAAGAAAAGAGCAGCACAAGAATAAAGAAAACAAAAGGAAATTGGATTAATGTTTGATATAAATAGAACACTATTGTTTCCTGAATGGGAATATTTCATGCGCAGATTCTTCGAAAGACACACACAATACAGTAGAACCTCATTAAACGGACTAATAGGGGCTGAAGGTTGTCCGTTTTAATGAAAGTCCGGTTTATAACAAATAATTCTTATAGCGGTGTAATGCAGCAGGATGTACATCAATGAAAGTACAATAGTTAGCTATAAAAAGTGTTTATTAAACATCAAATAAAAAACAGCCTTCAGCATAATAGGTTGAATTGAAAAAGATGTGTACGTATATACACTGCATTAATCTTTAGAACAAGAAGGTCCTGATTCACGTTGATTGCTTACATTGGTTACATTGGTTTTGAAAAAATAATTTATTTTCCGCTGGGTTTGTTTGCTGCTTATTTCTTCAGTTAATAACAGATGGAGGTGTTCATAATATGCAAACACATTTTCATTTGCCGGTTGTTCAACATACTGAATAACAAAATTTAAATGGTCTTTCACTTCGCTCTCCTTAATTGTAGGCTGCCAATTTTTTTTTAAAACTGTCCATTATAAGCGACGTCCGTTATAATAGGGTCTGTTATAATGAGGTTCTACTGTACTTCATTATAAAAAAAAAAAAAAAAAATCTCTTTTCATAAAATACATGTGCGAAGATCAATCTACGGTTACAGACAATTTCATGAGAAGTTCCTTAGAAAATTTTCACACTTTCCTATTAATAAAAATTGGTTTGTTTTTTTTTTTACAGAAAGAAATTTATAGATTAAACAAGAAATTCGAAGAACTTAAAAATTCATAGAAATAAGTAATTCAGGGTGCGAATCCTATCTTGTAACGTTGTGCCTTCGTTTGTTTACTTGTTTCTTCGAATCATCGTCGGTTAAACTTATTTTCATTTCAACTTAAAGATCATTTTACTTAAAAAATTTCAATATGTATATCAAATTTCAAGAAGATTCCTCCAGCGATTCAGAAGTTAATATGAAGGAGACAAACATACTGAAACGACGAGATTCACTTTCCTTTTGCAAAAAACGAAGACTTTATTCTTAAAATAGTTTTTTTTCCCTTGCATTTTTGTTGAGTTGTTTAAATTCTCACTTAAAAACGCATTTTAAAAGCATTTATTGGAATGAAATCATTTTACAGTAATCAAATTTATTTGCTACAAAGTTCGTTCTTCACTTCCCGTCCTTTCCAATTTTCTCTGGATGGAAAAATTGTTTAATGTTGAAAATCTTGTTATTTCCGCTGTCAGTCAAATGCTGCCTCCTACACAATTCACGAGCTCATTTCGGAAAATCATTACTCTTTGATCGGTCTTTGGCTTCAATCTGGAACATTCGAGGGATAAACAATCACTTGCTCTTAAATATAATCTTTTCTTTTTAGCCTCCATTCCTACGAGGCTTATGAGATCACTCGGTCTGATCTATTAGCTTTCAAATCACTGGATGGATCTTCTTCAAAGTTCGTATGCATATTTAAGGACAAATGACGAAATAACTTTTACATTATAAATGAGTTCTTGTAGAGAATTTCGCGCCAGAAGAACAATTTCCTTGTTTTAAACATTACATTTTTTTAGCGAGGGGTTTGGTTTTATTGAAGTTAATCCTATTTCCAGATTTAATTCAATATTTTTTTCCATAAAATAGAGAATTTCTACTGTTTGATTCAGAATTTAACGCAGACTTTTCGTTTTTGTCGTCAGGAAAGTAGGCTTAAGTTCTTCGAACTTTTATGTTTCTTTCAAGTCTTAAAAATAAGCCTCCATTTATTTATAAATTGTAATAATATCTCTATTTTTTTTTTTCTATTTTCGAAAAATAAAAAAAGATTACTTTTCATTCAATCTGTGGTAGCTAAGATTTCCTATTCAATGTTTTCAAACAATGAAATATCAACAGAAATCCATTGTTTAGATTCTAATGCCTTCTGTAGGAATTTTAATTTCTCAACAAGAACCCGTTTGGTAGATTTTGAATTTGAAAGTTAGATCGTGTCTAATCCACGAAGATGCATACTAAGTTTCAAGGAGATCATCCATCTGTTCCAAAGTTATTAGAATAATATACAGAATCACAGATTGATTTATTTGATATCAGTCTGTGTTTCTGTATATTATCACAATAGCTTTTGAACAGATGGATGTGCTTGTTGAAATTTGGTATATCTTCGTGGATTAGACACGATCTAACGTTTATATTCAGTGTAATTGAAAAAATCTAACTTTTCAAGGTAGAATAAATTGATAACATTATTTACAGGGGGATGATCAAAATGCCATCACAACACCAGAGCGCATTGGAATTTCCAACTGATTCTTCACCAAAAAAAAATTAATACTGATAAACCTGAGGAGCCCCTTTTGCAGCTCTCTTTCACCGTTGCCCGGAGAAGTTGTTGGAGTGCGAGTTCCTAATGTTAGTAGATCAATTGAAAATAAAAAAGTGCTTTGGATAATACAAAGCTAACATCTGTAGAAACATCGAAGAATACTTTGAAATTCCAGAAAACTGATTCCTCTTTAATGAATCTAAATGAAGGCAAACCATTGATAGTCCCTGCGCAGAATTCCTTAAGCGTGAGTTCAGATGGACGCAATACCAGTGTATCACTATTCAAGAGTTATTTAAGTGTAGATATTTTTAGCATTTTTTAATGCTAGGTAGATTTTTATAGATTTTTTTTTTCCTGAAAACTTGTTTTAGTTGCTATTTTTATGAGTGGAGCTTACTTTTTATGTTATTATCGCAGGGTTCCCTTCCTTTACTATCCCAGTCGCTTCTCTCACTTACTTACAACTGTTCGTTTCTATATTCTTTTGGTTAGGCCTGATGATGATGATGTCTCAACTCAGGTTAATCCTCAGAAACTATTCATTTACAATAGATGAAGAGCAGGGGCGATCTGGCCAGGTCGGCAGGCCCTCAGCCCAGGGGGGGGGGGGGGCCCGATTGCCCCGATTTGTTTTTTTTTTTGATTGTTAAGATAGGATTGCCCTGTTTTGTTTTTTTTTTTGGTTGTCAAGTAAGTCAAGGCCCCGCAAAATTCATCTTAGGGCCCCGCACCCTCCTAGCGTCGTCTCTGCCTCCTCCCCGGTAAATCATGTACTGGTTACGTTCGCTACAGAAATGGTAAAGCCTTAAAGGGCCCCAAATTCGTTTCCAGCCGAGGGCCCCCAATGATGCCAGACCGCCCCTGCTGAAGAGTAACATCACAAACTGTCATTCGTACAGAAGAAAATATTAAGGTTTAAAAGAGATGTTTCAATTCGCTAGTGTGTCATTTACCGAGAGCTGTAAGGAGATTTGTTCTTGTGGTAAATATAAAAGGAAAACTATATATTTAATTTGATATTTATCCCGATAACCAAACAAATCTTATCTTGTAAATAATTATGGAAAATCAATTTCATACTAAACTGGAAAAGAGACTAAAGAATTAATTTCCAAGAAAACCAAAAGAACTCGTGAGAAAATAATGGGAAAGCAAGTGTTAATAAAGTTTGTGTGGATGAAAATGGAGCCTAAAATTGAACAAGAAAGAAGAGAGCGTCAAGTTTTATTTCTCCATGAGGTTCGATCACTAATGATTTTATTAAAAAGCTTAATGAAATCAAGGAAACACTTATGCTGATGAAATGGACCATGTTAATTCCTACAGCAACAAGAACCCTAGGGAGTGATTCCTGTGACTGACTGGGATAAGTATTTCATCATAGTAAGACATTTATTAAATACTAAGGTAAAGTACTAAATATGCCTAATGCCAGATAATCCTAAGAATAGGCCTAAAGTGTAAGAATTTCACTCAAGTGTAAAATCCTGCTATGCAGTGTTCAATGCAATACGTTAACAACATTGTATTGTATTTATTTATAAAGAAGTAATAATAACAAGCAAATTTACACGTTTGTGATTTTCTCTCTCTATTTAAGTAATGATAACATTTTCCATTATATTAGTGTGGTGAATTACTATTTATAATTGGGATCTAAACACTTAAAAAACATTTATTTTGAAAAATCACGTGATCCACCTCAGAATCAAAAACAGAAAACTAGGAATTTTAAGCCTACTTTTCTTTATTTTATTTTTTTTGAAAACGATAAAAACGAAAAGCCTCATTATTCTATTCCAACATCTTCTGAATACAAACAGTACAAACTATTAATTAATTTTTCCTGCACGTTAAATTTGTTTTTTGCTGTGATAGTGCCTTTTTAGTTTGGGTTTTCTTATAATTAAAATCTAACGATTGTCAAGGTTTTTGTTTTTTTTCTGTGCACCTTGTACTTATTTTTTATTGTTGTTTGTTCGGGAGTCACTTTCGGGAGCGAAGGTGGCTTCCATTTATTTTTCGCACCTTTGTGGGTTTGTCATCAAAGGATCGAGCTTAGGGATTTTCATGAGAAGGACGAAACGACCGTTCCCCATTTCTTCTAACAAAAGCTTGATTTGTTTATTTATGTGCAGTCTTGGTTTTCATTCTTAAAATAAAGCTCAATTATGTTTCAAGAGACAGGGGAAAAAGTAAGTTGATTTACATAAAAAAAACTGCATATTTTTTATTTTATCTTTAAATAATTGAAATTAGTTTCAAAAATATATAAAATAATATTAAACCAATAAAAATTGTGAATAGTCAAACCTGAGATGATACGATAAGAATACAAATGAATTTGGAAGATGTACTTCAGTAGCTTTTATAAGTGAGTTTAATCAATAGAACACATTAAAACAATGCAAAAATTACAATTTTTATTTTTATGACTTTGCATCAAAATAGTGGAAGAGCAGGGCCCCTACAATGGGGGGGGGGGATCAGTTGGTCCCTCAGCACTGGGGCCCGGCCGTCAAAGATCTACAGTATGTTTACTGTGGGTGACCGCATGTGAGATTTCTGAAGATGTCATTTTAGTTTAATTTTTTTTTTGGTTGTCAATTCGGAGATTCTGTTTTTTTTTTAATCTTAAGGTGACTGCGGCATCTTGGAGTATACTTGAGATAGCCCTTACAAAAGTCTGCCCATCCCTGCTGTAGAAGTATGAAATCATGTGGTATTTTCGCGATATTTTTGGCTAAGAATTTATGATTTTGTTCGTGGGGGGGGGGGGGGGGGGGGCCCGGTATTGCATTGGTATCTGGGCCCGGAATTTTATGTGGGGGGCCAGTGGAAGAGAATAAATTTCCTATATGTTCATCTACAAGATGGAGTAACAACAATAAATTAATTGAAGATGTATTAGTTTTCGATGATGATGGAAAGATGGAAGAGCAAGTTTTATAGGTTTTCATTCAAAAAAATTAAATTCTTTGGAAATCTATCAACACATTTACATTGTTCTATTGGGACTGTGACCCCGTAGAACAAATTATCTCCAATCAAATTAAAGATTTGATTGATTATTAGATCTTTAGGTCCTTGGGTTTGAACGGAAAACCATACTGATAAATTTCTTTGACAGATATTTGGTTGTTATAACAATGACCAGAAGTTAAAATTATTTCGGATTCCAGCTCTGATGATTAAGTAATAATAAGATAAAAAGATAAGAAATAAGATAATAAAAAGAAGTATAGAATTTTATAATCGTATTTTTCAGTCCTATGTTATTTGTAAAAAGGAAAATGTAAAAAAGTCCTTTTACTTAATTTAATTTGTCATAATAGCATGTTAAAGAAGTTTTTATCCTCACAGCTCAATGCTTTTTTGTTTATTTTTGAAACCATGTGTTTTTATTTGTTTGTGGTTCTGGTGATTGACAACAGAGGGCCTTTTGGTTGTCATCTGATTGGTTGTCACATCTTTAATTTGATTAATTATTAGATCTTTTAATTTGATTTAATTTTTCTTTGGGGTCACTATCCCTTTTCTCCGTTTTCGTAGTGAAACTGTGTTGTCCCACAGGTTGTAACTTGCATTGAAAAAAATTGTAAGTTTGGCAATTCAAAAAATGTCAATTGTGTTTTATAAAGTTTTAATTTCAATATTGTGTGTTTCACTGCTTTTTCATTAATATTTTTTAATTCTTCAAAATACTTGACATTTCTAAATACAATTATAATTCTTATCCTTTTGTACTTTTAATACCGTACCAATCTCTTCGTGAACTTTCCTTTTTCTTTGATGTAGACGTTATGATTAAATAATTTAAATTTGGTAAAAGTAATTACTAAAAATAAAATAATAATAAGAATAAGAAAAGTTTTCTTAAAACTTAATTATGAAACAATTCCCTTTGCAGTTCTACTATGAGGAATCGTTTTTAAAAATACTGAAAAATCTGTAGTTAAGAGATCGAATCGAAATGAAAATGAAAAAAGAAAATTAGAAAAAGATCAAATGGTTTCAGAACACCTCAGGTGTTAATTACAAAAAAGGTGTTTTTAGAAAAGGTCACCTCTTCTTTTTGATAATTCAAAGATTAAAGTCTTGGGGTTAAAAACAAACTCCTACGCAGAATTCAGTAAATTTTAGCGTTTAAAGAAAGGACAAACTGACAGTGAGATCCACTTACAATTAGGAAGATAAGCAAGAAAGAAGAATGAAGTTATTTGTTGTTTATTTATAGAAATAGATTTGACAAAATTCATTTATGTGAAATGAAGCCCTTTTTATTAACATTAGTTGTTTTTTACGGAGAAACCTAAGTCTCTGTCTTCCACCCACTCAAAAGGGGGCAACTCGCTGTTTATCCTTGGAAATCCGACGCCTCTGATTGAAGGGGGGGGGGGGATTCTTTAAATTGTAAAAATCGGTAAATTACCTGAAGTAAAAAATAATAATAAAATATAAGAAGGCTTAACGTGCATTAAATATAATATGAAAAACGATGAACATTCCTTTTGGTCTCATGCGTTGAGCCATCATCGATGGGAATCTATTATTAAGACTCAGCAGCCACATTTATCCTCAAGCTCAGAATGTGTCAAAGCTCTCGGAAGGCCCCCACAAAAGCAAACGGCCTGTGACCAGTACAGCTCCAAACCAAACGATGAATTTTCATTGTTTTTCCTTTTAAAAATGTATCAGTTTTTTTTTTTCAAATTATCTGTTTATTCTCAAGAGAAAGAAATTCCATCAAGTACATTAAGTTTGAAAACGTAAGTACCCACCCCCTTTTGCCCGTGTATGGATACAAATAGGATGATCTTCCCTAAGGCTATCAAAAGGAATTTCAAGTAGAAGACTTTGCTGTGACGACCTCTGATGAGTTAAAAGAAATGGAAGAAAAATTGTTCATTTGCTGACCTTCTAATATTTGAGGTGGTCTTTGGGCTTCTTCTCTTTATTCGACATCGAAATCGAAATGATGGGTAGAAGGGAAACGATGACATGTGACGAAAAGAGCTCTCCCTCCTCCCCCTCTTATCCCCCAAACAACCTGTCAACTTTATGCCAACCCTTCTGCCTTGTCTTGGAAGGCGAGGGTCCACAGGTGCGGCGGCATCAACGACAGTCGAGCTAAAATGATTTCCTCCCCCGCAGGAATTCAGAGAATTGGACGACGATGACATTTGATTGGCAGCAGATTTCCATAAAGGAAAAGCAAAACCCCCACCTACACCACCCTCTACCTTCTCGCGCCATCCTTCGATTGATCCAAGCTTCTCAAGATGGAGTCCATCAACAGCAAAAGTATAAACTCAGTTAAAGCGACAGAACAATCCAGAAAGAAAGGAAAGTTCATTTTCATCAAAAAACGAGAAAAAAAATTCTCGCTTTTTTTTCTTTTATTTTTTTTTCTTTTCAAGTCGTAAAAATAACACAAAATCAAATTTCTCTTTTTTTAAATAACTAGCGTAAACATTATAGGATTACTAATAGGATTTAATATCATTCAGAAATCATTCAGTTTGGGTCGAAAGGGTTTCTATGGGGATTTTTTTAATATTTTCTCACGCTAACATTTGTCGACAAGAAGATCATGGAAAACAAAATTAAAATATAAGACTTAGATCGTCTCTTGTCTTAAATGTGTAAGTTAACTTTCAAGAAGATTTTACCAGCGATTCATACGCAGACTGAGTGATCTGTTAAGCCTCACTTTCCTATTGGAAACTAAGAGTTCAAATGATTGGATTTAGTTCAAAGAAAAGGAGAAGAGTAAAATCAAAATGTCTGACTCCAAGTTAAAGAATAGATTACAAAAAGTTTTTCGTGTTCCGTTAGAAATGCAGTTTCAGAAATCAATTTACGTCAAATCAAGAAAATTTTCCTCCAGAAAAAGAGAGAAACGAAAAAAAAAACCTCATTGATTCTGCATGAGAAAGAAGGGAGCGAATGGAAAGATAACATTTTTCTCTGTCAATCGATAGAAGAAAAAGGACATTTCCTAGTTAATGGATTCCGCAAAAGAACTTTCCCGAGGCAAAGAAAGGAAAATGCAAAACACGGGATCGATGGGTCAAACCACAAAAAGCTGAGTCACGTGACCTACGGGAACCTATTAGTAAAGAAGTATTTAACTTCGTTTTTCACACAATCCCCAGTCTTCCCTTTTGGAAATAACTGAAAAGGTTTAACTTAATTCATAAGAAGTCGAATGATTCCTTTTGTCTGTTAAGAAAAACAGCTAAAGGATTTTCTTACTATTCGATACCAATTGCAAACACAGGCCCACTTATTTTGGTAAATTCTCT
>JAFIDM010002131.1:107393618-107450483 GCA_023159025.1 Thereuonema tuberculata
TTCTTTAAATTGTAAAAATCGGTAAATTACCTGAAGTAAAAAATAATAATAAAATATAAGAAGGCTTAACGTGCATTAAATATAATATGAAAAACGATGAACATTCCTTTTGGTCTCATGCGTTGAGCCATCATCGATGGGAATCTATTATTAAGACTCAGCAGCCACATTTATCCTCAAGCTCAGAATGTGTCAAAGCTCTCGGAAGGCCCCCACAAAAGCAAACGGTCTGTGACCAGTACAGCTCCAAACCAAACGATGAATTTTCATTGTTTTTCCTTTTAAAAATGTATCAGTTTTTTTTTTTCAAATTATCTGTTTATTCTCAAGAGAAAGAAATTCCATCAAGTACATTAAGTTTGAAAACGTAAGTACCCACCCCCTCTTGCCCGTGTATGGATACAAATAGGATGATCTTCCCTAAGGCTATCAAAAGGAATTTCAAGTAGAAGACTTTGCTGTGACGACCTCTGATGAGTTAAAAGAAATGGAAGAAAAATTGTTCATTTGCTGACCTTCTAATATTTGAGGTGGTCTTTGGGCTTCTTCTCTTTATTCGACATCGAAATCGAAATGATGGGTAGAAGGGAAACGCCACACGATGACATGTGACGAAAAGAGCTCTCCCTCCTCCCCCTCTTATCCCCCAAACAACCTGTCAACTTTATGCCAACCCTTCTGCCTTGTCTTGGAAGGCGAGGGTCCACAGGTGCGGCGGCATCAACGACAGTCGAGCTAAAATGATTTCCTCCCCCGCAGGAATTCAGAGAATTGGACGACGATGACATTTGATTGGCAGCAGATTTCCATAAAGGAAAAGCAAAACCCCCACCTACACCACCCTCTACCTTCTCGCGCCATCCTTCGATTGATCCAAGCTTCTCAAGATGGAGTCCATCAACAGCAAAAGTATAAACTCAGTTAAAGCGACAGAACAATCCAGAAAGAAAGGAAAGTTCATTTTCATCAAAAAACGAGAAAAAAAATTCTCGCTTTTTTTTCTTTTTTTTTTTTCTTTTCAAGTCGTAAAAATAACACAAAATCAAATTTCTCTTTTTTTAAAATAACTAGCGTAAACATTGTAGGATTACTAATAGGATTTAATATCATTCAGAAATCATTCAGTTTGGGTCGAAAGGGTTTCTATGGGGATTTTTTTAATATTTTCTCACGCTAACATTTGTCGACAAGAAGATCATGGAAAACAAAATTAAAATATAAGACTTAGATCGTCTCTTGTCTTAAATGTGTAAGTTAACTTTCAAGAAGATTTTACCAGCGATTCATACGCAGACTGAGTGATCTGTTAAGCGTCACTTTCCTATTGGAAACTAAAAGTTCAAATGATTGGATTTAGTTCAAAGAAAAGGAGAAGAGTAAAATCAAAATGTCTGACTCCAAGTTAAAGAATAGATTACAAAAACTTTTTCGTGTTCCGTTAGAAATGCAGTTTCAGAAATCAATTTACGTCAAATCAAGAAAATTTTCCTCCAGAAAAAGAGAGAAACGAAAAAAAAAAACCTCATTGATTCTGCATGAGAAAGAAGGGAGCGAATGGAAAGATAACATTTTTCTCTGTCAATCGATAGAAGAAAAAGGACATTTCCTAGTTAATGGATTCCGCAAAAGAACTTTCCCGAGGCAAAGAAAGGAAAATGCAAAACACGGGATCGATGGGTCAAACCACAAAAAGCTGAGTCACGTGACCTACGGGAACCTATTAGTAAAGAAGTATTTAACTTCGTTTTTCACACAATCCCCAGTCTTCCCTTTTGGAAATAACTGAAAAGGTTTAACTTAATTCATAAGAAGTCGAATGATTCCTTTTGTCTGTTAAGAAAAACAGCTAAAGGATTTTCTTACTATTCGATACCAATTGCAAACACAGGCCCACTTATTTTGGTAAATTCTCTATTCTTTACCAAAATAAGAATTAGAAAGTCGCGTTCCTTCAAAATTTCTGAATATTTTTCTTCTTATTTTTGTTTTTTATTTATTTATTTATTTATTTTTTGAAGTTGCGAAAATACATAAAAACAAACAGTCTCTGTTTGAATTCAAGTCCTACTTTCGTCTGAACGAAAGTATTCTATTTTCTTAGACCTCCATTATTTTATAATTGTCTAAATCGATAAAAACCAAGCGAAAATGCATTTTCTAATTGTCTAAAAATATTACCTAAACAGAGATAGGACAAGAATTAGGACTGTTTAGTGTTCGAATTAGCATACTTAGTTTCAAGAAGATCAGTCACTCAAACACGCATACAGACTGAATGATTTCATGTTCACTTTCCGATTGAAAAATAGACTTAACAGAAAATTTAAAAAAAAAAAATAATTCTAAATTGTGTTTATTATACAGTTATCCCTCGACTTACGTCCGTTCGAAGATACATCCGTGATCCCATAAGGTTTTTGACCATACTTTCAAACAAGACAGAAGCGAGCATAAAGAAAAAGGTTTCTATTTAGCATCAATGTATCCTTCAGCGCAGTGGCAATAACTCATTCAGCGGCAACTTCGCTCGGCAGTCGGCACGTCTCTTCCTCCGTTGATTTTGTGCTTGAGAAATAGGTTATTTGGGTAGTTATCGTTAAATATTTCGCGATATTTTGTTTTGCCTTATGCAAGGCCCTTTTAAAAACCTAGTGAAGAAAAGAGAAGAGTAATTCATCTTAAAACGGAAGTTGCAAATTACATTGATTTAATCCATGACTTCGAATGGTCTCATTCTACACTGACGATCATTTTGAAAAATAATAATAAAATCATAGAGGCTGTGAAAGCATCTGCTTCCATTCAATCGATGTAAGCGGTATCATTTTTACGTTTGAAATTTCAAGAAAAAAATGCAAACCTAAGTTAGTTAAGAGAAATTAGCGCTTGAAGATAACAGAAATTCCAGCATAAAAATTAAAACAATGGATTTCTATCTCTGTACTAACGGATAAGTAAAAAAATCCTTTGATCGAGAATCACCGAAGCCTTAAACCTCCAGCGCTTCCCAAGGACCTGCATGTGAAGACCATTAATTCGTTTATTAATCCTCTTAATGTCTCTGTGAGCTTTAATGTGATTAAAATTAACTGGACAATTTAAGTATTTGTAAATTTAATTGTTTTTGCAGAAACGAAAAAAAGAAAAACTAGTTTCTGGTGGACTCGAAACCCTAATGCCTCCATATATGGTTTTATTTCCGCATTCTTCCTATGGGACAGGAAGTGATCGGAGACAGGAGCATTTTTTTCTCATTTCTACAAATCCTAAAAGTGCCTTTACACGGGTGGAATTTGGGTGGTTCGAAGCAGGAGTTTAGATGGAAAATTGCTGGAAAATCGATGAAAAAGCGATGGCTATGAACTTTTAAATTTTGTGTTTTACACGTCCATCTGTCTCCCATCAAAACCTCAGGTGAAGCTCCAACCCCACGGCATTGAGGTGGAATTTAGGTTACAAAAAAAAAAGAGATAGAAGATTTCTACAGCTTAATTCTCTTCCAGACGGGTTGTAGGGTCCACTCAGCCCTCTGTAGGATTATTTAAAGGCTGGTGGGCTGACGACTAAAGAAAAAGCTTTACCTCGGTCGACGCCGAAAATCCGTTGGCTATTTAACCTATCCCTCAAAATGATCATAGCCCCCACAATGACGTAGCTGTGTGTAAAATAAAAACCCCTATTGAATCTTATTACTTACTGTAATGGGATGGAGGAACTCGATTCAATACCGGCGGTGATTAGGTTTTTATTGTTTTGGTTTTCTGGAAATATCTTTGCAATGGATGGGAGGTTTCTGGACCGAGAGTTTCTTCGACTTTAGAGTCATTGATGATCGTAGGAGCATCCATATTCTTTGCTGCCCATTTGAGAAATGTAACTCAAGATGTTTTATTTAACAATCTTACTTTCACACAACCCATAAATTCCTTCCACTTGCATTCCATGTAGTGTCACTGACGATGTCTTCTAGATCAATCACTTTGTGTCCGCCTGGTCCAATATATTTCCTTCTTCAGAAGCAGCTGTTTGCTAATCTATAATTCAGCTTAAGATACAAAAATAGGTCAGAGAGAGAGACAAGGATGAAGTCTTAGCCTGTTTTCCTAACAGGAAAGTAAGGCTCATGAAATCATCACTCCGTATGTCCGTTAGAATCGTCTGAATGGGTCTTCTTGAAACTTAGCGTGCCAATTCGAGAACTACGGACAAACTAATTCTAATGTTGGAAATCAAATGGTTCTTGTGGAGAAATTAGCTCGAAGATTCCCTTGAGATAGAAATTGGAATGTAAACAATGCATTCCTATCCTATTTCTGTTAACAATGGATGTTAATCTTCTTAATCTCTTCAGTAATTAGTGGTTTGATTTGATGTAATTAAAATTAATCCGATTCAAACAATGAAGTTAATAATGCGGATTTAATTGGTTTGTTTCAGAAACTGTCTCTAATTATTAGTTATTTGTAGATAGAAGTTAGAATTGGAATGTATTTGTAGTGTTTTCATTTTTAACGAATTTAAAAAAAAAAAAAAAAAGAATTTAAGAAATAACATTATAAGGAAAGTAGACTTTAAATTCTTCTTGTTAAGATTTTACTTATTATAAATTGTAGAAATCTTGTGTTTGAATATCACATTATTCTTCTTGTTAACATTAGATGGAGAATGAAAAGAAGGCTAAAAATTCAACTAAGGGAAAAGACAGATTGTTGACATCGCTGTATCTTTTTGGAAGCATTCAAATAATCTTCTTTACTTTGATAATTCAACTTTCTGTTGAGAAAAAAATTTGCGGATGAATAACAGACTAGAATTACACAAGGATAAATACAATAGAAAATTGCTATTTGCTGATAAAAAAAAAATTAAAATCTAGTCCGCATTTTTTTAAATTGCTGTTATCTTTTAATTTTAATCGGATCAAGCAACTCAAATATTCATTGTTTAAAATAATGATGATTTAACATAATTCGATTAGAAATCCAATATTTACATTCCATTGCTTTTGTGGGGGAAGTTTTGTCAACTTCACGAACCGGTTTCTCGATATGGATCTACACGAAAAAAAATTCTAAATATAAAAGATATATTTGACCCTGAATGGTTTAAGAAGATGTATTTAGAAGATGTATTCAGAAGTTAAAAATTATTACGGAAATTTTTCACACAGATTCAATGATTTTGCGAACCTCGCATTTCTAGGAAAGTCGAAGCATAAAACAATGATTACGATTCAATATCTCGGCCAACATTTAATCTGTTTCAGTCATTGTTGAGAATGAAATGGAAGTGCTATTAAAACAGCAATCAATTAACAGAGGAAAAAAAACAGGGTTAAGGAAAAGAACTGTCATTTTTTTTTTTTGCTTGCACAGGATTTTTAAAAGCGCCCGGGAAACATCCTAAGCCGACCAGTTTAATCCCTCCTGAGACGCGACAGTTGATGAACTAAAGCATCTCGCAATTAGACAACAGCTGCCAACGCATTCCTCACGAGAATGGTTGATGTGGGGGAGGATTGTCTACGTTAATAAGTACAAGAATATCTTCATCTCACGGCAATGATGATCCTCCGTGATAAACTACTATCAATTTTCATCCACGCGTTGATTTTATTCAGATGTCAATCTTTTATTTGTTCGAATCGTCATCAAGTTCTTCTCTTGTATTGAAAAAAAAAAAGAACATCAAGCCTACTTGCCTTAAAATATAGTCTTTAGAATTTTCGTTTTTTTCTTTAGAATTTTTTTAATTTTCTTTTCCAATAGCAAAGTAAAAAACTCATCAAATTAATCGAACAGCTGTTTACATCTTGAGCTATTACAGGGATCGTCTTGAAACTTGGTCTGCATTTTCGAGGGCAAGTGACGATTTGATTTTTTCTTTCCCCAAATGGATCGTTGTGGAATTAGAGGAAGAAAGAGATAAAAATTCATAAAGAAAACCATTGGAATCAAAACATTGTATTTCTCTTCTATTTCTTTGCTGTCTTAAAGAATGAATATTAAATCCTTAATTCATTGCTCATGATTTGATCCGATCACAGTTAATCTATTTTGAATAATTTAAGTAAATAATAAAAGGGATTTAATTCATTTTGTAATGGAAAAATTGTACTGTTAGGAGTTAGTAAAACTATAATAGAAATTTGCCTTTTCTTTTTGTCCTTGTCACCCTTTAGAAAAGAAATAAAAATTAAAAAATAACATTGTAAGGAAAGTAGGCTTTAAATTCTTTCGAACTTTAAAATCTCAACTATTAAAACACAAATAATTTAAAATTACCTAAAAATGTCGTCACCACGTTTCGAACCTTCCGCTTATTTAGATTCTTTTTCAAGTGTACCCTTTGTTAAAAGAAATCCTCCGTGCACGAATTCGTTGTGATGAAATTCTTTCGAACTTCTTAGTTTTTTTTTATAATTCGTGGTAAAGACACAAATGAAAATCATACATTTGTTTTCAATTTGAAATAACTGCTGAACATAATACAAATATCCATTCTCAGGAAAAATATAATTAAACTAGCAGCAAAGCCTGTCGGACGACAGGCATAAAAAAAATCTGAAAATCATTTTATTATCAACTATCAAATATAAAGTAAATGTAATCTAAATACTGTGCTAACTTGTGAACGAAGCTTCTACGGCAAAAATGGTTTTGAGTTTCGAAATCAGCGTAAACAACTTAGTAAGTATGCCAAATTTCAATGAAATGGATGCAGTGGTAACAAAATTATTTGGTTTTGAACTTATGTTTTATTACAATTTCAGTTGTCGAGGTCAGTTCCCAAGAATAAAATTTCATGGAAACAACATGGAATGACATAATGAACTAATATTTTCATCCAATTTGAGTACTTTTGATTCAATGGTACCATTGAGAACCGTTGGATCTCTCTTAGTAGGTTAATTATATCGAGTTACAGACAGACAGACGAACTTAGCCAATTTATATATATATAGCTGAGCCGGACAGCTATCTGAAATTTAAAATCCGAATACAAATTTCAGAAAACTGTTTCTGTGAATGTACGGCTTCTAATTACATTCACTTCATCAGCGGCATCTGGTGTTAAATTTTGAAACTAAACTAAAATTTGGAAGACACAAAAACGCATTATTTAGAGAAATTTGCTCTTTCTTATTGTAAATATTCTTTTTAAGTTTTTTTAATTTTATATCCTTTTTTTAATTTCTTTTACGTAATATACTTTTTTGCTTTTTTTAATATATATTTATTTGATTCGATTGATGGTTTGATTTGAATTTTTTTTTTATTTTTTTAATGTTTATTAGACCTATTTAGATGTACTTCTTACCTGTATACCTGTAATATAGCTTCTGAGAGTTTAATCTAAAGGATCATTTTCCACCCAAAAAGGAAAACGAAATACCAACCATATCTAAAGTTTAATGTATCTAAAGAATAATTATTATTTTTGACTCATAACGCAGAAAGGCATTTAAAACTCACTTTTGTATAATCTAAATACTGCGCTAACTTGTGAACGAAGCTTCTACGGCAAAAATGGTTTTGAGTTTCAAAATCAGCGTAAAAAACTGAATAAGTATGCCAAATTTCATTAAAATCAGTACAGTGATAACAAAATTATTTGGTTTTGAACGTATGTTTTGTTAGAATTTCAGCTGAAATTTCATGGAAACAACATGGAATGACAAAATGAACTAATATGTCATCCAATTTGAGTACCCTTGATTCAATGGTACCATTGAGAACCTTGGATCTACCTTAATAGCTTAATTATATCGAGTTACAGACAGACGGACAGACAGACGAAATTAGCAAATTATAGAAGTTGATCTTTCAGGAATTTCTAGTTCATTCTGATTTCAGCCTATCTTCACAGAAACAAAGCTTTTTAAATCCTCCAGTCAGTGTGTGTGTGTCTCCTGTCAGCGCCAAAATGACAAAAACTCCTACAAAGAAACACATTCTAAAGATATGAATGTTAATCCTTTCGGATAATCCATTGATTTCAAGGTAGTTTAATATGATTTAATATTATATTTCATTATTCGGCGTTAGATACCTTCAGTCGATTAGATTAGAATTCGAATAGAATAGAAAAAATAGGTTTTCGTATATATAAGTCCACAAATAAGAGCCGGTACACCTGGTTAAAATCAGATATCTTAACCAGGTGTACCGGCTCTAATTTGTGGACTTATAATATATGTTCAGTACACGTAAATGATTCTTTGATGGAATTTACATTTATCATTTACACGACTTTTAAAAAAAAATCAACAATATTAACAATAATAATAATAAGGAAAAGTAGGCTTTAAGTTCTTGTTAACCTCTGGCAAACATCTGTAAGTGTTAAAGAAAAAATTCCTAACAAATTAAAAAAAAAAAAACCAGAAAGGCCACGAATGCTTTTTTTCTTTCCTATACATCCGCTTCCTGCTTAGATGAAGGAATAAACATTGTGGAAATGGCGAAGGTTGAAATTATTACATAGAAATAACCAACAGAAAAAAAGAACAAATAATTTCATTGGTTTTAAGAGACAAAACTAAATGACTTTATTCTTCTTGTGATTAATCTAAGGATAAATCAGTTCTCTTAATTTGTATGTAAATGAGAAGACGTCGTCGGAATCGCCTTTGGTTTATCAGCAGAGAAAAAAAAGAAAAACAGAAAAAGAGATTTTTTTTAATTTTTCTCAAATGAATACGAATGGAAAGGAATTTGTTTTCATCATATTTTAAAAACTATGCTCACTCAAAGGGAATCAAAAGTCATCTTCTGTAAATAATATTGATCTGTCAACGGTACATGGTATAAAAAAGAAGAAAGAATTATAGGTCTACTTTCTTTGAACTCTTGTGGGTTTTTTTTTATTCTTCTATATCTTGTAAAAGATTATCAACGATTAAATAAAACATCACAAATATCTTCCTTACCAATATTTCTTTCATGGAATCCAAGGACTTTCTCAAGATATATTTAATAATTCATAAATAAATAAACAAAATATAAAGAAAGAATTATCTTTCTTTACATATTCAAAATTTAACAAATAGCAAAGTGACATTCTTAAATAATTAAAACATATCCTTTCTAACAGAAAATACATAACAATAACCATATGATCCAAATAATAATCAAATACAATAAACAACTAAACAATAGACAATAAAAGAAATAGACTTACTGCCATCTGAGCAATTTTTTTACTCTTAAAACCTTATCCATATATCTCCTGAAAATACTATAAGAAACGTCACTGACCTTTAAGGATTTCTCCTTGTTCACGCATTTAATGCTATGAAGAAAGCATAATTCTATCATTATTCTTTCAGATTCCTCTTTACATTGAAAACTTAAAATTTAAATTTAAATGAAATCTTGTTTTTTGTTTCTTTTTCCCTGCTGTCGTGAAAATAATTCAGACAAAAGTTTTCCTTCCATTATCTTATTTTCCATTTTGGAAAATGAGGTTCTTCCAAGTGTTTCCTTTCTTTCTACTGAACCACTGGTAGGCGGTCATTTAAGGACTAAATTCGCTCTAACTTTTCTAATTTAAGTCTTTGCCCAATGGGTCCTTGTCAATAAATTAGCACCAGAAGGAGACAAAAATTCCCATAGATATACATTAGAATGTAATTTAAGGATTTCTGTCCTATTTCTGTTAGTATCTCATGAATGAATACTCAAACAATGAGTATTAAACCCCAGTTGCTAATCTATTGCACGTGCTTTGATCCAATCAATGTTAATTCCATGAATACTTAAATTTTGTTGTTTCTCTTTCACTTGAGAGACAGATTTGTTTGGTCATCGTAAGAAGCCTCTCTTCTGATTTCCTGAGACAAATTCTAGATCGTTTCTTGATTCATTTTACACAATTTCAAAGTTTATCGCTGACACGGGATATTGTAACTCGCGTCGAAGATTCTGACCTCATTTATCCAGTAATTTGTGAGCCCTAGTCCAGTAATTCATAATGATCCAGTAATAGAGAAGCAGGTTCAACTCTGGGTGGATGTCAAGGATATATATCTTTGTCCTCTAGACTTCACCCATCCCTCTGTAAAATACGACCAGGTTCCTTTCCTGGGCTAAAAACGGGAAACTGATCAACCAGTGGTTGTTAGGACTTTTACCTCCAATGCCCTCCGAAGTTGTCAATTGAGCTTTTAAAATGGAATTTGTTATTTTTAATTCCAGTCCATTAATCTATCTTTATCTACTTCCCAATGTTGCCACAAGAACAGAGACTATTCTTATTTTTTGGTTGGAGGGAGGGAGGATTTTTATTGAGAAAGAAAAGACAAATAAACCTTCTAAAATATAATACAGTAGGAAAACTATGGCTTCTTTCGTTTTTTCAAACTTCAGCCCGAGCAGCTCTCTCAATATTAGGGACTTAAATTGAACATAGAAATGAGTAAATAAATGTTCACAAATAAAGTAGACTGTGATTCTAGAGATTTCAACAAATGCAAACCGTCTTCTTTTTTTTTATTCTTTCCTTTTTTTTTTTGAACCTTTTCGGATGGAAAGCGCCATTGCAATCCGTCTGGAACCTTATTGGCTAGCTCACAGGGACCATCCATGAATTACGTCATGCTTCGACGAATTCTTTTTGCTTCCTCAACTGGTCTCCGGAGAAAATAGAAGAAATACAGCTTCAGCCATTGGATAGCCTCAAGAGAAGAGAAAATATGACAACAGATTTATAAAGGAAGGAAGAGAGGTTCAAAACAGTTTTAGGAGAAAAGTAATGAAATACGAAAGAAAGCAAGTATTATTATACCATCATACAAAGTAGAATGTAGTTATCTCAACTAATTGGATAGTAAAAACGGTTATATTACAAACACAGAATTATTATAAAGTCAGCATGCCAACTACATGGGGCTTTTAATTACTTTTCATTTTGGTACCAAAGTTGCAAATATGTCTTAAATTTAGAAAAAAAAAATATTAAGTTATTTACTAATTTGTGTCGACTTTTTTTTAGCCTATTTTCCAATCAGAAAGTGAGGCTTATGAAAAATAGTCTGTTTATGTGTGTGTTTGTTTTTCTCTCGACTGATCATTTTTTGAAACATCGTTTGAAGAAGAGAAACCATCTCATTTTGATATCTGAAATCTATTCTAAATGGGTTCTTGCCAAAGAGAAGATGAACAAATTTTCCACAGAAAAACTCAATGGAAAATAAACTCAATGGATTTCTATCATAAGATCAAAATTTTAATACTGAGTTTTTTAAATCAACATTTATTTCTGATTATGTTATTATTATTATTATTATTGGTGTATTTAACGTGTGTGGTAAAACTAAGGATTGAAAGAAATACTTAATAAACACACTGAAAAACATTTTAAGTTATATATATTTTTTTTTTTTTTTTTTTGGAGGACGATGGAGGACTTGACGCCTCCGAAACTGTCCAAGGACCCCCTTTTAATTAAGTAATGTATGTTTTTTGTCATTTTTTCATAAATATATAACTTAAAATGTTTTTCAGTGTGTTTATTAAGTATTTCTTTCAATCCAAATATTATTATTATTATTATTATTATTATTATTATTATTATTACTGTACTCGACAAAAATAAGCTAAACATAAGTAACTTTAATATACATATGTAATAATTATATATAGAGTTAAATCAGAAAATTATTTTAACTTTTAAATTATGTTACTGTCCAATTAAAAATTTTAGAAAATTATCACCTAGCTGTCTACTTGACAAATATCACTTGAAAAAACAATACTACGTAAGTCATTTGATATTTTTTTAACCTTGTATTCAAAATTAATTAAACATTTGTAGTATACCTACATTCAGAACCTGTTGATAGGAATTTGTCATTCCTAACGGGACTGTAACTTTTGTATTTAGAATCATAATAAAGAAAAAAAAAAAGAAAATTATAACTAGTAATATTTATTGTTACTAGTTCTTACACGACAAAAATGAGCAAAACATAGACTACTAATATACATATGTACTAATCTAAATAGAGTGAAATCAGAAAATTATTTTAACTTTTAAATTACGTTACTGCCAATTTAAAATTTTACAAATTTATCACTTAGCGGTCTACTTGACAAAAAAAGCACTTGGAAAAAAAAAAAATGTACATTGATGTAAGTCAATTTTTTTTTAACACTGCATTAAAAATTAATTAAACATTTATAGTACACCTGCATTCAGAACCTGTTGATAGGAATTTGTCATTCCTCACGGGACTGTAACTTTTGTATTTAGAAATCATAATAAAAAAATTATTATTATTATTATTATTATTATTAACATCTCGTTATCTTAAACAATGAATATTAAATCTTAATAATCAATTGTTCATAGTTTAGTAGATTAAAATTAATCTCGATGGATCAATCAAATAAGTAATGAGGATTTGAGTAATTTAAAAAAAAAATCGAAAATTTGTACTATTGATATTCAATAGATTAGAATGTAAATGATGGTTATTTGTTTTTGTCGTTTTCACCCTTTTCAAACTTCTAAGTTTTTAGAATCTAATCTCATAGAATTTACATAATTTTGTCAAGCCAGAAGAATCTAGATTAGTGTAACGTTATTTAACTGTTTTGATACGAGTTACAAAAACAATAAAATCAAGATTTTTTGCAGGAACGTATAAACTACTTTCCTATTCTGTTGCTCATAAAAATTCTTTTTTGAATTTTCTTTTTCTATTTTTTTGTTATTAAGTCATGAAAACGACACAAACCGAATATTCTGTTTATTTTCATTTATAAATATTTACTAAATTCACTGATGTCCTTAAATTAAGGGATCATGCAAAATGAACTGTTCTGGTTGTCCAATCGGGACCAAACTTGGTAGAGGGTGCAGAAGGTCTTCCCAATACCACGCAAAAGTAAAGGTGACAACACTGTCTGTAACAGAAGAAATAAAAATGTCCGAAACGTCATTGAGATGAAGTACGTGGAGAACTATCCATGTGTTTGTGGAAAGCATAAAGAGCATTCAGCACACTATATGGCCCCACCCCCCGCACAGTTACGCAAGCAATGCAATGTACCGCAATGCATACCGCACACTAGAGTATCAAGCAAACTTTGGGGTATTGCATCTCACTCTTCAACCAATGCTGTCCTCAGCTCGGGGGGTGGAATCCTTACAGCAACACGTCTTCCAAGAGCATCCCATATATGTTCGATTGGATTCAGATCCGGGAATCGTGCACACTACTCCAAACGATGGATGTCCTCATGTTGAAGGTACTCTTCCATTAGAGGAGCCCGATGCGGACGGGCGCTGTCGTCCATGAACAGAAACTCTGTCAAAGATATGCAGTGAGTCGCCTGTACACTGTTTGTCTGGATATATTGGTCTATGTTGCTGTTGCCAGCTCCCTGGCACAGTGGCGTGCATGCTTTGGTGAATTGTGAAAGTCCTCTGCCATAGCGTCGGGTAATATTTCCATCCTGCTGGAAACACCTCCAGAAGCGAAAGATGACGCTGGTTGACACGTTCAGTGCACGAGATATTTGTGACTGGCCTGCCTCAAGACATCCTATCACTCTGCCTCTCATTTGCAGATCCAAATGGATACAATGGGCATGACTAACAATTGATATATAGTACTGTACAATCAGTGACCAAAACTCTCACACAATTCCTTTTGTATCCGCAGTACCACTACATAGGTGGCATTTATGAACTTTATTTATTCAGACAGAACGGGTTCTCCCATTTTTACTTTTTGTATGCTGATGGTATTGGGAAGACCTTCTGCAGGTCCCGACCAGAACAGTTCATTTCAAAATCAGTGAAGGACATCAGTGTACAATCCGTACAAACTTTCTATTTTCTGAAAAGTATTTCGCGAATTAATGCGTCGAAGACTTTTAGGATCAAGTTGGAAAGCATTTGACTTCAGGTTGGAGGAAACGAATTCGATCCTCTGCGGTTCCTCCATCGAACCTTGTCAAAAGTGCATTTCTTTCCTGGGGTTAAGGTAAGCGGCCGGGCGTTGAATTGACCATCTGACCTCAAATAAGTCCTATTGTTATTGAAGACTGGAAGTGATACGACCTCTCACGGGCCTGAAATGGAACAAGTCTTACTGTTCCATTTGAACATTCGTTTTTTCTTCTCTGTTTGTCCTTTACTTAGATATTTGTTAGTATGAGGAACGCTGGATTTCCATCAAATTTGGAAGGATTTATGGAGGAAATTGAAACAGGTCTTTTTTAATCCCCTTTCAAATTTCAAAAACGATTCCGAGATCTTCAATGAGGATTTCTTTAATATTTTGATATGAAGCTTATTTTTGGTCCAACTGAAAACACGATTCTTTGGGTCCCTTTGGACAATGCCATGATATCTAATGGAACAGTTTCATGTTCGTTTTGGGTAAATATTCGCTGTGACATTTCCAACGGCAACGTTTCCGGAAGTCTTAAAGTTGAGAAAGATTTCTTTGAAGATGAATTATTGATCGTAATGAGGAAGACTTAATTCTGCAATTAAAATTTCATACTTACATTTACGCAGATAACTTCTACATAGAGGAAAATGAGTTTGATTTTCTTATTATTTTTCTTTTGGTTTATAGAACAAAAAAAAAAGTTGCTCCAATTGGGGAAAGTATAAAACACGATTAACAACAAAACGTTCAGTTGAGAAGATCCCCTTCCCCTGAATCAAAATAATGTCAAATCAAAAATAGCATTTTTTAAGAAAAACAACTTCTCTTGGCACAAGAGTCGTTTGGTCTACTATTAAATGTTGCAGATTAAAAAAAAGAGATTTGAAATGTAATAGTAAATGATAAACATGAAATTCCAAAGAACTCAAAGCCGACTTTCCTTCAAATGTTATCTACTTTTCTTAAAACTTTCTTGGTATTTCTGTTTATTATTTTATTATTCTAATATTGTTGTTTTGTTTTTGTTTTTTGGGGGGGGGGAAATTAAATCTGCATTTTTTTACTTAAATTATCTTCAATAGGATTATGTTTAATTGTATCAACCTTCGTGGAAAATTAAAGGATTTCCTTATTTAAGACAATGAGAATATCTTAATAGAACTAGCAGTTAGTTGCCTTAATCGCACTGAAGGACTTATTTGGAAAATATTTCAAGTATAAAATTAGATCCTCTCCAATCCATGAATTTCCATATCAAGTTTTAAGACAATCCACCCACTTGGTTCAGAAGTTATTAAGCAAAAGGGGGAGACATTTGATGAAGCTCCTTTCGTGAGTAAAGGCTAAGTTCTTCCTGTAGCGTTTTCCCAGTGAATTTCAAATTCAAATCCATCTTTATTTATTTAAGTTTCTCTCAATTTGAGTTAACTGAAAAACCGATTCATCACAACGATAAAAATCAGTTCTTCAGATAACAGTTTATTTGACGGAAAGAAAAAAAAATCCAAATTAAGAGTGAGAAGAAAAGAAGAAAGAAAAAAACAAAACTTTTGAAGACGAGGAAAAAAAAACCAGATAGAGAAAGAGAGAGAGAGAGAGAGAGAGGTCTTGATTGATTTCTTCGATTTGCAGATGGAGCTCAAAGAATATCCTCGTGCCTGGGGTCAGGAATGGCGTTGAAGAATTGGCTAGGATTAGGGGATGCAAAGGAGAAAAATAGCATTTACCTCTCTAAGCTGTTTGTCTTCATATTTCTACAAGCACCATTATTTTCTTTCTTTTTTTTGCGCTCGCCTACAACCATTAAATTAACAATAGCCCACGAGATGGTTTTAAAGGTGCAAACACAGCGCAGCGGCACAAGAGGCCAGAAATTAGATTAAGGCGCGAAAACTTTTAAAATAATTTAAAGACAGTGCGCAGAGTAAACACAAGTATTTCAATGTCACTTTACCGTAAAGGGCTCTGCCCCAGTCATGAAATTTTGAAGATTTTTTTTGTTATTTTTCGCTAAAGCTTGATCTTTCGAGATGTCCTACCCTCGTTCAGATCCCTTCCCCGGGCGGAGCTATTCTCAAATCGAGATTTGTAAGCGAAACTCTTTAGATCAACCATTCTGTGTGTGGTTTTAAACCGTTTGATGGATGTTCTTTAAGCTTGCTATGCCCATTTACAACTTTTTGTTTTTTGCGAAGCCTTCGCTCATGTCCTTTTAGTCACAGAAACTATTTCGCCGAAAAGCGAAGTATTTCATGATTCAAACCCAGATTCAAACTTATTAGCCTCATGGGAGGCCGTCACAGAAAAAAAAAAAAAACCCTTAAGACTGGATTATACTGGAAGGCATTTAAGAGCTATGGATCTATGACTTTTATATTTGACATCTTTCCCTGTGCGTCCTTGCTTAGAAATTTGCCCAACAAAAGATCTAATAGAAAATCATTACAAGCGATTGAGTAACGATGAGTATTAATCCGTTTATTTTGCGAGCACTTTGATCAGATTCAAATTAATCGGATTCAGGCAACTTAAGTTTTGAGGATTTCATTTTTTCTTTCCAGTCCTGTTTCCATGTCCTGTTTCCATGTTTCGGCAGATATTAGAATCCGTTTTAATTAAAGAAGGAGGAAAACAAAATTACGGATCAGGAAAGTGAGTTCTTGCGGGATTCTCAAGCAAACAGTTGATAAAAATTGGAGAATAAATAATGATATTTAATGTTACAAAAATAGAATAATTACATTCAACAAAGATTTTAATTAAATAGAAGTACTTTTACAGTCCAGTAGTATAATACATTCTGAAGCAGGCAAATATTTCTCAAGTTATGACGCCAATGATACTTTGTATAGTTTACAACTAGAATTAATCAGTGTTAGCAGTTTTGATATATTTTATAATAATGTAAAAGATATTTATTTAAATCTACAGAATACAAATTTTAAGCTAAAAATACAGAGAAAACAAAAAATGCCTTTTTTTTTGGAAGAGGACGAAAACAGATGCGGTCGCGGCATCACAGTTTAATCTCACCACTGCACTGTCTGTGTCCAAAGCAAAGTTTTTTCTTTTTCTTTTTTCAAAGCAAAATTTAAGTCCTATAGTAACTTTGAAGAAACTTCGTTCACACTTTCCCTCAAGACACGACCATCTTAAGGATTTCTGCTGAAAACGTGTTTCTCCCTAATAAAGCACACGTTCAATTCTACCGAACCGACAAATGGTTGCGAACGAACGGGGTCCAGTTTATTCAAACATTTCTGACTAATTTGTTCCAAATCCTTTCCGATTCCAACTTTCTTGACAAATGAAGTTATCATGACTTGGTGCAACCCAATCAGGCAAATGCGCTCTTCCAATTCCCCGGTCGCTTCAATAATCTACATTTCAGCGGGAATTGAAATGTATCTTTTCTCCCCTCATTTTCCAATCAATATGGTTTCGTCCAAAATGCAAACAAGGCGTACACAGCTATGTTTTCTCGTTCGTTCCAATTTTCGAAAAGTAATTGAGTTTGACAATGGATTTAGCAGCGAACATCGATTGAAACCATCCCCCAATCCCCTACCCCTACTTAATCAATGGGTAATTAGAGTTAATGTAGCCCAACAACTTTGTAGCGAGTAACATAAGTGGATCCTATCATTCAATTAATGAAATGTCACCCAACCAATTCTTGGCCGTTAAGACGACATTTTTTTGCTTGCTTTTCGAATCTCAGAATTGAAGCAAATTGCCACCTTGTGAAAATTGGTAACATTAGCACATAATTTGATTATTGGGTACGGATTTGCCGCCTCAGAGACTTCAACAACTGATACATCAGATAGAATATACAATTAATTCTGTTATGCATGGCTTATAACAACAAAATAATTAGATTATAAATTTAACAGCCCTAGTATGGGTTACGCAATTACTGCCAAATTTACACAGAACTGTGCAGAGATACGACCACGCTTCCGTCAATTGCATTATGAGATTTTTTTTAATTCAAATTAAAGAATTTGTTAAAAAAGGAAAGTAGAAAAGAATAAAAAGTACACTATGGGTAAATTCAGTAATCTGAGAATTCGTTAGGATTAAACCAAGACCAAAAAATAAAAAAAATAAAACCATCTGTTTTGTTTTTGTATTTTTAGAAAAAGGCGGGCTTTCAACCAGGATATTTACTTTACAAACTCTTATAGTATCTATCATAAATATATTTTTAATATATTATTGGTTGCATAATAGATTAATAATAAATATCGAGTTTTACAACAATATAACAATCCAAATTCTAGCCATTTTACTGATTACTTTAAATTCATTGTAATAGCGATTTTTTTTTTAAAAAAGATAAAAAGATAAATAAAAATATAAGATTAAAGAGTTCTATTGTCCACAGAAGACGTACACTGGCCGCTCAAAATATGTGATCTCCTCACTGAGAATCTTAGGTGCCAATTTCCTATCAGCAAACCAGATAAGAAATACGGAATTCAAAGACAGTCCATTCAACACCTGTAGAAAATATGGAAATCACTTTCATGTTAAAACAATACTGTGTTTGGTTGATTATCCGACTGGTGGAAAAAAAACCATCACCTTGAAGACTGCAATGACTCCTACTTGAGTCCCATCTATGATATCAGGTATTCCCATGAAAGCATCCCTGCTAACAATGGTGCCTCTCCAGAACAAGTGACATTCAAAATAAGATAGAAGTCATAATGTTTTCATTATATTGTTGTTAGATGTCCATGAATTGCAAAAGATACTTGAATGGAAGATAACATTTCCGTTCTTCATTCACTCAAAAAATGATCTTACGCTAATTTTATGGCTAATTCATTGAGGTCACTCAAAATCCTTGAGCAACAAACACTGCAAACATTTCGTTTTGATTTAATTTTATCATTATTTTAAAACAACCTAAGACTATTGCAGAGCTTCTCAAGTTGCGGGCGCTGAGAATACCCGCAACATTAACAGTTCGTTTGTACGAAATAATTAGATTCACAAATGCTTTATTTTGAGTAAATTTGAGGCATCAAATAATTTGCAACAACAGAATAATAACTAGACTGTATAAAATATTAAGGTTTTTTTTTTTTTAAATCATCTTAAAAATATACTGTTAAATTCATTTATACATGTTTTGCTCTGATACGCAATAGAAAAACAATGAATATGTTGCTGTGCTTTGGAATTTTTACTAACATAAAAAAGTAAAAGAAAAGGGTTGAGAAACACTGGTTTTATTTTTTGGGGAAAATATCCCAAATTCAATGTCAATTCTGCCACTTATAAACTAGAAATCTTAAAAACTAGAAATCCTCGAAATTTTCGTATGGAGTAGATATCCCATTTGCTGTTATCGGAACTAAAAAAAAAAAAACAACCTCAGTCTTTGTGTCTGACGAATAATTACTGTTATATTTTTGGTAACAAATAAAATAACAATGCCGTGTGGCCTACATGCCGGACACCTGGGTTCGAATCCCGGCGAGGGCATGGCTGTTTCTTTCTTCTTCTGTGTTTCGTCCGTTTCTCCCCTGGAACTTACTATTTCAGGGTTATTCTGGTCGAGATGAGAATCTCGTCCCCCCTTGACTGTTCTAGCCTCTTCCTGACGTTGTCGGGTCAGGCTAGCGCGTGGTCCATAGTTGGCCCATTCGCGATCAAAAAAAAAAAAAAAAAATAACAATAGACTTGGTCGATGACTTGCAGGCAAGTCGAAACGTTGTGTTTCTTTTATCTTTTGTATTTTTAAAAGCTTTTTTAAAATATTTGTGCGTTCGGCCTAAATTTTAAACATTTTTAATTAATTTACGCACGTTAAATAATTGTCAATAGAATTAATGGCCTATTTCTTAAAAAAAATAAAAATAAAATAACAACATAATAGAAAAATCGTACATTTTTACCTTCATGGAGACCTTTGTAAAAGAAATTATCAGGTACTTACCTAAGAAAAAAAAGAGAAAAAAAAAAACATTAAATATTTAAAGTCATACAAATTCGATAAACTTTTAAATTGATTAATTACAAAAAAAAAAAAAGGTCTGAATTTTGTTTTTAACAAATGAAAACAGTAGCAGTGATAGAATGACAGTGGGAAGCCTTTGAGTCAATCCCTGAGACAGCTGTTTCGAGCTTATTAAGCTCTCTTCAGCCAAGGCTAGCCAGCAAGCAAAAATTTAAAAAGCCAACGAGGGCAAAAAGTAATACATTCTTAAAGCACAAGTGACCATCAGAAACAAAAGTTAAGAAAAGAAAAAGAACAACGATAATAATAGTGTGGAAAATAAATCCTTTACAAACATATGTAAAAGTGGATTTAAAAGTAATAGTAGTATTTAAAAAAGAAAAGAAAAAAGCATAAAAAAATTACTTTTATTACTGAAATGTTCATAAAACAAATCTTTAATTTTAATATTTCTGAATCATGTTAATAAAAGTTTACTGTTATACAATTACTTTAATTCCAAAATTTAACATTTTACATCTTTCTCTAACTGTACTCTCATCACATTAAAATGAATGCGGGGATTTCCCTGAACAGACTTGAGAAGGCTGTCTCTTGGCAGTGAAACGTTGTAATTTATTTCATGTTTATAAATTGTTTAGTGCTTAATCAGGTGTATGGCTCTATTACTGATACCAATTTCCCTGAAACTTGGTAGTTATTTATAATGAACTTAACACATAGGAAAAATTATTTCGATCTAACCTTTCCCATCCCTCAAAAGTGACCCCCAAAAATCCCTAACTTCAACGATGATATCTAATGATATTTTATGATCACATTATTTTCATTATTCTTCTCCCCCTCCACCGCTCAGTCACAAAAATATTGAAAGATACTCAGTCCTCCATCATAGTTAAAAATAGAACTAATTAACAGAGAAACAAAACGGAAATGGCTGCAACAATGGACGACAAAAAAGAAGTAGAGAAAAATTCATCGGAAGGTTCAAAATCTGCTAAGAAAAATTTGCTTTCTGATGAAAATTCTTGTTATTTTTTTATAAAGGGGAGCGGAAGACAGCGTTCTCAAAACATTTAAACAATTCTTAATTTCTCAAAAGCAAAATCATTTAATAACTCTAAAATTAATAACAAACTACAACCCAACGGCAATATTTCGTCCTTTTTAATTCTAGGACTTTAACGAGCCATTTTTTACAAAAATTTGAAGAAAAGAGAACGATTTCACTCTTTCTTCTAAACTAAATAATAATATCACAACTCAAGAATTCAAAAAATTTACAATAATAGAATTAAAAAGAACGAAATATCGCCGTTGAATTGTAGTTTGTTATTAATTCTAGAGTTATTAAATAATTCTAAATATAATCAAGAAAGTTATAATTTTATTTTTCTAAAATTTTGAGCTAAAAACGTAAACCATCAAACAAGGCAAAAAAACCGATTTCGTCACCTGCCCCAACAACCCCTTACATCGTCTCATTCTTTACAAATAATGATTTAAAGAAATAAGAAATGTATTTAAGAAAAACAAACCAACGATTAAAAAAAAAATCGAAATAAGATAATAAAAAAGGAAGTAACTGCCCTTGTGTAACATTGATGTTACATTTAGTGTTGGACGATTAATATACTTCGTACCCAATTTGAAAGCAATCGTCCAGTCGTTTTAGTGAGGGGTTTGTTTGGAGGGAGAGGGTGGGGGACCAATAACTTTTCCTTTCTTTTAATAAGCAACAATTCCACATTTTACGGAAATTCGTCTAGCCGTTTTATCGTGATACTCGTAAACAGAGAAAGAAAGAAGGAAATTATTCGTGTTGAAAATAAGGCTTAGTCAAAAATACATTTGAAATCACAGCATTTAAAAAATAAAAAATAAAAATGCAATTTCTGCACAGCCAACCGTTTATTGGTTTTTTTTTTTATTCCTTTCCTTTTTTTCAGCTCATCCATTCGATAAAGCGATGATTTACAAAAAAATAAAAAGAGAAAAAGATCTGTTTTGAACCATTTGTCTTCATCAATCATTCTCTCCGAGACGTAACTTACCTCAAAACAAATTCAGGTCAGATTTATTTGCTGAAGGAGCTTACGTTGAAGCTTTCAAAACATCGGCTCCTGAATATTAAAGCAGTTCACTGCTAACTTTCTAAATTAGTTGAGAAAAACTGAAAAATGGAATCTATTTTTTTTTTTTTTTCATTCATACGATTCATGTTATTTTATATTTCTGGCGCTTCCTAATACCTAAAAAAATGAAAAAAACAACTACCCAATTTAGAAGTGTTAGAACATTAAGTTTTAGAACAAACATCGAACAAATTCGGAATAGGTTTCTGAAACGACGGGATCCTAAGCATTGTGGCCCAGGTAGGGCTATTAGGTAGGTAGAAAGAAAACAGAAATGCATTATCATGTTAAATGGAACTTTTTATCTTAAGGTAAAATTTTGATAATGAAATTTTAAATAATGGATGAATGAACTTTTTTGCAACGGACATTTATCTGAAGGAGGAGGTCGGAGAAAGGCTCCTCGTAACATATAGTAGAATGTGGTTTACGAATTGTGTGCGTTTTGGTCTACAGTATTTAAGTGAACTTTATTGATTCTTCAATAAACAGCACCCGCATAAAAATAACAAAAAGAAACAAATCAATCCATTAATCTACCATTCATGATCTTATTATTTGAACAGTTTTGTCTGTACATCATGTTAAAACGACTGGACGGATATCTATCGAATTTGGTCCATAGGTCATTTAATTCAACTTAGGCCCATTTATTTTGTTTTCCACATCCCCCCCCCCCCGAATTCTCTCCCTTAAACTACTAGACTGTTCTTTTTTAAAATACTGTGTTTAATTACGATTCAAAATATGAGCGCCATTATTTTGTCTCTCGCCAACTCTCAATCCCTCATTCAAGGAAAAGCGGAGACACTAGCGATTCTAAAAATAAGTTCTTGAAAAAAAAATTCAATAAAGAAATTGTAAAGAATATTTCGATTTTTATTTACGGTCTATCTTCTGGGATTGAAGGCCGCGGACGAGAAAATAAGGCAACGAAAAAGGGAATGATTTCGAAATCAAATAGTAATAATAGAAAACGTAACAAAAATGAAAATATTAATTTCGTTTTTTTGTTGAAAGGTCGTAGCAGATGCATTAGGTCCTCGGAATCCAGATATTCTTAGAAAAATATGTAATAAAAATGAACTTTAATTTTGAAAGATTCGTAGCTGGATTGAATCGTTTGATTTTTTTTAATAGAAGATAAAAAGAAGAATTATTCTGCAAATTAACTTAGCAAATATTCTACAGGTAATTCCGAAGAACACTAAGAATTTATTTTGAAGAGCAAATGAATAGCAAGAGATGATTCCAATCATAAATAATCTCAATTCTTTCATGAAATTTTTGTCACGCGCTGATTTCTCGACGAGGGCCGACAACGGAAAAGTTTCAAATACAAAATTACTTGTTAAATAGGCATGTGACGTTTCAAGAAGATTCATCTTGTAGTTTAAAAATGGTGAAGCACAAACACATGCTGAGTGATTTCAGGAACCCTACCTTTATCTTTCCTAGGAAAATAGGCGTACTAATAAGTCCGTTCAGTTCGAATGTTGTAGCGAAATGTCGAGAAAAGAGCAGCGCAGATATTTGGAATGCTCTGATGACACATTGGCTTCAGTTTTGAAAGTTAATCAATACAAGAGTAAACAAAGTGTCAAAATGCTCAAAAGGAAAAGCCTTTCTGTTAGTCTGGACGCTCCAAACCAGAAGAGACACATCCTGGGATTATTTAACAGAGGAAGCCAAACCTGCAGCAATTATTCAAGATTTTTGTAAGCTTGAAGTTGCACACAAAATACTACTTAAACATTTGCCACTATTTATTCTGAATGATCTCTACTTCCACGGCTATCAAACAATTCTTAAATCTCTTTATCTTCGGGACCTGGACACGAAGTAGTCAAACACACCCCCCTCTTAATGAATTTTAATTGATTGAAAACCTTTTTATCTGTCTGTCTGTTTTCACGTTAAAACGACTGGATGGATTTTCATAAAATTCGGTAGATAACCTATTTCTGGTTCAACTTAAAACATTTATTTTAGTCCCCACCCGTTGTTAGTGGTGGCTGACTCCCCTTCCCCCGCTCAGTGTCTGGGTGGGGGGGGGGGATCTCTACTGTGTGTAATTTATATTGTAATTCACATAACTTTTTTTCTTTTAATTTTTATAACTTTTTTTTCTGAATAATCATGAGAATACTATTTTCTCTTTTGTTTCCATCCCACCTATCACAAGGAGAATTTGTCTTTCCATTTCTTTAGTGTTTGCTGATGGACTTCCTTCTTGTGGACTTATTGAAACTAGGTTTGTATTTTCAGGCCTCCCTATTTTAGTGAGTGGTTAGGACTCAGGCACAGTCTTTGAGCTTTCGCAAAAGGGCTCTTAACTGTATTAAGAACTGGAGTTATGACATAAACCTTAGAACTAAGCCAAATAAGGCTACCAATGTAAATTTTATAAGAAAAAGATTTATTCAGTGGTTTCAAGTTTCACTCTTGACTCGAAACTGACATGAAAAGATCATATAGAATCAAAAAGAATTCATTGCCTCCTTTTGGAATTTTGGAAGGGATTTTGGCAGTTCATGGGGTCTACAACCAAAAATTTAGTGATTGGCTTCATCATTAGACCTGCCTTTTGTTATGGAGGCATCGCTTGGGCTCTGCTAAGTTCAACGCTTGGGCATCGTGTGGACAACACCTGCTGCTCTCTTAGAAGCACTCTTAGACGTTTTTGTATCTTTTTATTGAGCTTCAAGCTAGAAATACTGCCTTTAGGTTGGTAAAACCAGGGCAAATGACTTCATGGCTTTTCTAATCAATTCTAGTTTCTGGGGAGAGGGGTAGTACTTATGACCTATGCTTTCCCTCAGGAGAGCTGTTACGTCTGTACATTTTAACGTGATACCCAACTCTATTGTTCACTTCCTACTAAACATGAATAGTTGGCTAAGGGACATGAGCTTCTTGGAGCATTGTCTGGTTTACAAACGGCTCCAAGATCGGCAACATGAGTTTTCGCATTGTGGGTATCTACTGTATTGTACAGGCATATGTTTTTGCTATTCTTTTCTGTGTTTATGAAAACCTTAACTGTCAATAGCAAATCTTCATCTCCTCAAAGTCTACGTCATGTTCTAATATCAATATCATTGTATCCTACTGCAAATCTTTAGGACTTTTTCATGTCTACTGACTTTTCATTGACTCCGTCATAGTTTTGTGAGAGCACAGTGGACCCGAGGTCTGAGTGCTGATGTGGGATTCTTATTCCAACTCTACTTTTTTATCCTTACCCCACTCTCAAAATTGACCCCTGTATCGCTGTAGTCTCAGTCTCCACATTTCCTAATTATTAACTGCGCGTGGATATTCCTACTGTTCTGCTTGAATACTTTTCTTGTATGGTATATGCATCACAATAAAACGACTGTACGATTTTCTTAGAATTTCCTACGCTGCTTATTTAGGGTCTAACTTAAAATACAGTCTTATTTGTGTTTAGTCTTCCTCCATCTTCTGTCCTCAAAAGTAACTTCTTATTCTCAGTTCCCACTGTGAAACGGAGCAAATCATATAGTATCAAAATTACTTACCTGCATTTCACAATTTGGATTAAACAAAAAAACAAAAAAAAGTCAACAATTTCCATATTTTTCAGGGTTTTTTTTTTTTCTTCTTTTTGTAATGTCAGCTTACTTTGTCTATATCCTCAATTCCACCAGATTAGTGAAAGCTTCCATATGGCAAAACATGCAAAATAAAACAAATATCCAGAGAAAATAAATTCTGATTTCTGGGACTGTTGTTAAATATCTCATGGTGCCTATATTCTATCTATTGGATCTTTGTAACAATGAATTTTAATTATTAGTATCCATTGTTAAGGTAAAAGAACAGAAAGAGCTAATTCAATGTATTTTTAATTTGGAACGTAGTAGTGTCCTTCCGGCGTAGTGAGCCACTGTCTGTTTCAAGTGCAATGATGCTGACGGTGGAATTTTTATTACAACTATAATAAATTTTCACTTGAATAACAAATATTAAAAACAGCACATTGTGTGTGTTTCTTATCAACTGTAATTCTCCGACACCGTCTTGTGGTCAAGGCTGCCATAGGTCGCTATTCTGAACCTGGTTCGAATCCCAGCTTGCATTCTTTGTTAAAAGGACGACAGAAGTTCTACGGTGCCTCCTGGATTGACATCTAAACAACATTTATCTCCCATCCATGACCAGTGATCCGGGATATGACAATAACCTTCAGAACTCTACCTTCAGAATCTATCTCGTTCAGAATAAGACACTCGCTCCTCTAACTTTTTTTTTTTTAGAATGAACGAATATTATCCTTTCCTCTAGGATATCCTCTGTAAGACCGGAAAATCCGTTGAGACAATTAGAAGAAGAAGTAGTTCCTGAACAACTTGTTACTTTCTTAAAATCTCCCCCACCCCTTTTTTTTAGATTTTTCTTTTTTTTTTAGAAAATAATGTAGATAAAAAAAAATAATTTTATTTTTTAATTTCAAAAATCTACTGAATACAAACCTTAGAGATTTTTTTTCTTTGAAACAACAAAAAAATTAAATTAATCCGTTAATACTTAAATATTCTGAATCCAATTAATTTTAATACCATTGAAGTTTGCGCATTAAGATGATTTGTATCCTTTATTTATTAAGACATTGATTTAAATCCTTTTTAATTTTAATGGTATTTCTATGGGAATTTTAATTTTTTTCATGCGCTTATTTCCCGACATGGACCTAAATGAGAAAAATTTCAAATATACAAGATAAGATGCCTCAAATTGTGTACTAAGTTTCAAGAAGATCTAAACAGTGATTTAAAATTGGAGGACACCTATAAATATATACGTAGTGAGTGGTTTTTCTTTTTTAGCCTCACTTTCCTAGAAATACCTTTAAAATAGAAAGGTTCTCAACACTTGTTGATTATCTTTCTTTCAAAAGATATTATAATCCCTACCCTGTTCAACACAAAATAACTTTTTTCCTGAAGACTCCGAAAAGAACAGCAGCTAAAAAAATAAAAAAATAAGCAATATTATATTAAATCTAGTTCTTGTTATTGTTCTTTTTTTATTATCGTGTCTTGTAGCTTCGGACGCCGCCTCGTGGTCTCCACTGACAACAATGCTCCCTAGAAAAACCGATACTAACAGGAAGACGGAGAAAAAAAATAAAAATGGAAACACTTGGAGCACAATACAGAAGGGAGTTTGACGAAGCGAATGACAAGAAAGGACGAAAGGGGTTACAAGGCAAAAGGACAAGATAAAACTGCCCAGCCAGTGTGTTTACTTGCAGAGTCCGTTCCTCCTTTTCTTATTTTTCCAAAAACTATTTAATAACAACAACAACTACAATAAAAGTTGGTTCTACTTTGTATCAGTTGTCCTTGTTTACTATTTCTAGAATCTTCGTCGTTGGATTTAGGCGCGAATCTCTCTGCCTTAATTAAAACGACCTAACCGCAAAACCAAAGACAACAAAAGTCCAATCTTATTTGGTTCATAGCTTTCAATGAAACTTGTTTATAACTACACACTAAGTGACGTCAAGAAATGTGCGAAGAAAGACAGAAATTTCGAGCATTTCAGTCTTAAAAAAAGAAAATTTCTTTTCTTCTATCTTCTTCTATCTGTAACTCTACTTTTTCATCCTTTTACTCTCCTAGTTTCAAATCCAATCCTGTTATAGAATCTAACTACAGGGTGCCTCTTTCTTTTTCTCGTATCTTCCTTTCATCATTTTCGTGGGGATCCGTGGTTATCCTTTCTTTTATGGCCTAACCATCTTATCCTTTGTGCTTTTATAAATCACACAATGTCTAACCCTTCAATTAGCTCATCATTATATTCTATTCTCCATTCGACCTGGTCTTTATTTCTTGGTAGAATTTTCCTTTCTTTTTCTTCTCATTAGTGTCCACGTTCCTTTTGTTAGGATTTCAGTCCAAATATCTTTAATTTTGTGTTTCTTAATATTTGTCTATTTCTAAATCTCATTATAATAAGCTAAATATTCACTAATAAATATTCCATTAATATTTTTCTGTATATTAGCAAAATATTTTCTATTTCCATCAAATATCTGATCTTTAACGCAATCGATCTTTCCACATTTATTATTTATAAGCGTATTTAAATTGATTAACATTCTCAAATACTGTGTTACCAACTTCTACATCAGCACAGCGAATTCTAGCAGCGAATGTTGTTATAATCATACATTTTGTTTTTACTTCATTGACTTCAATAACCCAATTCGGTCTGTTCTTAATCTAAGAAATAAGATTTTTAAGGTTTTTGTTTTTTTTAAAGTTTCTTGAAAATCAATTTATTTCTTGAAAATATATTCTGAATAAAATAAATAAAACAAAAACGGACAAGACAAGTTCACTGATCTGTTTTTGGAAATTGTGATACTGGGAATCCAAGATAGCCTATTTCCTGGCCATAGTCAATTGGATCCGCCCAGTATCTTACAGCTCAGTGAACTTAGAAAACAAAAGTAGACACAGCAACGGCCCTCCATATTAAAAAAAAAAAACATCAAAACCAAAATAAAGTATAAGAATCCATTAATCCCCACTAGCGATGGCTTAGCATGGAAAGGATTAATTGTTAAGCAAGAAATACATTGATTACAATGATTAGACTTTTTTATTCTTTATTTAGGTTTTGATGTTTTTTTAATTTGGAGGGCCGTAGTGATGTTTTCTTTTGCTTTCTTTATAGGTTTTCTGAGTTACAAGGAACATGGCCGCGCGGTTGGTGTTGTCGCTATGACATCGGCTTCTCACCTCTGAGTTCCGGGTTTGGTTCTCATGTGGGTTTCGTGATGGTGGACGACCCGCGCTTGCCAGGTTTTCTCGGGATTCTCCCGTTTCCCCTGCACTTCTCCCACCATTCTTTCTCATTCTTTCTCTCCATCTGTCATTACTTCCGTGGGATAGTACAATAGACCTCCAGTGCTTGGCTTCTCTGCCACCCACATTCACTATCCTACCCTACAAGGAACATTATGCTTTCACACTGTTATCAGTTCCTTTATCTATATTTGCAGAAATTGTATCTGCTTGATTCTTAAATCAAAAAGTTAACAAAGTAAGGAACTAGTACAAAGTGAAGTGAACTTTAAAAGTATATTTAGCACTTAACAAGTGAACTGTAGCATATTCACTGAGATGTAAGATACTGGGCGGATCCAACTGATGATCCGCTATCTTGGATGACCGGTATCACAATTTCCAAAACAGATCATTGAACTCTTAATCTAGTGCGTTTTTGTTTTATATTTCATATTATTGTTCCCAACGTACGTTAAAATTTTGTATAAAAAAGATGTAGGTATGGAGGTTTATTTTGGTTGAGTAATTTCTAATTTATTTCTATTAGCATTTCAGTAAAAGTTTTTTACACTTAAAACTTTTCGTTATATAGATGGTATCGTAAATACTATTAGTAATTGGAAATTAAGAGAATTTTTTTCAGTTTAGAACATCCTTATAATACTTAATATCGTTTACACGAAAAGCAAGAATAATTTATTACCGAACATTTATTACGAAGTCTTATTATTCCATGGGTTTCTTCTCTGATTGTCTGAGGGTGAGTTTTGATTAGAGACCAAATCAAAATGTGTCTGTATTTAAGTTGGACTAAGAAATAGGCTAATTACAAATAAGATGGAAATACGGAATAAGGAATTATCTTCTTTTCTTTACTTTAACCACAAAATAATCGATGTATTTGAATTTCCCACCGATATTTATGGAATGATCGCAATTTATTACTAAGTCTGTTGTCTATTATTTCTCCGTTCCTATTATTACTGTATTCGCTCTTATTCTTACATTTCCAAATAGTTGCGATTGGAGTTCACAAAACCTCTTCAGTTGCAAAATGAACGAAGAAGAACTCCTTTGGTATTTTCATGTTTACTTCCTACTCATTTCTTCAGAGCATTTCAGAAAATGACCACTTTTCAACATCCCTTCAAGACAATCTGAAAGAAATTAAAGACAAAAAGTAATTTCCTTTAAATGCTGATTACCTTTCCAGTCTAAAAAGTACAATATCTCACGGATGTAATAAAACTTATTTTCCCATTATTTATTAAAATTTATTTGTTTTATAGTGCAGTGCAGCCTTGAAAGTAATGACAGAATACATCGAAAGAATTTAAAGCAAGCTTTCCTTAAAATATATATATTTTAATGAAAGCCGATTTTTAGTTTCAATTCTAATTGAATACAAACAGCAAAAATTTTCTATTTCCTAAAAAAAAATAATTAAATTTTCATTATTTAGTAGAATTATTTCATATTTCTATTAAGGATTCATTGAAGTCTTTTAAATACTGCGAATTTATCCTTTAAATTAATCAGTTGATCATGATTAAATTACTCCAATTAAAAACAAATGCCTTCTTTCCATTCCAGTGTTTTTATTTCTTGACCCATCTATAACCTAACTGAATTGTTCGGGCCAATGCAAAAGGTGTCGTAGGTCCGGGCCAGAAAATTTCATTTACCAAAATTTCATCTGCTGTGGTTTCTGCTGATTTTTAGGCCTTTAAAAGAAGCTCCTAAAATCCAATTTTCACTTTTCTAAGCGACATGATAGACACAGTTATTTTTAAAATATAGTAAATATGACGAAAATACTGAGAATTAGTAATTTAAAGGTTGTTTTAAAAGAAGCATTAACTGTTTAGTCAACAGAATTAGTGGTTGGCGTTAGAACAGAGAAACAGTCATTTTTCACCTGCAATGAAAGGATGTTTCCGCTTTCTTATTAATTGGCGCCATTATTTAACTAAGTATTACAGCAACCGTCTCGTCCTTTAGCTGAAATGTCAACGCATGTTTAGTTATCTACCGGATTAAATGAAAACAACGAAGGACATTATTCCACAAGTTCCAACGTTTGTCTTCTGTTTTCTTTTTCTTTTTTTTTTTTTTTTGTTGCTGTTTCGCAAATTAATTGTAGTTGGAAAACGAAACTCAAATGCTTCTTAAAGAAAACGAGGCTTATCAAATCAATTCGTCTGTATGTGTGTATCAAAATCTTTTAGAATCGCGGATGAATCTTCTTGAAACTTGAGCTTCCCCAAGGAGAAGACGTGACTTCAATTTTACATTTCTTTTTCCCGTATGGGTTAAGAAACAGATATTGAAGGTGATAAAAAATTCTTAGAGAAAAGCTTTATAACTAAGAGACTGATGTCTGACATTGGGAATTATTTCTTCTCTAATCCACTAAACCCAGCTTCATTTGATAACATTAAAAATTAATCAGATTTAAGTAACTTCAGTAAAGAATAAGGATGTAATTCTTTTTTTATTTAATAATTGCCAAAGTATTTAAAAAAAAATTAAAGGAATAATGTTTACTGATGAATGGGCTATGCATCTTTCAGCGACTCTACAAGGGAACGTAGGCGTCTGACTTCCTGGACGACACTGTTCATTCGTATAGATCTGGTCTAACGAAGAAGTAGCTTGCCTATGAAGATATCCGACGAATGGATTGGCCAGCCTGTTACCTGGGCATGAATCCGAGTGAACTCGTCTGGAACACTGTCGGAAGGGGGCATCGCGCAACGCCAGTCATCTCCAAGATATCTCCAAGAGCTTCTTGAAGCATTAGTTCAGGAGTGGGCCTCAAGCGTTGCTGGATACTCTGACTAACAGCATGCCGACATGGGCTGCTGCGTGACCACACAGCCTACTGCATAGTGTCTGCAAACATCACAGGCGGTGGGATGGGGCTGGAACGTACTTCGCTCTACAAACACATCTTTGACGGTTCCTGTGGTCTTTTTCCGCCAAAGATCTGTCACCTGTATGTTTGTGTTTACTTTTTATTAGTAGGACCTATTGCTGCACATTTCGCCAAGTTTAGTGACATTTGGATGCCTGGGAGGTCCGAATCTGCCAATCCTTTAACTTTTGAGCATGAGTGTATATTTATATATATAAAGTACAATCGCCAAATATCGTCCTCCTTTTCTTTTTTATATTAAAGTATATTTTTAGTTTTGGATAGAAAATAAAAAAATCTTGGCTGTTAAGTCAGAAATATATCTGATTATCTTTATTATATTTTCGTTACAAAATCAATTTCACATGAACTCAACAGAAATAAAAGCATAATCTTTGCAACAATAAAAAATCTGACATTTCAATTTTTGGTGCCTAATATCCTCCTCGAGGAACATATTAGAAAAATGGAAAGAAACAAGCATAAAGATATTTATTTTCCTAGGGAAGAGGAGAGTACGTGTGATGTAAAAAACCTACTTAGATATCTTATTTTATAGAGATGAGCAGAGAACTAAACAAACTACGCTTTTTACAAAAAATTTCAAAGCAATAAGATTTGAGAATTTTATTCAGTACAGGACAGTGCAATAAAAAAAAAAGCAAAGGTACCGAATTCTACTGGAAGCGTGGATGTAGTTAATAGAATCAATAACTTTGATAAATAACAAAGGAAAAAGTTGTTCAAAATTAGTAATTATCCTAAGAAATTATTCAACAAATATAAAATCATCATCATCATGATGTGCGATCTTCGTAGATACGAAGTTACGCGGTCTACGGAACCTAGTGACTCCCGAAGGGCGAACCCCTAGGAGAAGCCGTAGATAAACTAGGGAACAGATACTGGGGGTGGTTTCCCGTTGCCTTCCCCCAGGACGCCAGTAAGGAATGACGTCAGACCAGAGAGAAAGTGAAGAAGAGGCTGGACAACACAGGAAAGGAAATTGAAACAGCCATGCCCTTGCCGGGATTCGAACCCAGGAACTGGCGCACTGGACGCCACGGCTGGCCGCCGCCGAGACCGCACGACCACGCCAGCACGGCAAAAAAAAAAAATATAAAATAGATTATAATAAATTTAAACTTAAATAAATAATGACGTTACTCAAATCTAAATCAATAATTATGTTAAGCTCTTTTCCACATTGATTATTTCAAACAAATTTTTAAAAATTTTGGTCTTATAAGTTAGACTGATTGGGAATTTGGGTAATTTTCTTCCTCCTTCTTTGAACTCTGACTTAATAGGATCAGATACAATGTTCGTCAGGCAATTTTTCTGATATTGGAGAAATAAAGCAAATAAATATTCGATTAAAAGAACACAGAAAATTCTTAAAATGGTAAAGTGATGCAGACAAATGTCTCCATCATTCAAAAGTGAAGTTAAAATCCTAGACTATGAGAAAGACAATAATAAAAGAAAGATTAAAGAATCTTTGTTTACATTTGAAATTACTGCTAAATAGCAATAGAGGTAAAGAAGTGAATGTCCTTTGTGTACTAGATTCGCATCGCAAACTATTAATAACAACAGAACAATCAATATTAAGCAAGAATCAATTTCATGTATATTGTTCATACATTCATTTTTTATGTACAAGTGACAATATCTTTTTATTTATTGTCATTTGGAAGATAAACTTGAAAAAAAGATACAATTGATGTTAAAAAGATCCGTCGTGTTTCTATTTTCAGCCGAATACAAATAGACGAGATTGTCTTTGGTTTTTGTTACGAAATCCTTCAGTCGATTTCACTTCACGATTTTATTAGCTTAAGATTTCTCGTTTTTAGAACCAGTTGAGTGAAGCTAATTTTTGGAGATTTCGTCTGAGTGCAAAATATCGAAGACAAATTTCTCCAATAATCTAATTAAATTCATTAAAATGTTTTTAGTTTATAGTCATGGAGGTTCCACTGCTCTTCCTATTCAACTTCTAAGTCACCTCCGTTATGAGACCTGCAAATGTTCATTCTGACTACCCTCAACTGATGATCGCCTAATAAGCGTGAAACAGGCTTGTCTTGAGGTGTCAGATGAACATTGGTCTCAATTTTAATGTGTTTACATATCTTTTAGGCATTTTTTCTTTATTTTGATGCCGTAAGAAATTCATTTGAGGCTGGCAGAGCCCAGCACATGGATTTTCTTTTTCTTTATTTTTAATGTGTTTTTATGTTTTTAGTTTATAGTCATGGAGGTTCCACTGCTCTTCCTAATCTAATCAAAATTAAAATTTTCTTGCGATCATGAAGATCATCCTAATACTTCCTTTTCAAGTTTCTAAAATTCAGGTCAATGCCTTCAATAGCGCAGTTGCCTTGAGTTCAACTCTTTCCAAGATTTCAACAAGTTCTAATAACTTAACTCTTTTGATGAAATCAGGAAATTTTCCAAAAATAAACAAAATTTAAACATCTGTGAGAAACTAAACTTAAAGCCCAAGGATTTCGTCCCAGAAACCAAAAACAATCTCGTTTCCGGTTGGAAAATTTGTATCCGATTATAAAAGCCTGACAGTCTCTATTTTAAGAAGTTTTTAAGAAGAACCTAAGTTTTATAATTTTCAGGTATCGTGATCACAGACATAGGGAAATGCCTGTCTCCAGTTGTAATTGTTTCTTAGAACTTTGTTTGTTCTAAGCCTTTTTTTTTTTTTTTTAACACTATAAGGAGGAGGTATTAAGATACCCATGTTTGTATGTGGGTGTTTGTGGATAAAAAGCCCTTCACAAACGAAACCGGGAGTTAAAAGATATTAAAAAGAACATTCCAAAAATGTTTGATTAAACATTTAATACGTAGTAGTATTTAGCGAATAAAAAAAATAAACTATTTCTCTGAAAATCTAGGATAGATAGGAATCTTTCCTTACTGTACATCTTCCACTTACAATTCTTCAACAACCACATTGAACAACTAAAGAATGGAAATGGAGTAAGTGACAGTCGACATTTCGTTCAAATTCGAGAGAATTCTATACCTGAAATCCAATCTTTTCCATTCAACGAAAATTAATTATTATATGTACTTGTAACGATTGTTCTAATACAAATAAATATATGAAAATATATTGAAATCTTTTCCTTGAGGATCGTGCGTCAGAAATTAGATTGAGAAGGCGGTAAAAATCTCCCACAGATCCGAAATCATGAGTATTAATCCTTTTATTGCACGTGCATTGATAGGATTAAAATTAATCAACAACTAACATAAAATCACATAAATATGCAGTTTGAATTTATATTTTTCGAAAAGCGAAAATTTGTTCTGTCTACAATCAGTAGATATTAGAATTGAAAAATAAATGTCCACTTTTTTTTTTTTTTGGGGGGGGGGGGGGTTGTAATTAAAAAATGAAAACCAAATAGAAAAGGGGAAGGTATTTTGTAAAACTATGTAGCGATAAATAAATATTTAGCGACGCTTCGGACATCAACTCCTCTCCATTTTCAAGGTAAGTGACGATCGGGAAATGAAAGACAAGTATTTTTAGTTATTTCCTGTTTGCAGCTTAAACTAATAATAAAATAAATTTTTTGAAAGAACATTTTAAGGAAAGTAGGCTTTAAGTTCATAAGGAACTACTACTTTGGATCTACATGTTACCTCCTTATCATTTCCTTCGTAATTTTCTATCCATCTTAATTTTCTCTCTATCCAGATTTTTTTTTTCCTTTAAACTACTATTCCGTTCTTTGTCTTCTCTCATTCATTGCATCTTCTCTTTCCTTCCTTATTTCATCTCCAACCCTTGACCATTTTCTCTTTGAAACGTTAACATCATTTAATCATGCAGAGACACTCAAGCGCCTTTTATCCGTTGTCGTTTCCCCATCTTTGAAGCAACGTCGTGGAGAGACAGAGAAGCTTTCTTGAGAACTCTGCATTTCTAAGTTACTTAGGAAAATTGAAATCTGTATTTTCCAAAGCAAAGATTTGCCATCTTAAAATGAAAAGCGTGTTAACTTAGTGTGAGAAACATTTCTCCCGAATAGAACTTGCTACAAGGATTTCATTCGCTTCAAAAGACAATATTACAGATTAACAGCAAATAACGACGCCCCGGATTAGTTTAATTCGTCTTAAAGCCGTCTCTAAATTCCGGAAGGGATTTGTTCGGGTTTGGAGGGAAATCAGACTCCGAGTCGCGGATTGGCACAAACTCAGCCGGAATAACAACGCCCCACGTCTCATAAACGACGCTTCAGTTAAACTCCTTTCGATAAGAAAAGAGGCAAGATGGCGCACATGTGACAGCGGCAAAGGTTAATTTCCAATAAATGGAATGTTTCCCCCAATGAGGCGGGGTTGACACCAGGGAGCGCTGTTCGACTCCCAATTAAAATGCAAATGACATTTTCACGGATCCCTCCGGGAGGACGCAACCCTTAGACGACAGTTTCTAATCGGATCTCCCAGATGGCGCTCGGGCTAAATAGAGCTCCAATATGGCCGATGCTTGCAGCCAATTAGTTTCTCCCGAAGTAAGAGAATATATTTACAAAGAACGACATCTGGTGTGCATTCAACAAAAGAAAAAATGAAAAATAAACATTCTTAAATATTCTTCGTGATTTACAATCGATACAACATCTTAAATCACTCTGAGAAAAACAGGAAATCCATTTTGGAGAAGTTGTTTACATTGAATTTATATTAACCTTTAAAAGAAAGAATGTTTTAACATATGATACTTTTCTTCTGCATTCAGAACTTAATTCATCTCTTATTAAAATTTATAAGGAATCGAACTACGTTAAATTACATATATAAAGGATTGTAAAAATGTAATTTTGGCATGATTTATGATAAAATCCTGGCCAATGCTTCTATGAAATCTTTTCCAAGTGAGTCTGTGTTTAGCGCCTGATGGCGACAAAAATTCTCATTGAAAAGCGATGGAATTTAAACAATGGGTTTGTATCCTATTTCCATTAATATTCATCATCTTAACAGTGAATATTAAATCCTTAATTCACTGCGAATGGTTTGATTAAAGATAATCCGACTAAGATAATTTAAATAAACAATGCGGTTTGAATTAAGTTTCTTAAAAGTAGATTAATGGAGTTGCGAAAACTTTTTAATTTCCAAGCTTCTATTATAAGCGATGTATTGTTTGACTTAATGATTAACGAATCATTTGAATGGAAGTAGATCTATCTAAAGACGAGATTAAGCCTCTTTCTTAATTTATTTCTGTTTCCAGAACAGATCAAGATGTTGTAAAACTTATTTATTAAATATTTTCTCGAAATTATTATTATTAATATTATTAATATGTTATTATTATTTTATTAACATGTTTTTATTAACTCGCATTCTTGTCTGTCTGTCTGTTTGTTTGTTTGTTTGTTTGTTCGGTTCAAATTTTATAATTGAATTTAAACTAACTTCCCGATGAGCTAAAGACTTGAAACTTTAAACATAACTCAGAACTGGATGATAATTCAATATTAAGCCTTTATCTCCCCTTGTCCACTTCAATGGATATTTTTAAAAACAGTTTCATCATAAATGTACAGTAATAATTTTCCCTAAGCGCCATTACCTAAAAAAAAATGGTGTAGTTAACATTTTTGCCGTTAGATATCAGTGATATTGAAACGGCGACCGTATCGTTGCCCACAAGCGCCATTTTCTCTATCGCTTCGACAAAAATCGAAGGCTATTATGATCTGAGTATCACAGTGAGGAGATTATCTTCCGAAAATAAACAATATTTTTACTGAAATAAATTAATTCTATGCGTCAGAATGTGCAGATGTCAACTTTTTAAAGAGAATTTACATTACTTTTAAAAAAAAATAGTGTAGTTAAAATTTTTGCCGTTAGATGTCAGTGATACTGAAACAGTTGGCGATAGGGTTTTTTTAGTTTTAATGGTTAAGTAATCATTATTACAATATTTAATATTTAATAATTTATAATATTAGTTCAGATACTATGTTTATCATAAAAATAAATATTCCACTATTTACGAAAATACGAAGAGAGTTCATTTAGTTTTGGATGAAATTTTCTGTTTTTTTAAACCACTAACTGATATCTATTTTACTTAATCTCATCAAACTGTTTAAAATCGATTGAAAAATATCATACACACAAGACTAAAAAGCAAAAAATAATTAATTACAAAAAATAGTTTTTTGAATATACCACGTTTTTAAAACGGACTAGATAGATAGATAGATACAAAGTTCTCTGCCAAGGGCAGGTCCTTCACTGCAAATCCAGCATTCTCCAATCTTTCCTATTTTCTGCCTTCCTCTTCGTCTCCACATAAGATCCATTCACCTTAATGTTGTCATAATGTAACCTTCCTCAGTATCCCCCTCCCGGACATCCGAACGGGGAGAAAAAAGTACAAAATAATTTTTCCTAACCCCATACAGATTCCTAACCCCATACAGATAGTCCTCAAAATTTGTGATTGTACCGTTTTAATAGTTAGGAAAATACTTGTAACATTTAAAACGTGGGGCGCATGCAATAGATAATTGAGATTTTATGGATGGAGTGAATATTACCTTGCAATAGAGAATAATTGAGATGGTATGGATAGAGTGTATATTCTCTTGCGCCCCACGTATTTAGTTTTAAATCTTACAAGTATTTTCATAACTATTAAACTGTACAATCACAAATTTTCAGGACTATCTGTATGGGGTTAGGAAGCCGTATGGGGCTAGGAAAAATTATTTTATGCTATTTAGTCCGTTTTAAAAACGTGGTATATTCAAAAAACTATTTTTTGTAATTAATTATTATTGTCTACAGGATGTTTCCGAAGTTATGTTACAGAAGAATATGGTAAATAGAGGGTATGAAAACAAACAGTTTTCATTAAGTAATGTGTGTCCGGTCTTGCACCGATGCGGCGCTACAGTCGTTTTAGTATTGTTGCTGTTGGCTATCGTCCCGTCCCATGGCCTCTATAATCGCCCGATCTGAATCCTATTGACTTCTTCAGTTTGGTCCATGTAAAGAGCCTCGTGTACGCTACATACGTCGATACAATTAATGAACTGTGTCAATGAATTGTTGAAACCTGCAACACCATCCATACTACATCTGGCATTTTTGAACGAATGCGACAGTCAATGCCACTATTGTGTAGAACAAGTGGGTCGTCACTTTGAACATCTTCATTAACGATTTCTTTAAAATTTGGTTGGTTTGCTTTTTAACGTAAGAATGCTACGATTCATTTGGTCTCCTCTGACTATTCTCAAACAATGGAAATCCCAACGTTATTTGCTCTTTATTGAACCTAATTTATTAAAATATTTAACAATTAAGTTTCTGAAAAATATGTAGAACTAGTGATAATATATACGCTCCGTCAACAATGACTGGATAACAATGTGACGGCTTTTAGTTGAGGTAGAGTATTTACGCTCGTCATTTCTAATTTCTTCATTCATATCGAGATATGTCTCCAACGACTCTTCAGGTGGTCGCTGGAAAAAAATGAACATTGAAATTTAAATTTTAATCTCGTAGGCTAAAATTAATGCGTTATTTTCTTTTTTCTCTGGCTCTTCTCTCGTTGCGCCACACACACACACACACAAAGTGAGTGATAAGAAAGAATAATTTGAATGTAGTCTCCGTAGCCTAATGGATAAGACTTCGGATCAAAAGGTTGCAGGTCCGATTCCCTTCGCGAATTTTTCATTATAGTAATTTTTTCACAGGAAATTAACAATTGCGCCGGACAGACAGAGAAATAAAAGATTTTATTAATATAGATTAAAGGTATAAATTCATTTGATATTAAAATAAAACAAGGCTGATCTTTCCACCACAAAGTGGGCTGCAAGTGTGGGTGGTCAAATGAGGGGATGGGTGGAGATAACTTCAAAGCAATCGTGATGGTATTTTAAGTCATACAAAAGCTATGTGCTGAATTTAATGGAAATCAGACCGGTCGTTTTAGTGTGTGCGAAGAGAAAAACAAAGAAGAAAAAATATGTTCCAGTAGAATTGTACGATCAGTCACCAACGAAGACATTGTTTTCTTTCTTTCTTTTTTATGACTTAAAAAAAGAAAGCGCGGAAAATAGGTTACAAGTTCTTTCATGGATTCTTGTTAAACAATCTAAGTAACGAATGAACTCTAAACAACGGAAGAATAAACCTTACTTTTCATAAGGAAAAGATCTACAAGTAAACAACCCAAGTTTTCAATTACGAAATCGGATGTTGTTTCCGAAATCAAGATGGACTGAGACGTAGAATGGAACCCAAGAGGCCGGAAGTGTTGATGAAGACCGTCTCTATTCATCAAACCAATGTTCAGATACAAAAAGAAGAATTACAGGTTTTGAAGCAAATTAATTAACGCTTTCAACCAAAACGATGGTTGGACTTCGAACAAAAAGACCGTTCTTTCAGTGAAACTGACAAGAAAAGGGAAATTCCAACGTTATTAATTTCATTTATTCGTTATCATTAGAATCTATATTAAGAATCATTTGGTTATAATGTCGATATGAAGTCAATAATAATAATAATACTTTTGTTTTAGGTTAATGCACGTTAGGTCCTTTTTTAACTTATCAAAGAATCGAATGATGAAATGCTATAGAATTTTAATAAATAAACAAATACTTATGTATTCTTTTAAACATTTCTTTGTACTAAGCTTAATAATATTAATTAATTGTAAAAATAGCAAACGTTCGCCATGCTATGTTTAATGAATGATCACATAGAAATTCTTATCATAGAATTCTCATTGAAATTAAGTATCTTTTGAAGCATTAACTTCATGTTGAATTCCTTAACTGGTTACATAACAAGAATTCGTTGTATTTAAATCTGAACTATAACATGACTTCGCATTCTTTAGAACTTCTTTAGTAAATCTTAGACGATGATTAAATAGTTCCATTTACTTTCTGTATCTTATGCCAATAGGGCGTCGACTGTTCCTCAGCTGATCTGGAATAAACAATAGAAAGTTATTTACAGTTCTCCAGATAAAGTAAATAGATAAGATCCCAGAAACATCGTTGCTAATATACTTCTGTATTCTTTAAAGGGTTCCTTGACATGATCATCAACACACAATAAACCTTTTGTCCGGTTTAACATCGTAGCTGCAATCCAGTGGCGAATACAGAATATATATATTTTTTGGGGGGGATAGGGGGGGCCAAGATTAATGTAAGGTTAGGTTTAGTAATTTTAAGTAGACACCCCATGATACTTTATATCAGTTTTGCTGCTCATATTCAGAGGATAATTTGCCCTGACTGCTGAATTCATTATTGCATAAATGCATGATTCATTAAAATAATTCAGATTACAGTACTTATTGTTTTCTTTATATTCATTTTTTCAGAGAGGGCCCAGGCCCCCTTGGCCCCCCCCCTCCTTATATTCGCCCAGCGAAAATTAAAGGATCCTTCTAGGGGTTCGCCGTAATGTCCTTTGAACACAAGAAGAGTCGTCGTTCTAAAAAAATTATTCTCGAGAAAAATCTTTTGATCCTGAGGTGATTCCTTTGTTAATTACATTGGAATTTATTCGTTATTTAACTTTAGAGAGAATGGAATAAATTTTCTTCGAATGAATCTTGACTTCTAATCAGTTAAGCCTTACCACTCTATAGGCTTAATTTTAAATCAGTATGATGAGAATCCTTTGTTTTATTCTATGTATAGAAGATGATGTTATATAAATTCCGTGAAATATAATATAAGCCCAAGAAGATTTCCTTGTGAATTGTAATAAATCAATTATTAAATGGACTTCATTTGAAAAATAAGCCTAATGTTCAGAATTGATTGTTAAGGAAAGGGGATTTTTTTTTCCAACAAGCACCAAAGAAAAGAAAAACAAGCAAAAATTTGGTAATGGACTTTGGATTAGATTAAGACAAAGTGCTATTGTTATTATTTAATGAAGAATAAATTACTAAGATATTTTTGTAAAGGAAAAAAAAAATAGTTTTTAGAAATTTTTAAAATGCCACGAAATGGAATCTATGTCTTTTGGAGACAGAATCTTCAGAAGAAAGAAATTGGAACAAAGGTTTATTTAGGATAACAAACGTGTGTTCTATACACTTAAATATTTTAAGAAATTAGACTTTAAGGTCTTTCAGAACTTTCTGGTTTGTTTTTCTTTTGATAAAATAGAAACTGTTCAAGTTACAGAAATTCAGAAGAAAAAGGTTTTTGCGTCATTAAAAATTTCATTAACAATTTACATTTTGTAACGATTAAGAATCTATGGATGATTTTCCAAGAAAAGTTGTCTATTTTTTTCCTTCTTATACTTAACTTTAAATGATATTAAAAGAAAATATTGCTTTTTTTAATATCTTTCCTAGATATTAAAGATATTACCTTTCTTTAGCTTTCCTAGATTTAAATATGTCATCAAAAAAGGTGAGGGAAAATTTCTAATGGTTTCATTTCTTTGTGTATTTCATTTCACCATTAAATGAATTTAGAAGTTCTAAAACTTCTAAAAAAATTCTAAACTTACAAAAACAGAATTATTTTTTTTTGTATCAAAAAAAAATAAATAAAAAAAAAATCGACTGTTTTCATTGATTCCCAGTTCATAGTTTATGTTGTCTTCATTTTTTATTAAACTTTCATTCTTTAAGTTTTCTTTACTTTATGCTTAAAACGCTTAAATACACATTAGGAGGTTCAAATGAGGTAGAAAAAGCGGAGTCCATGGGGAGACAGAAAATATCCGAGTGCGATCATCGGTCTTTAAGAAAAGAGAAAGAGAGAAAAAGAACCCTCGCCCACACAGTCCACTGGACCGGAAGTTGAAGGCCACTCACCGGAAGGAAGATTCCGGCAGGTAATGGTCAGTAGACAACAGCGCTTCCGGTTGCTCGATGCTGAATCACAGGCAAAAATTAATCCAGCGAAAAGCGAGTTAAAGAGAAGCTAAGTCCAACACCTTCGTACACGAGAGAATTTCAAGGAAACTAAACAAAAATTGGTCGAACTTTTCAAGAACAGCTTTAAACCACATCAACAGTCAATAATTTCCTCCGATTACTTTTATTCATAGTCGTATTTACACACCAGAAGCAATAAGAATTTCAATATAATATTTCAAGCAAATTAAACTGTAAAAAAGGAAAATCTCCCATCACGCACTGAAATAAACAAAAACCAATTCATGCTTTTAATTTTATCATTGACGGCCAATAGCTGTTTCACCATTATTAGGGATCATTAGCTGGATTTATCCCTTCAATGACAAGATCGGAGAACCCAAAACAGCACCTGAATGTAGGATCCGACAAAAAACAAGTAAAGAAAAGAAATTACCCCTATTAAAAAAGAATTTCTAATAAAGACCCTCAACTCAAGTTGACCCTCAACTGGTCTTTTTTATAATGTATAACTTCTGTTTAGGAGAAAAGGACACTGCTTGTGTCCTTGTTATTTTATTTTTTATTTTTATAGGAATATTCCATATTAGATATTGTAGGTGTCAGCCCTAAAGTGAAAAACTGCCTTTGTTTTCGTTTATAGGAACTGCACTCGTCATATATCTCATATAACTTCTCTTTTCACTTCCATCCACCATTATTAAGTTATTTTGTGTTTTAATTACAGAAAAAGAAAAGAAACATTATAAATAGTTCACACGAAGAGAGATCGTGTTTGTATGAAATTGACGTTCACTTCATGTCAAAGCGGTAGCATCATGTCGGAAAAGTATCGTATCTGCAAATCAACTACCGCAAAATCGGAGACTGGTGAGAATTGAAAAGTGTCGCATGAGAATCGAAAAGTAGGATGTAATTGTTTATTGATACTCCTCTGAAGCAATCTTATTAAGACGGTTCACTGGCTACTACATCCCTTTCAACAGACGAAGGATCAGGCTGCTAATTCCAACCACGCTCCAATTCCTCGCTCAATCAAAAACTGTTAAGCGTACAATCTGAGGATTAGTACTTTTCTCTTTTTATCTCTTATAAACTCACTTCGCTTCGATTCTTTATCAAAAATCCCACTGCGACACAAAACAATCTCCGTTGGGCAACATTCTTCAGTGTTTCATTTGAGCAGCTGTTTATTTCTAATCCAGCAACGAACTTCCTGTTTACATCGAAAACAAACCTATCGTGTTTTACGAGGGAAAAAAAGCCTTTGCCGTAATTTCAGACAAAAAGCTTTTACTGAAGAGACTTCCCGTGAACAGGAAGTAAAAATTATTTCCATCAGATCAATTCTTGTAGCTTATGTTCCTAAGACTCAAGAGATCTCTCAACACTTCAGTAAGTTCTTCTCCTCAGGTGTAATAACTTTCATCAGTTGGATCTTCTTGAAACTTGGTATGAACATTACCTTTATCTTTTGTATTTGAAATCTTTTCCAAGTGAATCATTATTGAGAAATTAGCACGAGCAGATGTTCAAATGATTCTCATACAAAAACGAAGCAATGAATTTGTATTGATGTCTTCAACATTTAATTATTATTCTTTTATCCAATCATTTGGCTTGATCTGAATAGAGGTAAGTAAATAAATCTAAATAAATAAATCTATATAATCCTACGCAATAAGGATTTACTTATTTAAGACTGTGAGAGATTAACATTGTTTAGATTCTTCTCGTGGTGATTTTTCGATAAGAAGAAACTCCCCTTTCCTTTCCCTGTAATAACTTTTGAATCCTGGATGGATCTTCACTGTTATTACAGTGAGTTGAAAGAAGAAGACAAAAATCCCCATAGAAAAGCATTGGAATCTAAACCATGGATTTCTATTAATCTCTCATTGTCTTAATCTCTTAATCCACTGGCGTTTGGTTTCATTTGTTAAAAGTTAATCTGAGTTAAGTAACTAATGCCAATTTAATTCGTTTTTATTAAGAAAGTGGAAATAGGTTTCATTAGAATTGAAATAGAAATCGAGACATTTCGTTGTTTATCAGTTGACGACTTTTTTTTTTAAAAAGAAAAAACCAAAACTCGTAATGTTAAGAAAAGTAGGCTTTAAGTTCTTCTTGGTGATTTATTTATTGTCTTACTATTCCATATGTCTTCCCATGTGCTGATCATAGTTTTTAAACGAAGATATAGCCTGTTTAACTGATACAATAAAAAGTTAAAGTGGGTTTCCACTTCATTAGAGAGAATTCATTTTCGCTTGTCTTATTCTTTGTTTGTCTCTTTGTCATTAAAACACTTGACTCATGTTCTTACAATTGCTTATTTTGGACCAACTCAGCATTGCTGGATATCTGAGTGTCTCCAAAGATCAAAAGAAATATGTCTCATGTTTTAACTATAAAGATTACGAAAATCTCTTCAGTCGTTTCACTGGGGACAAACGTTGGAGACAAAAATTCGAGTGAAGCACTGAAATCTGGCAGACTTATTTTCCTAGAAACGTCGAACTTTTCAAAAGAAATAAAAAAAAAATTTGGATAAGTTCAGATCAAAACGGAAATGTAAAGCAGTTCTTCTTCGCACCGTTGGATGTTGTCAAATTTCGTTCTTTCCTATTCATAGTTAATATTAGACTTCTTCTAATGCCTCGAATATCGATTCGGTGACCCGAGCGCCGTTGACGAACTACCACCTCCGTGGCGGACTGATCCCCCTCCCCACACCCGAATGGAACTACATTCTTGGGAGACGCCAGCTGGTTTCACTTCCTCGAATAAGCAGCCACCAAAAAGAAAACCTTAAGCCTAAGAGGAGGGGGCCAGAGGGGCTTCAAAAAATAGTAGGGGCTTCTGTAGCTTCAATGGGTAGGGAATAAAGAATTCATAGGAGACTCGTAAAGTGTTATTACACCCACCAAAGTGGGTCGTTCTTAGTTTTAATGGCTGCTTTTTTTTTTTCCCTTCCTTACTAAATATCTCTCAGAGTGCGTTCACACAAAATATACATATGTTAAAAAAAACCGCAATTAGACGGAAAATATATAATATACTGAAATATTTACTTCTGTTGGGAAAAATAACAAAATGGTAACAAAAAGAAAGATGGTTTCTTAAACATTAAACTTAAATCCCTTATTTTCTTTTATTTCTTGGAAACCCGAATGATAAGATTCAATAATAAAAAAAGGAGATAGATTTATTAACACACAGGGTGTTTCAAAATTAGGCATACATATTAAAAGTTATATTTTATTAATAACTTATATAATTTTAATTTTCTTTACGACATTTAAAACTGAAGCGGAGAGGCAACTTTTTTTAAAAACATCATTTTATTTAAATATTCATGAATATTATTTATAATTCAGAAATTATTAGGAATCACATTAACACTTAACTGACCTCATAAACAAAACCAAGGAATTTTATTTTACATCAAAACCCAAATTCCGTTGACAAAACAAAAGGATTGATGGCATCAGTTGTTGGCTCGACTCGAATGCTTTTGTGGTTATTTTTATCACCTTTTCGCTGTATTTTCTGACGATTCCCACCTCCACAGAAAAGATTTCAAAAATTAAAAGTCATTTCGTCTTTTGCTCTGAAATTTGTTTACCAATTTTCGAGAAGAATCTGCAGCGATTCAAAAGTTATTAAAGATTTTTCCGCATACAAACGAACAGACTGACTCATTTGATAAGCCTTGCAAACGCGTTGAATCAATGTATTCTATTCTTCTTACTTGTTAGTCATCAGTTTACTTTTTCTTTCTCTGCTTTTTCCGATTGTAATATTTAAGAACAATAAAACTGTTCTTAAATAGGCTTCAAGAAGATTCATTTAAACGCTATTAGGTTTTGATTAGTTTCTTGAAGAATAAAAGGAAGAATTCGAACATTCCAAAATTAATCATTCCCTTTTTCCTATTTTCTTCTTTTAAAACTAAACTTTTTTTTAGTCCAGCTGAAATTTGGTTTCTTTGCAGTCTAACACTTAACCATTGCTGACAGCAGTTGCCATTTTTTTTAATATTTTTTCTTATCTCCTGAAGGTAAAAGCTTCGTGGCTGGGGATTCAAGTCGATTGAAAGACGATCCAGCACCAATTCTAACAGATTGCCAGTTGCCAGACAAATTGCATTCGGATCGAGTTACACCCACACACCCTTTGCGAGATGGAGGGGTCACCAAAACTTCACCATCTTTCTTCCACAGCCAGTTTTACGATTGGATTTGTCACTGTTAGTTGCTAAAACTCTACAGCTTTTTCCCTACCTTTGCAGTCCATCATTAGTCAAAAAGACCGTCGTTACTTCTATCTGACGAGTCAGAGATCATTCCATAGGAATGCTAAAGATAATTATTATGCCTGTAGGTGTGTTTTATTTTATCTTTTAAACTAATTTTTACTCTTTGTTTATAATGAAATAATTCAATGTTCAAATTATAATTTACTAAATAATAGACACACAAAATCAACTGTTGCAAAAGGAGACTCATCAAATTCAATCATTCTATGTGTGTTATTGAGAAAACAGATCTACACTAAACTTTTTATTTTAAGAGTGTAGTTTATTATAGATTTGACTAAATGTTGCAATACATTTGCTCACTTTAAGGACATAAAACCAAATCGCGAAAAAAAAAATGCATTGATCAGTATCAAACTTTAAATTTGAGAGTTAAATTTTATTTTCTAGCCCTGATTACATTTTGGTGTTTTTGCGTTTGGTATTTATAGGCATATTAAGGGCCAAATTCTAGACCCTTAACTCAAAATGGCTAATTCAGTAATTAACTTCGTATCGGAAAGTTTAAAATTAAACTATTAAATTTTAATAGGTAAAACCCTATAAGAGGACACTTTTAATTTTAATACAATACCCTTTAGTAATTCAAGTAATAATACAACGATCTACATCAGCTTAGACTTCAACTGTATTGTCACATTTATTTTGGTGATGGTCCACTATTATAAGGTCCACTTTTCTTACCGGAAGTATTATAATTTTAATGCTGTGATGTAATTTTTTTATTTTTTTTATTTTACATTACAGAATGTTTTCTATACGGATGAATTCATTTATATATATTACTATTAAGAGCTTTTTACTTATTTTCTGAATGAATAAAACATTTCTTTCCTGAGACTATTTACTGTTACTTGATCTGGAGAAAATCATGCAAAGGTTCTGATAGTGTTTGTTTGTTTTATATTTTTAAGCCGAGTTCTATCACAGATAAAAGATCTAAGACAGTTTCACCTGTCTTTGCTTTGGAGATTCATTTGAAAGCAGCCTTTGGCCTTTTTAATGATTTAATCATTGTAAGGCCTGGAATTCTTTATATATTATATCTCTATGTATTATGAGATGTCTTTTTAAAACTATGGGAAACAAAACATCCTAAGGATGATTTGACTCCTTTTTACAAGTCCTTTAATAATTTATCAAAGTTTTTTTTTTTTTTCATCTTTAGTTGACCGTCTGTAATCACTATTTATCCCAGCAAGATGAAATTGTATTATTATGTTTACATTGTCAAAAGTGGAGTTTCTAAATAGTGCGCATAAGTTTTGCTATGTTTTTGGTGACATTTGTATCACAGAACAGTGTTTTTACTCCGATAATAAGGCTACTACAGCTGGAAGAATATGATCAAGACAAATGTATCCATATTTGCTTGCGCATGTAATCTCAGAAACTGGATAAATCACAAAAGCCATCCAGTGTCTTTCGCTATACATTAGGTGACTCGCATTCTGATCACTTAATGGACTGTTATTTTTTGTACGGTACTTGGATATCCCTTGCTTAAGATATAGCAAGAAGAAAAGATGATTCTTAAGTTCCCCAATTTACCATCCATGGAGAAGGTCTTTAAAAGCACAATTTCTTCACTCACATTTTGGATTTTTTCCGGACAACTGTGATGCGTTAAGGGATGAACATGGAGAGTGATTCCATCAGAACATTACAACGAAGAAGCAAGACCAACACTAAATGAAATTTAAAATTATAGCTGAATGTTGATGAACTCACATGTGGATGCAAATGACAAGCAAAGAAGAATAAGATATATAGATATAAGCACTAAGTTATGTATTTAATGATCGATTGATTTAACAATTTTTAATGATTAAAATATATGAATTCTTAATATTTTAGCTTCTTATTTATGAATTTTTGTATTTTAATTCTTATTTATGAATTTTATAACAGTATATTTTTTGTTACATTTTATGTGTGACACATTAAAACAATTCAGAGGATTCCTTATTATCCCATTTCAGTCCAAAAAATGTAGCAGCTATTTAATAAAGCAAAGTTTTTATCTAAATCTTCAGTTCATTTTTACCAAATACTGATTTCACAAATGAAAAAAAAAAAAAGCAAAAAAACTTTCACTAATCTATATTAGTAAAATCGTTTATTTCTCTGTCTGTCTGTCCGGCGCAATTTCCTAAGCGAATGGAAATAGAAATAATTTTTACAACGAAACGTCCGCGACAGGAATCGAACCTATAACCTTCTGATCCGAAGTCATGCGTCTTATCCATTAGGCCAAGGTGACCACTACTCACTTTATATTGTTTTTTGACTCTCTGGCCTGCGAAGATTTTCCGGCAAAAGTAATTGTATGTGATATACCGTATATGCTCCAATAAACGCCGAGGCTCTTATTGTCGCCGGTCTCTAATAAGCGCCGGGCTCCAGAGGGGATATGGCCAAATAGTAGCCGGTCTCTAACAGTAGCCGGGTCTTTGATATTTGCCTACCGGTACTAGTGTAAGCGTCCGTATATTTATAGTCGTGCATAATATCTTACTGTGCATTGCCTTACAAAATGCCAACGAAACGGTCATTTGATATTGCCTTTAAGATTCGCGCGTTGGAATACGCGAAAGAAACTTCCAGTGAGGCGTCATTGCGGATTCGGATGACGAATAGCAACGAAAGGTACAGAAAGACATTGCCATTTATCTTTAACAGTCTTCTGTAACATGTCAAATTCAAATAAAGTAGCTGTTTTTAATATTAGCCGGTATTTATGTGGAAAAATATTGCGTTCTGAAGGTTTTTGTTAATAATTACCGGCCTCAATAGCAGCCGGTCTCCATTAAGCGCCGGGAGCCGAGACTAGTTTTGCAAATAAACGCCGGGGGCCTCTATTGGAGCATATAGGTATGTTACATTTAGTGTCCTTATGTAAAAAAAAAAATACCAGTTGTTTCGTATCATGTACAGATTTGTCATAAATCCGTCTCATGTGTATGCTAATTGAGCTTCGTTATTGTAAATGAGGTTTGGCTTGATTGTATGGAATGCAGGTACGGACATGTCTGAGAGAAAATATTGTAATAGCTGTGTTTTTGAGGGAAGTAGGTAATCATACAGGATTACCGGAACAACAAATAGAACAGTTGTAGTTCACGCATGCGCAGTGTCAGACAAGGTAAAAACGCGAAGATATGCGTTCCACCGTAGTCTGAGAGGAGAGTCTGAGAACGTGGCATGGCTTTGTCTATATGTTTCAACGTGCACTTGAAGTCGATTGAGTGAATAAGTGAGGTAGTTTGTGTTAAAATGGCAAGTGGCAAAGATGTTGGGAGGCGAAAATGTGTGAACAATCCCAACTCTTTCTGTTATATATATGGCCAATATACAAGTAAAGGCCAGAAGCGAAATATAACACCATTTATAAAAAGCCTGTACTTGGGATATTTAACATGAAGTTAGGTGATCAGGACAAGAATTTCGCACCCCATATTGTGTGTAAAACGTGTGTAGAAAACCTGCGGCAATGGTACAAAGGGTTGTTGCCATCAATGCCGTTCGGAATCCCAATGGTTTGGCGGGAACAAACTAATCACTTTGACGACTGTTATTTTTGTGTATGTAAAGTGTCCGGATTCAATATGAAAAACAAAAAGCACATCGTGTATCCCTGCCTTCCATCTGCCATAACCCCCGTACCACATGGACCCGATATTCCTGTACCAAAACCACCAAAACAGTTACCAGAGAGTGTGTCTTCGTCATCTTCAAGTGCGGAGGATGGTGATGATGATACCTTTCTACCGGATGTTGAGGATAAAACTCCACATCTTTATAATCAGTGTGACAAAATGATTTGGTGCGTGACCTAGGCCTCACAAAAGAAAAGAGAGAACTTTTAGGATCAAGATTTAAAGAAAGAAATCTTTTACTTCCTGGGACAAATTCATATTGTTACAGAAATCGGAGAGGAAGAATTCCGGCATTTTTTTGTTCACGAAGACGAACTTGTGTTTTGCTGTGATATCCTGGCTTAATTCGTCGTCTTGGAACTATTTACGAAGCAAAGGACTGGCGTCTATTTATTGATGCCAGTAAAAGAAGTCTCAAAGGTGTTCTTCTGCACAATGGAAATAATTATTAATGGAAAAAATTAGGGCAGCAAGGAGGATATACAAAGTTCCGTGTTTTCTGTGTGAGTGGGACTCTTGGGACAGGGATCGTCACTGGTTAGTGTCTGAGTGGCCCAAGAGGAAACAGTTCGTGTCTGGAGAAAAAAACATTGTAAATCGTCCATTAATTGATCCTCAAAGTGTGTTATTGCCCCCTTTACATATTAAATTGGGAATTATGAAGCAGTACGTGAAGAGTTTTGATAGAAGTAGTCCCTGCTTTCGGTACCTCTGTCACTACTGAGGAACACAAACGCAAATCAACAATGCGTTCATTCACATCAAAGTGCAGCAAACAATAGTGTTCTTGAAGTTAGATTCATACATTCTAGCAATGAACATGTTACTTTTTTGTATATTTGGTGCAATTATATCATGTCCCATTAAAATTACATATATTCTCTATTATGGTGTTTTCTATCGAAATTACAGTAATGTGTAAAATTTGGATTTCAAATAGCAAAAAAATTGTACGTGATAGGCAAAAACGGTTTACATACTTGAACTCAGCACACCTAAATTAGGGTAAATCAGCTCTTCAACCTTTTGCCGGAGAATTTTTTTTTTTTTCGCAGGCTAGTGTAATGAATGAATTCAATCTTTTTGTTTTTTGAATCTCAAGATTTTTTATTTATTTCCGATCCGTCTGTTTATTTTTATTTCGAAAATGACAATTAGAACTATAATTGCCGAAATGTTGGAATATTTTAAATATAATAATATTCTTACTTAACCAAATTCAATGTGATATTGAAAAACAAGCACGTGTACACGGGAGATGTTTGAATAAAAAAAAAGAGTCAAGAAAGACAGAAGCACTATTTCTATTAGGTAGAATACTGAGAAATCACTATTTGTAACTCAAAAACCACTGAAAAGTATATCTAAGTTACTAAAATCTTTTATTTCTCTGTCTGTCTGATGCAATTGTTGTAATTTGTGAAAATAGAAATAATTTCTACATATTCTCTACGGTAATCGAACATGCAACCTTCTGCTCCGAAGTTAGACGTCCTAGCCATTAGACCACGAGGACTACATTCTAATCTCAATAAAAATTAAAATATATCACAGATATATTATTCACACGCTGGTTCTAAAAGCAGTCGGGGATTGACAGAATATAAACATCAAAAATTAAATTAAAAAAAAAGAACTTTAAAAAAATTTTAGTTTTAGTTTACTTGATGTAATTTGTGTGTTTTTTTTTTTAATAAATAAAAAGTTGTTATCCGTTACATATGCGGAGGCTTCCGGAGCGAAGCGACGGGTAGCCGACTAGTTTGATTAAAAGAATACTGATACTGAAGAATACTCAATGTTTTAAGAAAAAAACTAAAACAAAAAAAATCAATAAAAAGGTAATTTAATTATTAAAATTTACTTAAATTAACTTAAATATAAAACTTAATCATCTAAGGACTTCCAAAATGTATATACTAAGTTAAGAGAAGTGTGTTTGTTTTAGAGGTTCAAAAAGTTATTAGGGTAACAGAAACACATGGACTGAATGATTTCTAAGACTAGAAAGTCAAACAAGAAATCTATTGTGATTTCTTATGTATTTATTTATTTATTTGTAAATTGTGAAAACGAAAAACCTAAAGGCCTACATTTCTATTCCAATTCTACATCCACTCAATAGAATTACTAATTATTTTTTTACCTCGGTTAGGCCAACCAAGGACCACGATAGTAGCCCTACCTGACAACGTCAGGACGAAGTTAGGAAATTCGAGAAGGGGGACGAGACGCACATCGCGTCCAGAATAGTAAGTTCCAGGGAGAAATCATAACCATTTGATGTTTTATTTATTTAACAACAGTTTCCATCGGATTACTTTCTATCAACATGAAATGCAAAAGAAAAAGAACATCAGCGTCAACCATCTTAGTAATCATCATCATCTGGTCTCAAGAAAAGCGACACCTGCAACGAACAAAGCAGTAACAAAAGACTCGCCAATCTAGTGTGTTGATACCGAAACTCCCTCCCGATGCACCCACGCCACTCACGCCTCTTTTCTCTTCTTCGTTGTTTTTTTATTCATACTCTGCTTAAAAAAACAAACAGACATTTTTTAAGAGAAACGGAAAAAGTGATCAACTCAGGTTCAGAGTCTCCTTTTGTCAAACTTCCTTTCGTCAGACACGGTCCTAAAAAGAAGAAAAGATTAAAGCCTATTTTCCCTAAAATCCGCTTTTTTTTTTTCTCTCATCTCCTGAATAAAAAACAGTGAAAATTTATTTATTTTCTAAAAAAAAAAAAAAAAAAAAGAATTTAAAACCGAAACTACTTACTAAATCAATGAAATGGCTGATTACTTAACTTTTAAGCAGACATTAGTAGGATTACTAAGCGCATTTATTTTTGAAGAAGATTTGTCCAGTGGTTCAGAATTTATTCACATACACTGGCCTGATTTAACCATCACTTTCTCAGCAAAATGGGCGAATAAATTTGTAATTAAAGAACAACAACATTAAAAAAAAAAACTAAGTAATTATTTTGAAAAAAAAAAATTATATATATATTCGTCCGTTCAATTCAATGGATTTGTGTGTAAATGTAATAACGATATTCTCAAGCTTTTGGTTGCGATTACATGCTAACAATGACTGAAAACTTCAATGTCTACAAACGAAGAGCATTATATGTATGAAGAACCTTGAATTAATTTGTAACTGCCAATTGTGATACTCAATCAATCTGACCTGAATATCTTGTGAACTGATGGACGAATGGTTTGGAAACTTCTTATTCAAGAACAACTGGAAATAACTTTAACTTCGGTGTTAAAACAAGCGCAGGAAATTCACACAGAAAAGCAGTGAAATGGAAACAATGGATTTCTGTTCATCTCTGATTGTCTTAAGTTTATCTATGGGAGGAGGTGGGAGGATTAAAATTAATCCGATTTCTACAATTTTAATACATAATACGAATTAATTCTTGTTAAAAAAGGGAATTACATGGTTTGTATTCAGTAGTTAGTAGAATGGGAAGAGAAATGGAGGCTTTTTTAAGGAAGGTAGGAGTTAACTTTGTTAATTGATCAGAATGAAATACGTTGTAAAACTAACGGAAATGACTTTGGTCTGGATATAATTGGCTTTTCCGCTTAACGTTCTGACCGTGCAGCAAAGCGCATCAGTCAATGGAATATATATCAAAGTACACAGAGGATACATTTTCCTACCTTTAATCCAGTCTTTTAGTACTCACAATCTGACGATTTAGAAAAAAACAAAAAAACAATTGAAAATGCTAAACATATAACTATCTGCAGCAGAATCGTTTGTTAAGAAACGTTTAAGTATATTCTGTTTTTTAAAGTATTGAGATTTCCAACAAAAATCAATGGTTTGTTTTGTTTTTTTTTGTTTTTTAAGTTTTTGCTGTTAATTTATTGCCTTAGAAAATAATTGCTGGTTTTTAGGCTTCTGATAGGAAGCCTTATAATCCCGCTTTGTCCGTCTGTCTTGGACAAGTATCATTAAAATCACATTAAATTATCATTAAGCGCAACAATCATAAAAATCACAACAATTGCGCCTTTTGCATTCGCAGCAATCACATTTATAATATTACGGAAATTAAGGCAATAATATCAGAAGCCGTTGCGAAGCATTGTGATAAGTTTACTAATCGCTATCCCTACCTTGTTTTTTTTTTTTTTCATGTACTTGACTCCAAATTTTTCTATTTTTATGTATTTTAAATTTAGTTTAATATGGCATGAGAAGATTTAAGAATCCCGGGACTTGGGTTCCGTTTGTCCGATCTTAAGAGTGGCATCAAAATAAAACATCTGGAAGGATTTCCGTAAAATTTCCTACATAATTTGTTTATGGTCAAATAAAAACCATTTATTTTTGTCTTCCCTTGCCATTGAATTGCTTCCTCGTGATGAGCATTTACCTAAATTCATTTTGTATTCACTTGCGGCTCAGTCTTACTATTCTTTTCTTATCCGGGTCTGTTTGTCCGCGCATCACGTTAAAACAGCCGGACGAATTATCATTAAATTTGATACGTAGCTTATTTATAATCCAACTTCAAACCTAGACTCATTGTTTTGGTCTCCACTCCTTCTATTCCTCCGAAATCCCTCGCCAAAACAGTTGGACTGATTTCTTTAAAATGTGATACCATTTATGATATAAGCATGAGATTACTCTTCTCCTCCCTCCACAGCAGGATGCTCCGTTCCATCTACGTAATAATAGCTGGACATGTACCTGGAATTAAAGTGACTTTTTAATCCCAGTTTACAGCTTTGGCCTGGTATATTTATCAGGATGACCAACTGGTGTCATTTCTGCAGAAGTGGAGTCGGGCCTATTTCAAACTAACCAATTGGGCAATCGTCGTCCGGCAGCTGTAAAACCTTCCGAATTGACAGGGACTCTTTCCCCGGGAGCGGAGCTCTTCGTGTCCCGAGGGAGATGAACGGAAATCGGCAGAGAACGCAACGCCGCGCCGTTCCCATACTGCCTTGACCTCGTACATAGCCCCCGGGAAAACGATAGCGCGCAGCCGCAGAAAGATAATAAAATATTCACGCGAATGGCTGCTTAATTATGTATTAGTTGTCTAGCATACTTCACAGCTCTACAGGGTGCGATGCAAGGTCCGCTCACAATTTTTTTTTTCTCTTTTTCCATTTTTAGATAAAAGAAAGTTTCCACACAAACAAAGAACAAATAAAAACAACAGACAAACAATAAGATGTAGTAGATAGTAAGAACTTTTTATCATCCATCTTCACTTTTCATTATTTTTATTTAAAGTAAATTAAAAATATACTTACGTTAACTTATATAAGTAATAAGTATTTATATATAAGTACAATAATTTATTTGTACAAGTTACCTTACAAATTCAACTAATAAACCAGAATGAAGCTCGAAAGAACTTACAATCTACTTTTATTCATTGTGACAAACCTAAATTTCAATTTCAATCAGAGCAAATCTCCTTTTGGAAAAATAAACCAAGAACCCATATCTGCATTATTTACTGAAATTATCTTAATCTTATCAAACTATTCTGTAGTTAACAGATTAGCTAAAAAGTCATTGTTTAAAACAACGAGATAGTAATAGATATAAGATAGAAATCCATTGTTTTTTATGGGCCATTTTTTTCAACTTTTCGTGCTAATTTCAAAAAAATTTTAGATATAAAACTTATTACTACTCCTCAAATGTGTATACCAAGTTTCAAGAAGATCCAGCTATTTCAAAGTTATTTGGGGATAGGACATACACACAGACTGACTGGTTAAGACATTCTTCATTGCTTTCTTCAATTCAATCTACAGTGAAACCTCCACTAACGGACACTCCCGAAAAGCGGACACCCTTCAATAGCGGACAATTTTGCAATCCCCAGTCCCTTAATATAGACGTTTCCATGTATTGACCTCCGATTAGCGGACACTCCCAATAACGGACAACTTTCTACAGAAAATGAACGATCTTGTGTTGCTTTTCAAAAGCAATAGAATCAGGCTACAGCAGCGTTTCTCAACCTGTGGGGCGCGCTCCCCTAGGGGGGCGTGATAAAACTAAAGGGGGGGCGCGAGAATATCGAGAAAAAAATCTTATTAAAAAACTAGGTTTGGAGGCTTTATTTATTTTTTTTTTTTTTGGTTGAACAGATAGGATTGGAGGTTTTTTTTTTTTTTTTTTT
>JAFIDM010002131.1:107476093-107505492 GCA_023159025.1 Thereuonema tuberculata
CTCAGTTATTTTATTTACATCTCAGTTTTTTTATTTGCATCTCAGTTATGCCAATTGAAATGTAGTAAATGCATCGATAAGGAGAAAAAAAAAAAAAAAAACTTCGTAATCCGATGGTTTTTCGCTTCGACAATAATCTAATATAACCAACATCAGGATATGTCTGTATTTTATAAAAGCCTTATTTTTCCTTAATAAATTAAGCTAAAAATTGATGTTAAAGATGACTTATTACTGAAATAAAACAAAAAAACACTTTATTGGCTTCTGGTTTGATCTCCCATCAGATTAAAAACAAAAGAGCATTTAAAAAGGATTAATGAGAATTCCTACGAACACCCTCAATTCCTACGAACGCTTTCTCAGAGGAGTCGTTCTGAGACCCAAGATCCCAAGGTCATCCTCAGTCTCAACAAATACTGACATCAAAGCAACAAAGCAACTCCTCTTTCTGGAACAAAGATATCTTTCAACAGACTCAAGACACCAAAAACATTGTCACCATTGGACAGACTCACAACGAGGCTTAGGGAAAAACAAACAAAAAAGACTTAGTCACGAATAAACCTAAATTAATGAAAGAATTAAATAGCAATCATTGCACGACTTTCTACAGACTAAGCAACTATAAAGTTTCAGAAAATATATATTTTTTATTTATTATTTAAGTCCTAAAGCATTAGCTCTTTATAGTAGATAAACTAACCCCTAATAATCCTAATCCATTCGCTGAACATGCTCTAAAATCAACAAAAATGTTTATATCACATCATTATTAGTTGAACTTTTTTGGCTCTTTTGTAAAAGTGGCCCATAAGATAGCTTTTATATACCTCCATCAATAAAGTTATCAGACTTACTTAAAAAAATTAACTTAAAATTTAAAAAAATATTTTTAAAAACTTATACAGGAGATCCAGGCCAGGTTTCAGTGCTAAAGGCTGTCTTCAGTGAATCTTTCATAACAAAGCTGCAATGTTATGGAGGTATATAAATTGATTCACTGAAGATAGCCTGTTGACAGAATGAAACCTGGTCTGGATCTCCTGTATAAGTTTTTAAAGATTTTTTTTTTTAATTTTAATTTAATTTTTTTAAGCAAGTCTGATAGAATTTATAAACCTCCATAACTATATTTACAGACGTTAACTTTCTTACATATTAAAATTTAATAAGATGTGCAGAATAATTTTAGACTTTAATTCCATGTACATTCATGGGTGGCTCTTGTGCTGGGCTACAGGAGCTACTCACACCAAAGTCTAACAGAGATCCAATTGAATATATCAAAGTTAAACATTGAAAAGCGCTTTTCTTAGTTATTGAGTCTTTATGGACAGTTATATTTTCAGAATCTAATCAGATCTACCTAATAACCCTACATTCTTAAAATATGAAGTTTGATTTCAATCAATTATTAATTTTCGAGATAATGTATCCACATGATTCTCAATTTTTAAAATGGATTTTGCTTTATAATTGATAGTTTTAATAATAATAATTATTAATTTATGATAAGAAAAAATTCCTGACAATCGCCTGGAAAAATAAAATTTTATATTTTTTTTGTATTATACAAACGTTATTCTGTCTGTCATAAGACTAACAAGTAAGTTTTTCCAATTTTGTGACCAAACTATAAGAGATAGATTGGTCATGCAAGTGAATGAAACATAGATCTATTTAAGACAAACAAAATGCTACAAAAATCTTTCGAAAAACACTTTTGGTTTCCAAAATGTCGCCAAAATTTAAGCACGAGCACTGTAATACATTTGTTCAACTTGAAATTTTTATTAAAACTAATCAATTATAAATCAAAATGAATTTTAAAAATTATAATTACAATAATTTAATTTCTATTTTATAAAGTTTGAACAATTTAACCGTAATAGTTAAATATGATAGAAATTGTAAACTACTGGAATATCAGAAGTAAAAAAAGCACAAATAGGGGGGGGGGGGGTTAGCTTAATTTTGCGCCTTAAATCTCTACAAAAGTTTTAAAGCTCGATTTTTATTTTTAGTAGCGAACTTCAATTAAATGTTCGATTTCTCTAATTCTTTACTATCTTTGAAAACATAACCAAAGCGGAAGTGAAACTGATAACAGACGCCAGTGAAGGTTGTTTCAATAGAAATAGATCCACAAAAACAAGCCAATTCTTTTAAGAGAAATTAATTCTATGAAATGGGTACAGTTGGTATGCCAGCTTTCGAAAAAAAAAAAAAAAAAGACGGGGACGAATCAAAGTACTAATAAAATTTCACCGTAGCTAAGGTTTATTACAGTTTACCAGATATTTGTGTATTGGTTGTTTTTTCTTTGTTTTTTTGTTCTAAGGCTTTCGCTTCTGAACCTGTGATTCAGCCGATCAGTGACTCGTAGTAACATTTAAATCGCTCAACGATCTTCAAAATCCAACGACTAGAAAAGTTCAAACTTTTTATTTTTGAAATCTTTTCCAATGAGTTCATGTTTAAAAAGAAGAAGTAGTCAGAAAAACACTGAAATCAAAACTGCATTTGAAATCGATTTTAAGATGCTTTAATCCATTTAGCTAAACTATTAGTTTGTGCGTATTTTGATATGATTTAAATTAATCACTTAAGCTGCCTAAAGAAATTAAAAATCTTTCTTTCAAAAAACATACCTTTTCGTGTAGGTCGAAAAATAATAATAGTAGTAATGAAATTAAGAATTAGAAGGAAATTAGAGGAACTTCTTAGTATGTTTTGTTTGTCGTCTTCGATGCTTGTAACCGCGAATTGTAACCATTATATCGTTAAGAGTTAATCAGTAACACCGTTAATAGGTTCAGTTACTAATCCGCTTTACGACGGAAGCACATTCCTAATACACGAAGCGCTAAATGAAATTACGCTGTGTACAAATTTTTAACATACATAGTTTATGGAATGCCTAACATCACGAATAACAGCCTCTCACGCCTCCTGAGTTGATCATCAATAGGAAAATCTGACTGATGACTCCTAAATATTTGTTTCCACATTTTTATGATGACAATTCAAGGCGTGATAGTATATTACGAGTATTTCCCTTTTTCTAATGTTTCTCTTACGTATGTTAAACTTGCATCATAAACAACAGTTTTTCTTTATTAAGCTCTCTATCATGCCGCAATTCTCAATAAGAGTGGGGAAAAGTAATCGGGATCATTTCTCCTTATCTGCCTGGATGCTTGTAAAACGATTCTGCCTTCGAATAAATACATTCTCAATATACAATTTGGTTTTACCAGGAGTTGGCAGGTAGTGTTACAATTCGAATTTACACTAAAATTGATAAGAATACATACTGATGCTGTTAATCCAGGAACGGATTTTATTGTATTGGTTATTTTTAAATTACGAAAAGAATTGCAGTTTATTTGATAAAAGATGTAAAACGAATCTGTACAGGTTGCCGATTCATTGAACTAGCCTATTTTAAAGAGCTTTATCTTAGCTAAACGCCAAGGTCTTATTGTAGAACATAAAGAACAACTGCAACTTGAAATTCGTAATCTGGATTCAATTCAAGGCTTCTGCGAAACGGAAAGGTTTTAATCAATCCTAACCAGATCCCATTGCCCTGTGGACGAATCCATTCAATTGATAGAAGTACATAAGCTTCTGTAAACTATCGGAATATAAGCGGGAATCGAATGAATTCTTCACGTGTCCAGAAGACCTAGATCACCATCTTCTGCAACTTCACTTGAACTTCCTATTAATCGCGAGTGGATTTTGTGAGGTGTTGAATTAACTGGGAATTCCAATTCAAAACGTTTATGTTGAATTTATAAAAGTTCACTTATCACATTTTATTATAAGAAAGCACAAACCCGGATTAACCGGAAAAGATCAATTTACAAACATCCCTGTATCTATTCACTGTAACTGGATCGTGACAACCAACTTAAGAAAGCAAGGCTCAAGAGATCAGTCAAGAGAACCGCCATCTTATTACTTTTCAACCATTGCCTCTTAGTATGCATATAATAGACATGACCTAACTTCTACATTGAAATCTTTTCCACATATCGAAAAAATAGCGCGGGAAAGACATAAAAAATTAACATAGCAACTGTGTGGGATCTAAACAGTTTATTTAGATTAAACACTAAATTAAACAAAGAATATTAATCCTTTTAGTTAATCCATTAAATAGCTTATCACTTGTTAAGAATAAGTTAATCGTCTTTCGACAGCTGTTTAATAAATAATGCTGATTCAGAGAGAGGACAATTTACACTCTTCTGTTGGCAGTTGTCCTTTATTCCAGTAGAATTTGAAAGTCAATGTAGGCTTTTTCATTTTAGTCTTTTTCAGTGAATTAAAAACAAAACAAATAAAAAACTAAAAGAAAGTAGGCTTCCACTTCTTTCAGAAACTTCTTATTTTGCTGCAAAAAAAAGGAATAATAATAATAAAGTAAGTATTTTCTTGAATCAGCTCCATTTGCTTATCTTGGCAATATTCGAAATGTGTTGGTTCCAATAGCTGGAAGGAGTAAAAACTACTCGTTCGGTTGGGGGCGTCAGATAATCGGAGACAGACGCTGAGTCGATCTCTTTCCTCTCACGCCAGATACCGTCTATCATCTCTGTCTCAGCTTCCCGATGCGGCAAAACACAAGAACCAATGATCAATTCTTAACCCACCCCCACTTGGTCACTGGTCGATCTCCCAAAATCATTTAACACATGATTCTATCAATTACATGAAAAAGATTTCGCCAACACAAAGACTGCTTCTTTTTTTGGTATGAATGATTTAAAAGTCTTCTTGAGATAGCGAGGTTTGTCAAGTCACTCCACCTGTGCATGGCTACATCTTCCTCTAATACCTTTTGAATCATTAGGTGGATCTTCTTCACAGTTGGTCTGCATATTCAAGAACTAAAAGTCTTTTCCAAATGGGCCTTTATAGATAAATAAGCACAAGATAAGCTTTTCAATCGAAACAATGGATTTCTAAACTACTATTTCTAATAATCTCTCCTTGTAACAAACAATGGGAATTAATTAATTTATTGCTCACGGCGAAATAGGATTAAGTTAATCCGATTTATTTATTTATTTATTTATATGTTTGTTTGTTTTTAAAAAAACAGAATATTCATACTAATTGTATTCAGTAGATGTTATACTTACATCAAAAATACACTGAGGCTCGGTTATAACGCGGTTGTTTATATCGCGAATTCGGATATAGCGCGATTTGGTCTTGGACCCTTTTCTATTTTGGAAAAGGTCTATAATTGTAAAATTGCAAAATTTACCGTTTTTCGCCTAAAATCAAATCAAAGGTGTAAATTAATATGCTTGTTTCCTTATTATTTACAGTAATTGAGACTCTATAGCCACCCTAATGTCACGAAAATGCGTCAAATACAATATATTTTGAAAAAAATATCAGAATCGTTTAACCAAAATGAATATCGAGATCTATTTTTCTGCCAATGACAACCAGTAAAGAGGCCCATGTAATCTAATAGGCGTATGAATACCTAGTTTCGATCCACATGACTCGTCGTCTGTACAAGATGCCAAGATGGCGGCGCCAAATCGATTTTGGCTAATATAACCCATCAAGGTAATGATTTATGTATTTATAAATATAAAATTCTCTCACATAGCTCTGAATGATGTAGGTAATCGCGAATGACCATTTTAAATCGATTTGGAATCGTGTGGGCGATAGTAGGGTGCGATATACGACATTTGAACGTCGCGAAGTAATAAAAGTTCAGTTAAATCGCGATCTTCGAGATCTTTGATCCGAAAGATCGCGTTATAACCGAGCTTCTGTGTATGTAAATATTAAATAAATAAAACAACAAACTCTTTCTTCTTCCAGAATAACTCACTACATTTCAAAATCATAAACTGTTTCTTCTTCAGGTACATTACGGAATGAAACCAAATAAGTTTCCTCTCCTTAAATCAAAAAAACATGGAATAACATCGAAAATGAAAATAATTGAATTAGATCACATTATAACATTGAGTATGATAAAGAATAACTTGAGTCTGATAATAATATGATAACAATTTAACAATATGAATAACGCTGAGTCTGATAACAAATAAATGTCGAATTTGATAACAATTTTCGTTCGGAGTGACATTGAATATAAACAATATACGAACAATCTGAAATTGGAAAAAATAAAAATAAATTTAAATATTCTTAATTTTCATTATTTCTTAAATAAATTTAAAAAAATATCATTGACTTTTAATGACGTATCCCTATTAAAACAAATTTTAGAATTTATACAAGATTTTAACGTATGTAAAACTGAAAGTAAAATTCGACAGGACACACACGACTAATAAAAATATTACATGACATCCTATTGCTGGATTATTCATCATTGTGTGATCCACATCCAGATGTCGACCCACGTGTTTTATGCCTCGCTCATGGGTTGTCCTTATAGGAAGTTCTATTCTCTAATTGATTGTCATTTTTCTCTTGTAACTCGTCAAAGTCTTGTTGGTTCAACACGAAACCGGTCGTTTTCATGTAATGTTAAAATGTAGAAATGTTTTAATAGTCATGTGTAGGCAGAATTTAAAATAAATAAACTTTACGAAATAACATTTTTAGGAAACTAGGCTTAAAGTTTCTCATGCACTTTTGGTGGTCTTAATAATTTATTCATCGAAAGTTCTCTCTATATTCTGTATAAAATTCATTATGTCTCACATATTTTAGCACATATCCTTATACGGAATAAAATCAATGGCTTTCTTATTTTGTAATCAAAGAGTTGAAGATTAATATAGGCTTAAAGGTCTTCTTCATTTCTATTTCAGTTTATCTTGTCTGGATTTCAGTGAGAAATAATGAAAACTCTGACAACTACGATCAACATAGATGTTCCATTCAAAAATCAACAATAAATTTCCTAAAAGAACCCGAAGATTACTTTCTTTATAATTTTTTTTTTGTTATTTTTTCTACATTTTATTTTTTAAATTAATCATAAATCTTTTACATGTCCATAACATAAATTCAATATTAAGGCAGTACACCTTTTAATTCATAGTTAAACAAATTACAAAATTTTGCAATATTTACACGACAAGATTTCCTCTTGAAAATGACTTATCAATTTTTAGTCCAAACCTGATCGTGTATATATTGTAAAAATTTTGTAAATTGTTTAATTATGAATTAAACAGGTATGTCAGCTTTAATATTGAATTGATATATTTAATTTTTTAAAGTCAGTGAAAATAATTCAAAAAAAAAAAATATTTTTTTTTTTTTTTTTTTTTTTTTGAAAAAGCCAGCTGATTTGACACTTAGTCACAATAAAAAACTTAAAAGCTTAAAAGGATAAAATGACGTAAGTTTCGATAATTCTTCAACGATTCCCAATGAGGGAGGATCTGCTTAAGGTAGGGTTTTTTTTTAATTTAATTTGACAAAGAAATCTGAGAGTAGAGATTATCGAAACGTACGTCATTTTATCCTTTTAAGCTTTTAAGTTTTTTATTGTGACTAAGTGTCGAATCAGCTGGCTTTTTCAAATTAAATTCACGACACGTAAAAATTTTTTTAATTCATGAAAACAATCTTTTTTTTTTTTTTTATACTCAAATATCTGCTGAGTAAAAAACATTATTTTTTTTTTTTTATTTTCTGAAAAAAAATAATTAATCCGCATTTTTAATTTAGTTGCCTACATCAAGCGGTTTAGAAGTTCTGAGACGAGAAACACAGACACTGGACAGAAAGGGGGTGTCAGTCCTCCCTCATGCCCAGGTCACACCAGCATATTTTTCATCATTGTTTTCAATCATTGAGGTCTATAATCGTGTGATTTGCCTCACTTGACCATTTTCATCACTGATTCCATCATTGAAAAAATTTAAGAACGGTTCTAAACGCAACGTTGTTTTCAGTGATGCTCATTAGTGAGCTCCAATCAGCTACGAGCCCGAAGAAGCCGACCAACGCCATTTTGTCCACCGTTTCGATTAAATCCGAACGCTATTAGGAATTAAATATCACAGTGAGGAGATTATTTTTCGAAAATAAACAATTTTTTTACTGAAATAAATCAATTCTATGCGTCAAAATGTGCAGATGTCAACTTTTTAGAGAGAGATTTCATTTCTTCTTGAGCTGCGTTAATGTCGCAGGGCATTGTGGGATACCCGCTGTTTTGAACCCAAATTCAACTGAATTAATAGTAGAGATGCTTGAATACAATTTACAATTAGTTTCGAACAGATTGACAGCTTACTAAAAGTCATTTCAAATTCTATCTAAATTGCGTTGCTGAAATACAATTTTAACCTCCAAAAAAAGACTAAACGCCGTCTTTTCGTAACTTGGAAAAGCTTTGGGGTTACCGCCAAAATCTTTTCAGCTCAACTCTGATTGACTAGCTTTCTTCCAATCATATGCACTGTTTAATTTTATTTCGTCGATAAAGGTGGAAAGCAAGGAGGAGGACCCTTCACTGAAAATAATGTTCATTTCAGTGTAGCAAAACAGTGTTGAAAAAATAGGCTAGTGTGATCTGGGCATCAGCACCGGAATCTGGACTGAGGTCTTAACCGAAAAATTAGCCTATCAATTCTACACTTTTTTTCTTTTAAAGTTTAATATTTTTTTAAAACTACTTTCTGCTTTAAACGTCTACGGGTAACTATTCCGCATTACAATATTTTCCCATAGAGCGATTGTGCATTCCAATATTTGGTCATTAATTGAGATGTTCTGGGCCTATTACAAGTGTTCAATAATGGATATCATGTTCAATGGTTATGAGCATTCCAATATTTGTGAATGCGATAGATATGCGACACCCTATATATTATATATATATATTATATATACACAGATAGATATGCACTCCTATACAATAGCTTCTATCAGTATCTATCGGAATTTCGCGAAAGGGTGAGGGAGGTTAAGGTCATTCGGTATTTTCTGTCCATGTACGCCCAAGTCAGAAGACAGAGTAAAGGAATCAGATATCTGTGTCTCGTCTTGCTTCGACCACTAACGGCCCCTGGTGGATAAATCGATCAGCTGTTCGGTGATTACCGAAGCGCTTTCTTTCATGGTTGCCTCTCAGACACAGTCAGACACAAGTCCGAAGCTTCAAGTCCTAACTTCACTCTGTTTTCTCCCCTCAATAAACAAACAACCAAAAAAAAAAAAAAAAAAACCCCACTCCAGCATTTACAGAAGTGTTTCAGTCATAGGATAAGAGTTGATGTAAAATAAGTAAATAAGGATTTCAATAAACGTTTATCATTTTTTTTTTCCTTAGATGTTTGAAGCATCTTCAATTTTATTCTAACAAGCATTGGCTTATGTTTTCTCAAGCAGAAATTGGACTATTCTTTCAGAAGATATTCCTGCTCTAACTAATTTTATATATGTAGTTAGAGTTAGTTACATATAGTCGATTATAGTTTTTCAATATTAGCAGAACAAAGGGATCTTTATGGGTTTAGCGAGTTATATATACGTTGCAGAAATTGTGATTATTTTTATAGAAGAGACCGTAACCATTAAAAATCTACAAGCTGACGAAGGCAATATTTGTAACTACATGTTGATGATGTATTTTTTATCGTTGATTCTGTTAAACATGACCTTGAGAACGTCTTGGAATCGCACACGATGATATTAGATGGAATAAGAAGCTGAAAAGGAAGCCTCATTGCTTTTGTTAATCCTGCTTTACAATGGAAATAACAATTATGCTACTGCGTTTCCATTCCTTTTCAATACTATTCATATGTTGGTAAACCGTATGTTCAAGATGAATAGTATAGGTGAGGTTGAATAGGAGTAGCATTCTAGCATAATCATTGTTATTTCGATATTTCCGTTATTTTCTAAAGAAATTGACACTAGTTTTCAAATTCTGTACAGTAATGGTTTCTCAAAATTACTTATACAAAAAAACTATCAAGGATATTAAGCTTAATTTAACGCTAAAAGTGAATAAAACAAGCGAACTATTTTTGGATACTTTTCAGTTCTCTTCTATTCCCGTTGCTTATTCTGATATTTCTAGAATTTTAGATAAATTTGATAATGAATTGACTTGTAAAACTAATAACTTCCAAGCTTATTACGAAGCAGCCTCTTCAAAACACGCCCCAAATGAAGCATTGTTAAAACTCTATGGAGTTAAGTGCTTTAACAATGACTGCATTTAATTAAGGGAAACACGCATGAAGGAACACCTTACAGAAGAAAGACTTTCCATACATGCCTGTACTTTTAGAGTACGGAGATAATGTGGACGATTCTCATGTTTAAGCTTCATTAGAAAATGTAAAGAAACCATTTTTATTTTAGAAGATCGTGTTGTTACAATGATTAGGTTTCTATGGTAACCAAGAGAAGAAGAAGGAAAAGAAGAAGAAGATTATATTTTATATTTTGAGGTAGGAACATGATCTCATCATCATTACTACAATTCCTTTTTTTTTTTTTTTTCCTTACAATAAGCTTTTATCTATCTTGCGGAGAATGTGCGTACCTTCGTGACGTCAGATAATCACAGTTCGTTTTGCCAATTGGTCACGTGGACTGCCAGGCATGATAAGAGTTACATCATTTCCTTATACAATAAATATGTTTTGATAAAAGCAACGACAATAGACTGAAAAACTTCAGCGATCTTTCTATTAGCGTAATTAGTGAATTTTAATTACAGTGAAGTCTCACTTATACGAATATGAGGGGGAATCAAAAATTATTCGTATAATTGAATATTTCGTGTAAGTGAGACTTCACTGCATACTTATTTCCGGATGTTTATTTCCAGAAATTTTCAGTTATGAATAAAAAAACATCTTAAAGAAGTACGTTGAAAAGGCTATCTATCATCATTACTTGTTACATTTACGAAACAGCGAAAGGTTGCTTGTTTGTTTGTCTGATTGTGTTTGTCCGGAAACAACGTCGACATTTCTCAACGGATCTTTATGAAATTTGGCACGGAGTTACAGACGCATCACAGAACAACTAAGGGCTTGTAAGCGAAGGGAGGGGGCAAGCTTTTTTGAAGGGTAGGCTCTGAAACCCCTTTAGTTGGAAACACGACTCTGGTAAGCACAAAAGGGGAAGTCTGAAACATGTCATTCACACTAGAGGCGTTCACGAACTTTGGATGGGGTAGGAAATACGATGGTCTCAGTTGTCCAACCAAAAAAAAAAAATGCTATCTGTCAAAGTTTTCTGGATACGGATGGGTTACAGAAAAAGATGACTTTCCAACAAAAAATGCTTCAGTGGCATAGAGGGCTTACAACTCTCCCACTTGCCAAGCCAGTAGTAGGGTACTTAAGGGGAGGCCTTGTCTCCTCTCCTCCTACAGAATAGGCCCTATTTTCATTCGTTTTTTTTTGGTTGATAACCTGTTGAGAGCATCTTCGTTTTGCTGATGATCCAATTTCACCTACTATTCCTCCCTTTGCATCAACCAAAACGTTGTATGGGGGGGGGGGGGTTAGCGCCTTTCTCTCCCCTCCATAAATCTCCAAATGTATCTATCACGTAATATATTTACCAAATACATACTTTATCAATAGAGTACGAGTATTGTAAAGTAGGTCTTATTTTCTTTCGTTTTCAAGGGGAAACTACTTTTCTTTTTTTTACTACTGCGTTGCTGCTTTCTATTTTCAGTTCAGAAAGGGACTTAATTAATCTAATCCTTATCTTAATTTCAATAATCCCTAATGGATTCATCAGGAAAGGTCATCCTATTTACTTTTAGTCTATTTTCCTAGAAAAATAAAGCAAATCCAATCAGTCTGTGTCTCCGTCCTCTTTGAACTACTCAAAGGATCTTCTTGGAACTTGACATGCACATTTCAACAGACGATCAACTTTTGTATTTGAGATCAGAGAAAGTGAAAAACATCAGAACGTAAACAGTGTTATCTGATAATGGCTACTAAGTCATTTAGCTAATCTACTAATTTGCGCGCACTTTGGTTTAATGGAAATTAATTGGATTGAAACAACTGAACTACTGATGAACCAGCTGACAACATACCTTTTATACTGGATTCTTTTTTTTTTTTGGCAAATTTAGATCATTCTTACAACTTAGAATGTAACAAGAATCTCCATGGGAAAAACATTAAAAGCGAAATAATATCCATCTATTGTCTTAAATAATGGGTATTAACTCTTTTAGCTTAATCCATTAATTTGCGCGTGATTGATACGATTAAAGGTCATCGGACTTGAGACAATTTTAGTAAATACTGTAATATGCGAACTAGTTGTAGAATCTGAGAAACTATACGTTAAAAGTAGACAACTTTACGTCTGTCTTTAAATAGTTTTTTTTTTTTTCCCCACCATATGTCATTTGTTGAATGACTTTTTGTCTTGTGAGTGTCAAAGAGATCTAATAGTAAACAGCTTTTATCCTATTAGAAAGAAAGGCGCCAAAATAATAAATCCTTGTTAAACTGTTCCCGCCTCTTCCGGCCTTAATAGTTGACAGAAGCGACCCCCGAGTGTGTGGGTGGCAAAGGTGGGGGTGGAGAACGCACGTGCACCGCACATATTTACTCACCCCTTTTCTCCAGAGTCATGGCGTCGCAAATTGAACCCAATGGTAGAGTTCATCCCCCCCTCTAGCTTACATCTTTTTTTTTAGGGATGAGAAACCAAAGTCGACACTTGTTTTTTTAACTCCCCCTCATAGTTGATAAATGAACGTAAATCGAAGTCCTTATCTCTTCGGATAATTTGAAATCAAAAATAAAATCTGCTTTGGTCGAGAGAAAATCAAGGACAAAGACGAGCGGGGAAGGAATGACACTTACTTTCTTTCTTTCCTTTTCTCAATAACAACTTTTCCTTATTTACAAAATGAAAATGAAAACAAAGTAGTATAAAATCCTCATAAAAAGAAAAATTGTTGTTAATTCAAAAGAAAAAAAAAAAAAAAAACCAGCAACTCAAAAAGTTGAAGAACTTAAAACCCACTTTCTTTAACATATATATATAACTTATATGTAGAAAATTTAAGGAATGAGTATGTTAAAGAATAATTAAATATTAAATATTAAATTTTATATTAAAAATATTAATTAAAATAAATAATTTAAATAAAAATATTTAATTATATATTTAAATTATATTAAATTATATATATATAAATCGTAAAGACTTTATTTATTTTCGAATTCTACTGAAAACAAACGCAAAGTTTTCATTTTCTGGAATAAAACAAACAAACAAACAACTTCCTTCTTATGTAAATGGTGTGAATCGGATTAATTTTAATCGTATCAATGGATTAGCTAAGATTTAATATTTATTGTTTAAAACGAGACATTGATAGACATCCATTGCTTAGATTCCAATGCTTTTCTAGAGGGCTTTTTGTCTTCTTATGGCGCTAAATTCTCTACAATTGGAAAAGATTTCAGATATAAAAAATTAGATCGCTCCAATAGGCATACCAAATTTCAAGACGATTCATTCTCCAGCTCAAACGTTATTAGGAGACAAACAGACAGACAGACACTGACTGACGTGTCATTAAAAAAAATAGGTTTAAAATATTCCAGGTTAAGAGTTCACAGTCTTGCATTTATAAATAAAGAAAAGAATAAATGAACAATCAAATATATAATATTATATTCTTTTGCTAAAGTGAAAGTTAACTGGAAAAACAAACAAAAAAAACCCGCAGTATCATTCTCTTATACGACTGAATTATGGTGATTTTTTTTTTTTTATTTAATTATTTTTTTTTCGATTCGCAATGCATTGTGGATCTTTTTCAAATTATCGACGAGTGATATTTAAATGCCCGCAGGACACACTCTTCCATCAGGTGATTTCAAATTAATACATTATCAAAGTCATTATAAATAACTCCGCACTATTATCTAACCGAGAGGGTTTATAATGATCAATATCACAAAGAACCAATCAACCCACATCAATCGAATAGATTCGATACGAGGCCTATCTTCCATATTACACAGAGATGTTCATGAAACTTAGATCAATTAATGACTAACACCAAACTGGGGCGTAGATAGGATTTTTACATCCATTAGAGCCCATCTCAAAAAAAAAAAAAAATGTAATCTTCAATTTTTTTTTTTGGGGGGGGGGGAGTGGAAGGTCCACTCAACCAGTCATCCAACTAAAAAAAGAAAATGGGGCCTATTCCTATTTCGTGGGAGGGGCTAAGACACTTCTTCCTATGAACGCCTAAACCATCAAAAATACGATAAAAGAATTTAAAGTGAAAAATAAAAAGATTTCCTTCCGCAGGCATGTGTCTCCATCTAGTGACTGCTTTTCTCCTTCCTTAGAAAGCTGAAAAGTACAGTGAAGCAAACAAATGTCTAACAATAATAACGAAAAGAGAACGTGCACAATAAACTCTTCGATTTACCAGTGTACGATTTTCTTTTTCATTAAACAGTTTCTCATTTCATTAAAAACAGTTCTTCGCAAACAATTACTCCAACGCTGTGAAAATTCCTGTTTGCAAAGAAATAATTGACAAATTTTATTAATTCGTTATTTTTAGCCTCTTTCCTAGCAAAAGGCGATTCGTTTGATAGAACATTCTTGAAACCTGCCCTGCCTATTGAGGAATACAAATTTACAGTTGCTGCACAGCTTTTTTCTCGAAAACGTGACAAAAAAAATCTCAAAGAAAAAAGATAGGAAAAACAATAATGATTGTTTGCCAATGGATACTAATTCGCTCAGATAATTTCGCTTTGATAGGATTAAAGTTATTCGGATTTTAAACAATTTTGAACAATTGAATGATTATTTACTTTTTCCTGAAAGTGAAAAAAAAAAAAAAAAACCAACCAATTGAACTGTTTGTGTTCAACAAAATTTGAAATTAAGTAGAGTTGGTTTTTTTTTTTTTTTAGCAAGAGTTGAAAATTACTTCTATTTTCTTTTGTATTTATTTGATCTCCATCCAAATATTGCAATTGAACTTCCTTCTCTTAAATTCAATTTGAAAAATCTACATCAAATCTTAAGACCAAAAGAAATTGACCTCCTTTGATTCATCATTTCAATGAACCATGACACTGAACCCGTCCAGTTCTTGTTGAGTCATCCACTAATGAAACCAAGAGAATGAAATGAGCTAAATATAGCTGCTTTTTTTTATATCAGTAAATCGCACAAAACAGATATAGATATAATATTCAGTAGAAAAACAATGAAGATTCTGAAAGATCTTCTCCTTTGCTTATAATCTCACTCCATAAAAGTTTTTTTTTTTTTTTTTCTTTTTCAAAATCTTCTTTCAAAATAGATTCAAACTATTTCAGCTGAATTCAAACTTTACAAATTTTCAATTTCCTAAAACAAGACTTAAAAAATGATTTATTATTTACTGAATGTTGCTTCTGTGGGAATAAGAATTCTCCTTCTCCACTACTTTCTTGATAAGGATCCATTTGGAAATTATATAAAAATCTCTTGTCCTTTCATATGGATGTTTCACACGCTCATTTGATGAGTCTAAGAAAGGAGCCTAAGGAAATCTATTTGTTTCCCATTCTAATCCTTTTTTTTTTTTTTGCATGTATTTGTTTATTAACGCTAAAACTGTTATATGGATTTCCATCCAATTTGATACAAATGCTAATTTATGATGAAAGTATGAGAATAATGTTCTTCAACTGATAATACAAAGCTATATACTCACAGTCAGAACATGAACAAATAGTTATTTTATTATTTCTCTATTTATTTTCTTAGTTGTGACCAAACATGAACAGAACAATTCAAAAACCACTCGACACAAATCATTTCCTCATTTCACTGAAACATAGCTTATTTTTCAGTGGTTTCTGTTAAATTCCAGTGTCAGCGCAGGAGCTTTAGAGGCAGACTGACTTATCATCAGGTCAAGGAACGAGTTCTTTCGACAACTCCTGGCTTTTTTCCGTCGTTTCACTTCTCAATTCGTCTTGAGGGATTGGATTTCCCTTCTATTACCAATTTCTATTTCTCTAAATAAAATAAAAATAGCTCCAGAAACACGAAGGCTTCGTCTGGGCTACTCAAGCCTAACACAAAAACAGCAACACAGTTTTTTATCTTTAATGTCAAAATATCACTTATTCAATCTGGAATTCTCTTTTATTTCTTAGACTTTGAGGTAACGAAAGTTAGTTCGTTAGACTTTGAGGTTCATTAAATCACTCTTAATTTATGAATCGTTGAATGGATCTTCTTGCAACTTGACAGACTCATTTAAGAACGATTTGACTTTTGTATTTTAAATTTTGTTCGTGTGAATCCTCGTTGAGAAATTTTCATTAAGTATTAGAATATAAGGAATAAATATCTGTTACTACGAAGGTCAGTATTTCTTCTTAAAATGATTAAAAAAAGAATTCAAAACAACTTAAGTAAATAATGCTGATTTAATTTTTCTTTTCGATTAAAATTAAAAAAAAAAAAAAAAGCCATTTTTCTATATTTTTTTATTCACTACAGGAGTTCCTGAAAGAACATGAAATATACTTTACTTAAAATTTTTCTTTTCTTTGTTGTTGTTGAAAATAAAATTCTTTGTTTTAAAATTCTAATATCTGTTAAATACAAAAGTAAACATTTATTCATTTCTAGAAAAGCTCATTAAATCACGTTGTCTATCCAATTAAAAAATTTTAATACTAAAGCTCGCGTATATGATAAGAGGATTAATAAGCGGTCCAACATTCATCAAGTAACATCCGTAGGAATTTTCGGTTCTAATGCTTTTCTGTCGAAGTTTTTGTCATTTTCCCGCGCTAATTTCTCGACAAAAAAAAAAAAAAAAAAAAGACTAAAATAACAGTTAAATGTTTCAAGAAGTTCAATCAAGTGGTTAATCAATTATTACGGGGGTAGGGGGCACACAAACCAACGGTGATTGGCTGATTTGATGCTTTCGTAGGAAAGTAGGCTAAAAAAGAAAGCAAAATGCAAGAATACGAACGAAAGTAAGCTTCAAGTTCTTTCAGAATTTCCTTGTTAGGATTTTTAATAAAATAGCAAATGAAACGAAAACTGTTACGAATCAAAGATCTAGATTTTGTAGAGATGTTAAAGAGACCGATTTCAAAACAACCACCTCTCTTTGGTCAGCCAATGAATGTTTCTTCTTGTAAGTGGAGTTATAGAGTGAACTACGAAAGTTCTAAAGAATAGAAAACCTGCTTTCCTTAAAATGTTTTGTTTTTTTCATTTCTTTGTTTCTTTTCTTTTTTTTTCCCATTCAGCTCAAAAGTTGTTGAGGGTGAATTGATTTCATTTGCCCAAGGAAAATTTTTATTTGAAAGAAAATAGGATAAAAAATAAAAAAAAAAAAACCCTTTTATCAAAAAATTTTTCTTTAGAAATTAAAGGAATGACATCGTCTCTAAAAATGGAATTGTACGGAAATTAGATTCCAAGTACTTTCTTGATTTTCTTTTTTTTTTTTTTCTATTTTATTAGGTAATCTTTTTTCTTCATTTCATCAATGGACTCAGTTTTGTTTTCTTCGTCTTTCTTTCATTTCGTTTGTGACTTTCCTCCTGTGGTTTATTTTTATCTTGGGTTTCCGTGGATATTTGAAAGCCAGTTGGGGTGAGGCTTTCGCACCACCCTCCCCCTCGCTTGTTGCTACAAATGGACCCGTCCTAGACTCAAGTCACCAAATAAAAAAAAGAAAAAAGAAAAGTCCAACTCCTGATGGTTGGAGGATGTCCTCCACAGAAAAAAGAAACTCGTATCAAAATTAATTTCAGCTTTTATCTTAGTATTTTGTTTTTTAAAAGTTCATAATATCATTTTAAAACTTCGGAAAGATTTTTTTTTTTTTTTCCTTAAGGTCTACTTTCTTGGAATCACTTGTAAACATCTGGTAAATCAGTCCCTCCCCCATAGTAACTTTTGAACAGCTCTAGGATCTTCTTGAAAACTTAGTATACAAATTAAATACTAGAGGAGATTTTACTTTTAGAATGGAAATTTTTTATAATTGTTCTTTGTCGAGAAATTAGTTCCAGAAGATGAGAAAAAAAAATCCCCAGGAAAAAAAAAAAAAAAAAAAACCAACCCATTAGAAGCTAAACAATGGATTTCAATCCATATCTGAAACAATAGATTGAGTGTCATTAATCGTAACATTCAATTGGAAATAATAATTAGAAATTGAAAAAAAATCACTTCAGGACACTTAATGAAGATAAAATATATTTAAACAATAAAAAAATAAAAAAATGTACGGTTTCGGCCTGTTTTAACTCCACAAAGCCATCATCAGCAGAATATTCATTTTTTATTTTTTTATTGAAGATTTTTTAATGAAGATAAATCTATTTTATTTTCATTATGTGTGTCCTGAAGTGATTTTTTTTTTCAATTTCAAATTCAAATATCGTCACACGTTAAAATTCTTTTTAATAATAATAATAATAATAATAACAATACTAAAAATTTAAGAAATAAAATTTGCTCAGGGTCTTCTTGCTTTCCTTTCAGACAATTTCTAAATACTTATTTCAAAGAAAGGTTTTAAAAAAATTAATTCAGTTTTATTCCAAACAAAATAATTTTTCTTTTAAGTAACAACAGTGGAAAGTTCAGCCAGTGTAAAAGACAGCTTTGTTTAAAGGACAGTTATTGTATGAAGAGATGTTCTAGAATGTTTTGAAAAGAACAACCAAACTATAATGATGAAAAGCAGACCCCAAACAATTAATATTTAGGCTTAACAAAAACAAACAACAAATACAACCCCAGAACAATTTTCACAGGATTTGGAAAAGAGGCTTTATTTGAAAAGTAAAATTTAAATGACTCCATTTTATAACAATACGTTCTTAGAACTTAAAGCCTTCGAAATATTGAAATAAACAACCCAGATACTGAAAGAAAAATTAATGAATTCCGCATTACTTTTCTTAAATTGTGTAATCCGGATTAATTATAATCCTACAAAATCGTTCAAGTGAAAGCAATGAAATAGGAATCCATTGTTCACAATCCAATGCTTTTCTACGGGAACTTTGTTGTTGCCTCTCGCATTAATTTCTCCAATATTCCTATCAAGTTTCAAGAAGATTCATCCATCAAAAGTTAATAAAACTTAAATTTATAGTAATTATTGAGCTTTTGATTATTTCAGAAATTCGATGTTAATTAATTAATCTAACTAAAACTGATTAATTAAATACAAAGACATTTTTAAAATAAAATTTAATACACTAAGTACTAAATGTAAGACAAACGATAATAATTACAAATATCGTTTAAGAAAGCAAATAGAACTGAGAAAAAATAAGAATACAAATAAAAAAAAAAAGTAACAGCAAAAAAGAAAAAGGTTTTTTTTTTTTTTTTTATTTCCCTATTTTGTAAATATTATATTTACTTTTGTGGGTCTGGAGAAGCCTGGGATTTTTCTTAGATTATGTCTCCTCCAAAAGAGCCATCAGGAAAACCGGAGTCAGAGGGTAAAGGCGGACGAGCATTGAGCTGACCATCTTGATCGCTTTTGAAACACCCTGTAGTTATACGGTAACGAATTACTTTTAGATTTCTTTTAAATAAATTAAACCACTTTTAATCTTCACTAATTGAATCGATACTAAATGACCATTAATTTGAAATTTCAAGACTCCGTTATCCCAAAGACGGAAGTGTATTTGGGAACTGGCTGAAGCATCATTCACAAGATCTTTCTGGAAATTCAAAATGTGAATATCATAAGTACTGTTGCTGAGCCAATACTGAATGTTGCAAAATACAAACATAACTGTTCCAAAAGATTCGCTACGAACTCAAGGGGTCAAAAAGTGTTTGAAATTCTCGAGAAGGAAAGAAACGTACTTTTTCTTTTTATTTACGTGTATTATACTTTGAAAGTAAGTTGTTTGGATATACATACGCACTTCCTAGATATACCCTTAGCTATCCATCACGAGTTGGGAACCATAAAGAAATTCGTTTATTCATTTAAAAAGAGTGACTTCGGAGGTCATTTTGAAGGGATGAGACCAAAACAAAAGATCATTTTCAGTAAATACTAAGCCTAAATTGAATGGAATCTATGAAACTCGTTATTTTAACAAACCTGTACAAACAAATCAATGAAAAATATTCAAATGAAATGAGGCTCAATAATTTGGACCCAGCGGTTGAATTAATAGATTTTGTAGCATTTCTTCTAGTCTACGGAGCAGTGAAAAAAAAATGTTGAGACATTAAGGGCGTCGTGAAAAGAATTTTAGAAACCTCTGGGTTATTAGTTGCTCAGTGCAGTTGGTTATTTATAGTAATTACAATAATAGTTTTTATGTCCCTTGTGGAACCAGAATCAACAGGAGCTCACATTTAGAAATATGTTGAGTCACAAAAGAAAAAAGAATAAGCAATTTGCAATTATTGTGATTTAAATGCAAAGATATTTTGGAATTTATTTTTTTTTTATCCCTGGAAATGTTTACCAAAAATTAGTTAGCAACCCTCCTTCTAATAAACTATCAGATTTCAATTTCGTAGGAAGTTATTTTTTTTTTTAAATTAATTTGATCATAGAGGAACAGATGTGAATATCATAAAAATGCATTATAGAATCTATTTTTGTTTATTTGTTTGTTTAACCTTTTATAAATTAGCAGCTTCATTACTACGCATTACTATTTAACATCGCATTACTAAGCGATATTAAAAAAAAAAAAAGAAAAAACATTACGTAATAAGGAGTTATCTGAGCAGAGCCGTCGGGTGGGCGGCAAAATAAATAAATAAATTAGAAACTGGGTTTTTTTTTATTTTTTTGGTTGTAGATTTTTGTGATATTGGGGGGGGGGGGGGCGCAAATATCAAGTGTAGGGCGCCTGACGAAATCTTGCACCGGGCGCCAATAAACCACGCGACGGCCCTGTATCTAAGTAACCTACAATTTAAAAGATCAGCGTGTTTATCCTCGCTTTAGTAACACAAACCACAATTTGCTAATTACTTAATTATTAACCTGTGGCACATTTTTGACTACAAACAACTGGATATCGAATATCTTCTAATTTAGCGCAGTAAAGTCAATCTATTAATAGGTTTGGTCTATAAAGGGTTAAACAGATAAACAAAACAAGATTCTCTAATGCAATATTATTCAATGCATAATATTCTTATCTGTTCCTCTGTGATCAAATTAATTGAAAAAAAAAGATGAAAATTAATTCAAAATATGGGGGGAAACTAAAATTCAATTTCCTATTTTTAGAAGTAAAATTGTCTTTAGTTAATTTCTCTAATTCAATTCGATCTACAGCAAAAAGAGAAAAGAAAATGGGAGAAGGCTTTGATCGTATTTAGAGCAAAAGCATTGAAAAGGCTTTTGTGTTTTAACGTCGTGGGTTTCCGAGGTTAGAAGAGCGTCTTTTGGATGTAGAGACTCCGCTGATCGTGTTTTAAGTTAATTCATGAAATAAGCACACCTTAGAAAACTAGCCTAGAACCCGTTTAAAGACGTACATTTCACGGAAAGTGAGATTCTTTGTTGTTGGTTGGGTTTTTAATGGCGCAAAAGCATCTGTGGCTAAGCTGCGCCAAAAGTGAGATTCAATAAATCAATCTCCTCTGTTTATTAACTTCTTGTGTCCCTCAAATGGATCTTAAGATGAAATCTAATAGTTGAGATTTTCTCTAGTCTAGAAATCAGCTCGTGAAGGTGACAAAAACATCAGATATTAATATTTAACTTTGAGTAGTAAGTATATTCACGATTTACTAGAATTAAAATCAATCCAATTTTGGCAACGTATTTACGTAATACAAAACTTTAACGTGTGTAAAATTAATGCATTTCAAAAAGCCTGAAACACAAACTATATAAAATGAAATAAATTTAATAAAATAACAATACAACCGGATTTTCTCCCGGGCTTGCCGGCTGTTTTCAAGTAGAATGTCAGCACGATACAGACTGCCTAACAAAATTACAAAAAATTTCAAACAAATTAACATAGCTGTGATTGGACTGGCTAATAACTGATGAAGCCATCTAGTGAAAAAAATTTTTTATTATATCAAAACAAACAATTGCGAAAATTAATTTAAAGCTATTAAAACAACTTTATCCTTAAAAGGGAACCCATAAATGGATCATTGAATCATTGTAGCAATTGGGATCAGTTAAAATAAGGAGAGATTCAAAACAGTTTCGGATGAAATGACTGGATTCAAAATGAAGGATAGGAGGCTTATCAAGTTCAAGTGAATGCCCACTGTCACGGACGTGATATGCAGTCAAGTACCGGTAATTAAAATCATCTGTTCTAAGGGCATAAGCGTGCTGGGATATATGCTTCAAGACAGGCTGCGTAAAAAGTTTTAATATACTCCAAAATTAGGATTCACTATAATATACACACAAGATAGTATATAGAAACATTGAAATTGTTTTCACTAGACCACAGCTATTTTTCTTTAGTGACCCTGTCATGTGAAACCACAAATTCCCGTGTCTGGTGTTTTTTTTTTTGGTTTTTTTTAAGGACGGGGGAAATGCATTTACGCATACCAAGGAATTGGTAATGTGAGACTCAGTCATAAAAGACCACTACTCACTAAAACCCTACGTCCGACTTCCAAAACACCCTACACGGAACCACCGTCAGGTACTACATCGCGTAGGGCAGAATGACTAAAAGTCCGACTCACATATCATTTCGCAACTGATCAAGTCTGATTTTCTCAGCCATACGAAGTTTCCGTATAATAGTGGCAGCATAGTCAGCCACTGCCGTCCAATTAGCCTGGGAGATAGTCATCAAGCCAACGATGTTCTCTGGAGTCACACGCTGTCGAAGGAATTTCTTCAGCTCATTTCTATCTTCATGGAAGCGTGGGCAGACAAAGAAGACATGCTCCACATCCTCGTCCAAGAACTGGCAAGTCGGACATGACGCACTGTCGACAATTCCGAAGCGCCTCTGGTACGCTAGAAAACAACCATGGCCACTTAATAGCTGAGTCAGGTAATGATCCACCTCACCATGCTTTCTTTCCATCCACGTTGCAATATTAGGTATAAGATTATGAGTCCATCTTCCACTGGTCGATGAATCCCATCGTCTCTGCCATCTTTCCGTTGTCTTGCTTTTCACGGCCTTCCTGATCTTGGGTCGGTGAGCGTCACGACGTTCCCGAATACCACTGCATATCGCGCTTCTCTCACTTGCTAAGAGATCGATAGGCGGCCTCCCTGCTATGACGCACACTGCATCATATGAAACTGTTCGAAATGCACAAGCGACCCGTAGAGCGCATTTCCGGTGAACCGAAGTCATTTGACATACATATGATTTAGTCTTCGTGGCATGTAACCAGATCGGAGCCGCGTAGAGCATGGTAGAGATAGCCACACTGGACAGGAGTCTTCGTCGGCTCTGCCGAGGTCCCCCGATGTTCGGCATGATCCTAGCCAAGGCGTTGACCACTCGTGCAGACTTTTCACTCACGATTCGAAGATGTTCATCGAACCGAAGCCTTGCATCAATCTGAACACCCAGATACCTGAGAGAAGGCTGCGACAGAATGTCATGATCACCCACAGTGAGGGTAACGATCTCCCTCGCTTTCCTGCTGGTCACAAGAACCGCCTCTGTCTTGTGATCTGCTAGTTGTAATCCAACCGTTGAGAGCCACTGACGGATCCTGGCAACAGCCACATTCGATGTTAGGGTGACAACTTCCAGGTGTTTTTCGATTACAACCAATGCAACATCGTCAGCGAACCCCACTACAGTCACTCTCTCGGGCATTGGTAGCTTGAGTACTGCATCATACATGATATTCCAAAGCAAAGGACCAAGTACTGATCCCTGTGGAACACCGCCAGTGATGTCGTAGGTCTTCAGTCCGACTTCGGTATTATACATTAGGATACGATCAGTGAAGTAACTCGCAATTATTTTCCTGATGTACGCTGGAGCTTTCATTGAACTCAAAGTGTTCAAGATGCAGTTCCAGTTTGCCGAATTGAACGCATTCTTCACATCCAACGTTATTATGGCACAGTACTGTTTTACTCCTCCCTTCCAGCGTTTGCCCTCAATGGCCTCTCGAGCCAAATCAACAACAACCCTTACAGCGTCTATTGTAGATCTTGATTTCCTGAAACCGTACTGGTTTTCAGAGAGACCATGCGCTCCTTCACTGAATGCCTCCAGTCGATTGTAAATGATTCTCTCCAATACCTTACCTGCCGTATCCAACAGGCAAATTGGCCGATAGGACGATGGATCATTAGGTGGCTTGTTACCTTTAGGCAAAAGTACGAGCAACTGCTGCTTCCACAGATTTGGAAACACACCCTCTCGTAAACAAGCATTGTAGACGTCTAGAAAGATCTCAGGTCTATACCGGATGGCGGTTTTAAGAGCAATATTTGGAACGATGTCTGGGCCACGGGCTTTTGAGTCACCAATCTTTCCGCAGGCCTTTATCAACTCATCTTTTGAGATAGATGACACATCTTCACATTCTTGAGGTGTGTGTGTGTGTGTGTGTGTGTGTGTGTGTGTGTAAAGCCGTCCACAGCCCAAACCGAGAGCCGGAGCTCCATGAGTTGGATTCTCCAAGGCCTGAAGGCCTGACTGTTTAAAATCCTTAACCTATAAAAAACGGAAAACTGTTGAGAGTTGTGTGATTCTTACTTTCCTAGGGCCTCATGAAATCACTCAGTCTGTAAGTGTGTCCTCTACTAACTTTTGATGGATCTTCTTAAACAAGGAATGTTTTGAGTTTATTTAATAACTCAAGACGATTTAACTTCTATTTTGTAATTTATTCCAAGTGAGATATCTTTTGATGGATCTTCTTAAACAAGGAATGTTTTGAGTTTATTTAATAACTCAAGACGATTTAACTTCTATTTTGTAATTTATTCCAAGTGAGATATCAGAAGGAAACAAAAACTCCCTTAGACAAATGAAGCTTTTATTCAAAAGTCAACTATTTATTTTATTTTTCTCTTTACGCTTAAAAGTCATAAGTTTCCCTGGACTTCTTCCTTTTCCAGGCGAAGCAGAACATTAGTAACTGATTTTCAACTTAGTCCTTTATTTACAGACTTTTTAAGATTACGTGGTCTTTTTTTCTTTTTATGTCTTCCCTCTTCGCAAAAGACAGTTTCCCTGTGTCTGTTAATCGTCCAATTGTCATCCATCATTTCGTCTTGACAGCAACCCACGCCTCCAAACAGATCTACAATCGACCTAAAACACAAATCTAGTGCAATAAAAAGAAATCTTGTTAGCACTATCTCTGAGCGATTTCTTACTTTCCGTTCTAAATAAAGTCTTTACATTTACGAAGAGTTCCAATGAAAAGCCAGGAAAACTGAACTTCATCAAGTATTGTTAAAAAGTCAAAGTTTTTTTCCCCTCACACACCAGAATAGGCCTATGGGGCTCGGGAGCTCATGCTCCCAGCGTTTCCATGACAACGAACGGGGCCGGAGGGTCAGCTCGACGCCCGTCCGCCTTTAACTCCCGGGAAAGAAACCCGGTACCCATTCTACAGAGGGGTGGTAGACCATAGCACCCGTTTGGAGGTGAAAGGAGCGTGGAAAAATCGCCACCCTCCGCCGAGGCCGGGAATTGAACCCGCCACTTCCAACCCGCAGCCAAGCGCCCTGACCACTCGGCTACCAAGTGTTGTTAAGCATCAAGAATTTGTCAGATGTTCTTTTGTTCTTCTACAGTTGCTGCCGTAAGGAAATGATTCTTAATCATGCCTGGAAGCCCACGTGACAGAAGTTATTCAAATATAACAAGTCAATTAATAAATGAACTTAATTAAAAAGCACTATTTGAAGACAAAAACCCCCGCTCAAGTTGTAAGGAGTACAATAATAAACGATACGGCATTGGTTCCTCAGAAAGTACTGATTCATTAAATCAGTCAGTGTGTGACTTTTGAATTAATTGATGAATCATTTTGAAACTTTTCAGGATGATTTCAGAATAACACAGGATCTCATTTTCTTTTTGCTTGTCGAAAAATAATGTCAGAAAGACAAAAAATCCCAAACAAAGTTTAAGATTCGAAACAATTTCTTAAACAAACGATTAATCCCCTTAAGAATCCTGATAATGGTTAAGTTAATTCGATTCAGGCAATTTAAGTTAAGCGTTTCAAGATTTGAATTAATTTCCTGAGGAAAAAAAAATAAAAGATCTGCTGAAACAAAATATCTGTTTGTAACCCATTGGTAAAACGCTGGATACGAGCTGAAGGAGGCGAGTTCAATCCACGATGGAGGGAGGAGATTTTTTTTCCTTGCAGACTAAGGTCCACCCAGCCCTTTGAAGAATAGTACCAAGTTTCTTTACTGGTGGTTTAAGAATGGCAGACGGACGTCGGGTTGACCAACTGACCTCAAGTTAATCGCCGGTTACTTACGCCTCTAGTGGAAGAAGTAAAATTGGATAGAATTTAATAATCCTTGTGGTCAGAAAAGCTCTACTTTCACTTTCTTAACTTTATCAGTTGATTATGTAACGATAAAGGTTATATTTATATAATTCCTTCCTTTTATCGAATTTGGCCAACTAGGGACCACGTAACTAGCTCGACCTGACAACGTCAGGGCGAGGCTAGTGAAATTCAAGAAATGGGGGACGAGAATTATAGCCCGTCCAGGATAACCCTGAGATAGTAAGTCCCAGGTGGGAAACGGACGAAACACAGAAGAAGAAAGAAACAGCCATGCCACCACCGGGATTCGAACCCAGGTACTGGCGCATCGGCCATAACGGCAGCCCGCCGGCTAAACCGCACGGCCACGCCAGCACGGCATTTATATAATTATATATAAAATAATAATTATTCATTCTAAATAATAGAAGTAAAATAATAAAAAAAAAAACATCAATGGAGGCTTACGATTATATTATTTTGACGATTTGTACTGTAGCGTGAATTGAAGCGTGAGGAGAGTTAAAGTACACAGGAAGCCAGACAACGAAGCTAGTGGTTAGCATCTGCCTTTAATCCCCGGGGAAGAAACTCTTCTACATTAGATCCCGTCTGAAGAAGAACTCTGCCGTGGACTGAACCTCCAGAAACTGCTCTTTACCTCTTGGCTACTCATTGTAAGGAATTAGTAGGTTTGAATATTATTCTAGAACTTTCTGTTCATGTTTTCTGTTTATTTGAATACCCATCCCTGTACTACTACAAAATCATTTATAGTTTTTGTTATTGTTCGGTTGTTGCAATATTGTTCTTTTACCTAAAGTCTTTCATTACTCCATTGTTTGTTTTCATTTTACCTAAAAAAAAAATCCAAACGGAAAAACCTCTCTTTTATTCGATAGTGTATTTGGCGGGGAACGAACGATCATTTAGCTTCTGAAATCCAAACCTTCTTTCTCTCTCTCCTTCTCTGTTAGGAAGACATGGTGATAATCAAAACACCGTATTTTCCAATGTTGTTGCCTGTCAGCATCTTCGCTTGGCGGTGGCGAAGGGCAGTGGAAGAAAGTACATCGTCTTTCGTGTAACAAATCAAATGGAATTTCAGTCCAATAACAACAGTGCCAACAAGTACAATTCCACCAACAGAAAATCATTGTTGCAATTCGAGGCATTTGTAGGCTTTAGTTCTAATAAACATCCTCCCATTTATCACAACATCCAAGGTCTCATAGAAACAAGAAGATCTTGAAGAACTTAAAGTATACTTCCCTTGAAATGTTTTATGAAGTAAAAAAAAACAACGTTTCATTTTAACAATATCCGATTAACATAAACAGTAAAATGAAAAGCAAATTTAACGTCCATAATAAGATAAGGAGAGAAAAAAATCACAACTGTAGCTTTCGCGCAACTGAGCCAAACATCAAGGGTAAATTCTGTTGATGATAAATCCTTATTAGGATGAATTCCCGTGGATGTTGGCTCAATGTGCGAAGGCATATTTACTGTCCAGTTGGGATTTTTTCTCACTTTTACGTAAACAGTAGAAATTTGTCAGGTTTTTTTTTTTTTGAAAATAAATTAATCAAATCCCAATAATTTTCCTTAAATTGTTTAAATCTAATTAATTAATCAGATTTAAAGAACTTAAATAAAATAAAAAAAAGTCAATGTAATTTTGTGCTAAAGCATAAATTTAAGGGCGAACCACAATAATAAAATTTTCAAATAATAATAAAAAATAGAAAGTACATTAACGAAAATAAAAATAATAATAGAATAATAAAAAAAAAAATCACGCGATCATAGAGAAAAAAAGATTAAGAGAAGAAAAGAAAAAAAGTAGATGCACGGATTCGAACCGACAACATTCAACAAATCAGTCTGAGAACTTACCAATCAAGCTAAAGTTGACAACTGAAATAAGTGTAGAATAGAACACAATGATTACCTACTCTGATTCCAGCGTCCGCGGCAGAGATAATAAAATTCTTTAATCTTAATATCCCTTTAAAGATAGACTATTACAGAAAATGATAAACATCCAGACTTTAGAAATAAAGTATATTATTCAAGAATAAATTACAATGTTCCAATTAATCAGAAAGTACATTCTATGCTCTTTACTTAATAAGCCATAATATTAATAAAGTTCAGTGATGACTTTTATCATTCAATACATATGATTAAATTCAATGATAATCCACTATTGTTGTTTTTCACCTTACAGTCCCTTGCTTGAATATCTTTAATTTAGGCTAGTACATTTCACTAGATCTTGTATCCAGTCAGAAAATACTCATCTTTACGATTATTCGTTTCCTAGATAATTTCTCCACGATCTTTAAAGAATAACGTAAATTATAACTTACAGTTTGAGTCTAACTTTCAGGGTAAGTTACAATTCACAATTGAACACAATTGGCATTAAGAGATGGAATTGAATTCAAAATGGCGGTGCGGTTCGAACTTCCTGTTATTCGATAAAGCATCCATTTTGCTCTTGCGAAGGTATTACAGGATACTTGAATTCAGCCTCCAATTAGCTGAATTTAACCTGAATTTATATAACTAGAAACGTCTTCTAGTTAAAATCAATGTTCTCATAAACTAGTTCAAGTGTACATGTTTAACATCTAAGGTTCCGATGGTCTTTTGGAAATTGGAGTCTTCGATAACTTATAATATCTCGAATCCTATTGTAATTAAAAATCTGAAACTTTCTATAATAGCAGAGAAAACATTGTATTTTCAATTAATACAATTCTTTTTAAAATATAATTGATAGTTTTAATAATAATAGCAACCAAACTTACGATGAAAAATGTTTTAATTCCTACTTAGCAGAAAATCTACCGATAATTTTTGATATTAACACCTTCAATATGATTCAGAATATAATTTTCCTTTTCTTGTTG
>JAFIDM010002131.1:107532407-107544479 GCA_023159025.1 Thereuonema tuberculata
CTTATTTATGTGCATTTATGGTTTTATTATGATGTTATCACATTATAGATATTTATATGGTTATTGTATTGTCTTATTCAGCAGTTCTAAGAAATTAAAATATTAGAAATATGAATACTAAACATCCTAAAGGATGTTTGAAGGATTATTTTGATTATGTATTAAAGTGTTGTGGGCCCAGTAGCCAAGTGGGTAAGGGCGGTTGGCTACGGGTTATAGGTGGCGGTTTAGATTCCTGGGCCTCGGCGGAGGGCGGGAATTTCTCCACGCTCCATTTTCCTCCAAACAGGTCATAGGGCCTACCCAGTCCTCTGTAGAATGGGTACCGGGTTTCTTTCCCGGGAGTTAAAGGCAGGCGGGGGGTCGGGACCTCCCGACCTCAATCTAGTCCCGTTGGTCATGAAATGCCGAGAGCCTCACCTCCTGCTAGCCCTTGGGCCTGCATAGGCCTGTTGTGGGGACCCTTTAACTTTTTTTATTAAAAGTGTCATTCAAATGAAATCGAGCCAAAGGACATAGTAAAATGACGAATGGGTTTATTGCAGGATTTTCGACACCAAACATTGGTGGCCTCACTATAGTATTTTGATGCGTGACAGGTAGTGCTTTGATCATGTGACGAGGATAGCAGTATGCCTTTATTCAGAACGTCATGCTAGTGTACTGTCCAAACAGGTTCACATAGTACCAGATTCAAAGAATGGCACAATGACTGTTAAAAGTAAATAGCAGTAGGACCATTGTAAGACTTTCTCCATACTGAGGAGCTGTAAATCATTTCAGAAAATAAAATGTTTTATTGTCAGTAAGCCTTTGCTCTAAATAAAATAGCTCTAACAGTAAGGTAGCTAAGCTAAAATCTAATCACCAATCCACACACACTGTTAACTCAAAAATCAATTTATATCACAGCTGTAAAATGCCGTATTTTTGGTGCCTTAAGGAAAGTGGACTTAAAATAAGCTTCTAATTACAAAAATTTAATGAGATCTAGGCAGTAAGGTTAAATATGAAATAGGATGTTAAAATCAACAAAACCTACTAGATAATAAAACACGAGAGCGCACAGAATAAGTTAATAAAATAGAAATAAATGAAATACAATATAATTACAAACCATAATATTTAAAACCCTATCAACCATTACAGTTCCTTCAATACTTGCTTACAGTATATCATACCCCAGAGTATCTGGATGACATAAAGCATCTGGAAATTCACTTGGAGGTCAATGAAAGTTGAGGGTGTTGCAGGACTTACACATTTTGACTAGCATCATATCCAGATTCCGGTGAAGATTCCAACAATAGTGGAACATCCGTCAGTGCTTTTGACAAGGACATCCAAGTATAACTACTCCCTGGGCGGATCGAAATCTCCTGCAAAGTGCCAGATAGCACAACTTGGGCACAGGTTGGGAACTGGATACTCTGAATAGCAGCATGCCGACATGCTGTGTGGCAGTGGAGGTGGCCACACAGTGTACTTCAAATAGTGTCTTCAATTACCTGCAGGCAACGGATGGGGCTGAAACATACGATGCACTTCCCTCCATAAGAACATCTTTGGCTGTTTCTGTGGTTTTTCCCCTCAGCAGTGCTGCCACCTTTACGTTTTGTGTTTATTTTGTGTTAGTAGGACCTATTATACATTTCCACCAAGTTTGGTGTCATTTGGATGTCTAGAAGGATCCGAAACTGCCAATTCCCTAACATTTGAGCATGAGTGTATAGAGTTTGATGCTGATCAGTGCATTTCTAAATTATTTATGTTGTCTGTGTTTTGACCCTTATGTATAATAGCCCTGAGAATGGACCTGTATATACTAAAATTTAGATAAATAGCACTCAACTCTTAGATATGAAGTTTGATGTAGATCAGTTAATTATTTTCAAGTTGTGGTGCCCACAAGTTTCTCAATAGCAGATGCTCTCTCTCTAACCCGTCCCCAACACACATACACAACACCACTAAACAAAACAAAAAAAAAAGTATTAATTTGTTGTAGGTACAAACAATGTGGATTTCCATTACATGGGGAGTTTAATGTGTCCAAATTGAAAAATGAAAAAAAGGAAATATTGAGAATGCTCAGATTTGCTGCAGTGTCCTTATAAATATTTTTGGTAAGCTCTACCTACAAGGGAACGTCGCGAAGTGTTACTCTGAATTTGATATTGGTTTATGTGTCACTTTATAGAATTTTCAATGCTGAGTCCGAATTTGATATTCATTTTCATCTCCGGTTAATAGTTTTCGAGATATCCGCATGGGGCATAAAAACTTTAACTTGTTATAACTTTTTAACAAATTAAGATAAAATTAAAATTTTAACGCATTTATGTTACTTGCATACATGACTACCATGTGTGTCAATATGAACTGAATCTGTCAACTAATTTCAAAAGGGTGGACCCAAAAACCTAAATTTATGTCACTTTCAATGGAAAATAGGCTTATCCAACCCTAACCCAAAAACCGATTGATAGGTGGCAGCACAAGACAGGGCAATTACAGCAATTTGATAATAGATGGCGCATATGTGCACAGCCAAATAAAACCAATAAACTTATTTAAAATCTCCTTAACCAGAAATACGAATTAAAATTAAAACATACAGAATTATAAAGAAATAAAGCCACTAGGAAAGCATCTCTATTACTGTAATTTTACTAATAACTTAACTGACAAATTTACATATAATTCTGTATGTTTTAATTTTAATTCGTATTTCTGGTTAAGGAGATTTGTCTTGTCTTGTCTTGTCTTGTCTTGAACGTCTTAGATATAGACAATGATTGTCTGTTCCTAGCTCTGAAGATGATTTTCGTCTTTCCATCTTATTTTTGGTCGTCCTCTGTCTCTTTTTCCTTTGGGTTTATATTTCAAAATTAAATTTGGAATCTTATCGTTGGACATCCTTTCAACATGGTTAAGCCAATTTTTTTGGTAATTTTGAATTTCTTGAATTAAACTTGGAGTTTTAAGTTGGGCTCGAATATCATTATTTTTCTTTTTGTCGAGACGTGTAAATTCTAATAAAGGTCTCAAAAATTTCATTTGTGCAGTTTCCAATCTTTGTTTGTTTCTTTGTTTCAATATCCAGGCTTCACTCCCATATTTAATGGCTGCTTTGGCTGTAATGTTATGTAATCTTAGTAGTGTTTCTTTCGTCATTTGTCTTCCAAATCTTCTTCTAATTATTTCATTCATTCTGTTGTATGTCTGTATGTTTGATATCAGGTTTGCCTCATCGTTATAACATGAAATTATGTTTCCTAAATATTTAAACTCTGATACATGTTCTATTATTTTTCCATTAATTACAATTTTCACTCTTTGTATTTGTTTTCCACACATTGCCATGGATTTTGTTTTTAATTCCGAAATTTTCATTTTATAATTTTTTGAGATGGTATTTAAATGATTTGCTCCAATTTGAAGTTCATCTTCTGAATTTGCTATCAAAACTTGATCGTCAGCATACAGTAATGTCTTCAATTTTTTATCTTTTGTGATCTGGATACCATTTTTATATATTGATTTCCATTCTTTTAGAATTCTATTTATATATATGTTGAAAAGTATTGGGGAAAGTCCACATCCTTGTCTCACTCCTTTATTTATAGTTAAAGGTTCTGATATTTTTCCGTTCATGAATTTTATATTAATTTTTGTTTCTCTATGTATATATATACTTCTAATTACATCAATTAATTTCGTCGGAATTTTATCTTCTTCCATAATTTTCCACAGTAAATTTCTGTTTAGGTTATCATAAGCTTTCTCGTAATCAATGAAAAGTAGGTACGTTGGCAAATTAAATTCTCTTCTTTTTTCAAGTAATTGCTGTAATGTGAATATAGCATCTGTACATCCTCTTCCTTTCCTAAATCCACACTGTTCTTCTTCTAAATAAGTATCTGTAAACTGGGTTAATTTATTTTTTATAATGTTCGTAAATAATTTGTATGCTGTCTGTAGTAATGTTATTCCTCTATAATTTTGACAATTATCCTTTGGTCTTTTTTTATATATACTAATTACTATTCCAGTTTCCCATTCCGTTGGTATTTGTTGTTTTTTCCAGATCTCATTAAAAAGATTGAGTAATTTTTCTTTTAATTTTCCATCTCCATATTTAAATAATTCTATATATATATCCCATCTGATCCCGGACTTTTTCCTGTTCTTTGAGTTTTTTAGGGCATTTTCTAATTCATCCATTGTAATTCCATCTGAGCTTTCCGTTGTATTATTAAATTTCTGAAAATCATTCTCAACTTCTACCTGATCTTCTTCATTCCAGAGTGATTTGTAATGTTTTTGCCATTCTTCTTCTGGTATTAAATTCATTCTTAATTTGTCATTTTCAGTGGATGTGACATTGGAACCAAAAATCATTCAAAGGAATTTCCTCGCATATTCTTGCCATGTGCACATGCTGTGTTACTGAAAGAAATCGCACTTTTATTACAAGTGCTGATCTGCCTGTGGGAATAGTTGCTGATAAGATAACGGTAAACCATCGTAGTAGGCATATTACAGGATTGAGAATTCCAATTTTTGATATTAACACAAACAATCTTTTTCATTCCATTTATCTGGAACATAATTTTGTAAATGATTTTTCTGGTAAAGGCCTATCATCTAGCATCCTTAAAACCCTTCTTAATTTTGTTTAGATGTTCAATATGTGAGAGAGCAGCTGGCATAGCTGTAGATGGGCAGTACATAAAGTTAGGTGTTGCCAACCATACAAAAGATGAGCTAAATTTGAAAAATATTCTTGCATTCTGGTGTTAGACATGATGCACATGATGCACCGCACTGAATTAATGGAGAAAAATGCTGAAATGCCAAATATTATTAACAAGGCACATAATCTCATACTTGAATGTAGGAAGGAATTCATGCAGGGTTAAAATATGAAAAGCTTGTTAATAGTTCAATAGATTTTAAGGAAGTTTTGTATCAACCAAAACTTTTCAAATCAATGAAGTTTACTGCTTATTCAATGGAAGTATTTAATACTTTCATACATGATTATAAATTTTTGGTATGAGCTTGTGAAAAAAGATATGGATCAATTTGGATTACGTGATAATTTGTTAAACAAATCCACTATACTCCATATACTTTTGTTAGCAGATTTATATGGCATTTTAGCTAAAACTTCTAAATGTGTTCAGTCAGTTGAAATTCTTCCTTGGGATTATGCAGGATCAATTAATAATTTTCACTCACATTTAAAAATATTTGTGAATTACATTGATGCAATGTCCGACTTAAAAACAGTTGATGCTTTGTGTCAATTCTTGGAAAAAATTCCCGATTCATTTTTCAAATATTCAAAAACAGCTACAGAGTTATTCAAATTTTGCACTTACCAAGGTGTGCCACTACCTGATGTACCTGTAAGCTCAAAAGTAATAAGATAAAGCTTCAGCTAATTATCTGAAGAGGAGAAAAATCAGCTGAGTTCAAATTTTAAAAGTGATTTAAAGGATTTTATCAAATTCATCACAAACATTTTGGAAAAATTTAATTATTATACCAAGGGAAAAAATGAAGGTATTGATAATGTGATACAAAAGGCTGGGTGTCTTTTTAACTTTGATCTTTTGATATATGCACGATCGGATGTTTCTGGAGAACATTTAGCATCTACGTTCACTTCTAAGGCATTCTCAGAGTATTTCAGCGACTTTCCTTTTAGCCTTACAAATATTGATAAGAACACTTTTTTCTTTAAATATAAAGAGCTATCTATATTCTTCGATGCAGCATAAAATATCTAAAAATATAGGTGAAGGGTCACTTTGTGATTTATGAAAGTTTTTAAGTTATCTAAGGTACGACTGAAGCATAAATTCCCTCTTATTCTAAAATTTTTCTCGTTTTGTATCTTTCTCCTTGTGTCAGAGGCAACATGTGGGAGTTGGGGGAGGGGGGGGGGGTCAGTAAAAAGCAATGTGATGGTAAAAAGATCAAGAGGTAATGATGGCTCATTGGAAGACATTGGCACATCAGATATGGGTGTATTTATTATGCTTAATGGTCCTGAAAGTGGATGTAAGCATATACGCAAATTTTTGAAAGCTGCATTAGTTGAAAAATATGGGATGTCAAACTTTCAACATTTTAAGCATATGTCTACAAATGTTGCTTTTAAACATGAAGTTACTTCGAAAGTAGTTAGTAGAGTTATTAATGATTCAGATAAATGATTACCATGTTTTCACTAAGTTGTATAATAAATAATTTTGAAAGATTAAACTGTGTTTACTTTACTTTCAGCCTGAGGTATTACTTACTTTCAGGTATTTATTTTCTCTTAGCTTGCATTAACTGCAATTTCAATTTTAAACTGTATAAATGTTTAATTATTGTCTGCATGTGTTATTGGTCATATATTTTAAAATGCATTATTTGCTTTAAAATGATAGTAATTTATTATGATAGTTAGCTTGGCTCTGCATCGTTCGGAATTGCACGAAATTTTGGCTTCTGAAACTGGTGCTGCAGATTGATACAGAAAATTCTGCTACTGGGGACAGCGTCACGGGGCAGGCACTTGATGTCGAGTGGGCTGAGGTGGACATGGAGGAGCAGAGCTGAACAGAAGCGAATCCCATGCCTGTGATTCAGTTTGGAGGAATGGGTGAAGTCCCCATGGGAAAATACAGTTTTAAATAAACAATTACCTTTACAATTTTAGTGGATTTTAATTGTCGAAGTAATCCATCACATTCATAGCTTTTAGAAAAGGACGTTATTTTGCGAGAGAGAGGGGGGGGGGTTATTGGATTAAGACGGTAGGGTGATTGTAGGGGAGGGATCAAAAATCGGCAATAATCGATAACGTAATATATGGACGGCCCCAAAGCAACCCACGAAATAAAGATGAGGAAATATCCCCTTTCTCAAACCGAGTAGAAACTACATTTCAAAGAACTTGGACGAAAGACAAGAGGAGACGAAATTTCCTTTACATCTTTAAATCAGTGAAATTGTAAACACATCCCCACCCCTCGGAGGTAGTGGAATCTCTCAAAAAACAATCGCTGAAAAATTACTTTTGTTTTCTAACATATCATTTTGGTCGAGGAAGTTCATCCTTAGGAGGAAATAGTCAAACTTTCTTCTTGGTAACGTCTATGTAAATACATCAATTTATAGACCTACATAATAACCAAATTTCAGATCACACCGAGCAGTTTTAGTGTCAAAAAACATCCAGGTATCTAAAGATGCGTCTTTTATAGAAGATAGTACTATTAAGAAAAGCAAGTTAAATATTACAATCAAAATACGATATAAAATGACAGCTAACTCCCAGCCTTAATTCTAACTTCCAATCTACTCTCCTTAGAATATTATTTCTTAAAATTTCTGGCTTTTTTTTCTTTGTTTGTGTTTACTATAAAAACGAAAATTCTACTTTATTTTTAAATTCCAATATCTGTTGAAAACAAAAACGTAAATTTCTTATAATTTCTTATAATAAGTGATTAAATCTTCACTATGTATTTGTCTAAATCTAATTAACCATATGAAATTGCGCGGAATTATTAAATGAAAAGGTTTAATGTTAAAAGGATTAACGAATTGTTTAAGACAGTGTTCTCAAACTGGTGGCCTATTACTCAAACATATGCTTTTTATTTAAAAACCTTTGTAGTCTAATTATGGATGGGAAGGGACCTGAATCCAATGGAAGTTCTGTGGAACACTCAAAGTGTTTGATTGAATAACTTTTATACATCCAAATTGAATTCTTTTTTATTTTTTCTCTGTTTGTATCCTGTACTTATTAGCATTTCTTTGTTGGATGTTACAATCGTAGACTTTTATTTGAAAAAAACCTTGAAGAAATTAGGTTTAAAGTTCTTTCGTGAATTTCCTACTTTATTATCTCTCCTAATTATATACATTCTTAGCTCTTTATTTGTCTACGTAAATAAATTAAACATTTAAATTTATTTCAAAAAAATCATAATTAACAGAGTATTTTTGTTATTTAATTTTGACTTTAATTCATAAACCTTGATTCATTATTTATTAATTATTACGAAAATCCTTTCAACTTTTTTAAATTCAATTTCCTTAACCTTTAATGTCGGACATAATGTTATGCAGTTTATTAATTTATTATTATTATCATCATTATTATTATTATTTCGTAGGCTCTTGATACTTCTGCCTTTGGCCACGACAAGGGGCGAGAACTGTGAGTCGAAGAATCCTTACCCAGGATAAACAGTAGCTCCAATTATACCTGTAGAAACACTGAAGGAGAAAGTAAACTTCTACGTCGACGCCAGGATTCGAATTCAAGTTCCACTGCATCTATCTCATGGAAGGCCGTCGTCTTGACCACAAGTTCAAATGTAGTTAAAGACACTTAACTCTATAGTGTGTCCACCTGCAGATGAGACTTGGCCACGCCTACATCACGTGGTACGGGACGGTTCTATAAATCCATTTGAGGGGTAGATGTCTTTTTCTATTTTCAGTGCAAATCGTTTCTTGTTTATAACAGACGAATTGATGATATGAAATACGACTTATACATCTACTTTTCTTATAGATAATAATAACTATGTTAAATTTTAACCGTAACAACATAGAAAACTGATTTGTTGTTTAAGAACTGTTATATTTATATTGTTTCTTATTTACTTAAATTATGAAAAATCATAATTGTATAAAATTATATTAATTAATGTAAGTAATAAATGTATACACTTCATGGTAATAATGTTTTATTTAACAATTGATTGTTGACAGTTAAAAAAAAAAAAAGTTTAAAAGCAATCCCCTAAAGTTACTCAAAACATTTACAAATATACAAATTAAGACCATTGGCATTCGCACTAGTACTAAAAAAATAAAAATAGAATTAGATTGACAATAATAATAATAATAATAATAATAGTAATAAATGCATGAATTACAACTGCAAGCTTTGATATAATGGAAATGAAAATAAAACTAAAATATAATATTGTTTGTAATAATAATAGTCAATCAAAACACCAAAATAAAAATTGTTAGAATAATCAAAAATAATCAACAATATTGCAGGTGATGATTTAAATTTTTAATAATAAAAGGTCGTAACTGTTTTTAACGAAATTACAAACACTAATTCTTGACTTTTTTTTTTACTATTTTACTGTTCGCCAGTCCTATTAGGTATTCAAAAATAAAGAATACCTGTAATATAGATGCTGATAATAATTTATAATTATTAACTATACTTTATATTAACTTTGTTAATTATCTAATACAAAAGAAAAGAAATGTAACAAAAGTTAAAAGTTAAAAATTCAGAGTAATATTCTCATCAATTACTTCAGCGATTAATGAAATTTTAACCTTTTTAATACTTTTTAGTGTTTTAGAATTATATTTTTCCCAATTAATTTGACTGAATAATTTAAATTTTATATAGTTTCCTAATCTTAGACCAAAACTATTATTCGTTTTATTGATTTGAAAGATTTTTAACCAATTGTATCTAGTTATTTTTTCATTATTTTGATTATTTTTTTCCCTATTGACATTATAAATGTTATTCATAATTATTTTATAAATATTTTCTTCTTTAATAGTAAGTATTTTTAAAATTTTTCCTAATTTTTTTTTCCCAAATTTTGCTTTTCCAACCCTCATCCCTATTGCGAAATGGATTCTGCGTTTGAAGAGGCGTGGCTAAGTCTCATCTTGTGGTGGACACACTATAGTTTCTGCCACTGAAGAAAATTTGCCATGTAAAGAAATGGCAACAACTCTAAATCATGTCTCTAAATCTATATGACAAAATTTATTCAAAATATAAATAAAACAAATCAACTAATAGCTGAAATTAATTATTAAAAATATGCTGTAAGGAATTAAAATAATAAACAATATCGCGTTATTTTCGTATTCATTCAAGAAAAATTAAGATATATACGAAATCATCAACAACACTTTAAATTAATGAAAATCAAAACTTCTTTTATTTCCTCAAACATCTTCAATGCGATATTTCGAAAATCTTGATCGGATTTTCTTTCTCAAGCTTTAAATGATTTTCTTTCTCAAGCTTCGAAGATTAGATATTTATTTAATAATTTTAGATAATTCAAAGAAATTTGGATGGTGATAAAAAAAGTTTGAAATCGCCTCAGGAGTAAGAGATTCGGACATTGCTTCAGAAATAAAAAGATTTGGATATTTAATAAGAAATTTGGACATCGCTTTCAAAAATAAGAAATCCAAAAGCTTAAATATTTTTTAAATTTCACATTTTATTGTAATAATGCTGCACGCTTTACGCATTTATAATGAGCGTGTCACTTTTGTATTGTTATTTTAGAATCTAAAATTCTGATTGTCATTTATTTTCTGGTTTTTGGGAGAAGAAGGAAGCTATTCCTTTTCCCTTAATGTATTTCATTTAAAGCTTGAGAAAGAAAATCCGATCAAGATTTTCGAAATATCGCATTGAAGATGTTTGAGGAAATAAAAAATTAAGATACTTGAGATTTTTCTATAATAGATATTTCTGATGCGAATAAAAAGCCAGCGCACAAATGAGATAAAAAACATTAAACACTTTAAAATCTGACATGTTTCGTCAAGTCTAAGTTTGACTTTTACAAAATGAAAGAATTCCAAGGACAGCAGGTGATTAAATACAATTACAACATAAACCAATGAGACACCAGCTGACGACTGTAAGATGAAACATCCTTCCAATCAGGTAAACCCATGGAATAGTAACAGTTCGAGGATAGAAATGTCATATCCTCGAAATTGAGAGAATTGAGAGGAGCTAATGATGAACAAGCAAAGAAACAAAAAGGGAATTGTTTCTATTTTCCATATTATTGGCATGGGGGGGGGGGAAGGCTTATGTGCACATATCTTTATCTTTTTGTTTTGTAGGAAAACCGTAATTTTAAATAGATTGAACACCAATCTATTTTATATTAATTATTATTAATTATTTATTAATTGTTACAAAAAATCCTTTTAATTTTAGTTTGGTCCTGAAGGAGGAGTGGGACATGATACTATATAGGTCTCTTTTTTTGAGGGATTTTCTCACTCCGGGATGAGATATTATCTCGATATTTCGGCCCGATTAGTTCTGCGCTCACCTTGATGTAATTGATATTTATACATCTCCCGAAGAAGGCCCGAGGCACCGGGCCGAAATATCGAAATAATATCTCGTCCCGGAGTGAGGAAATCCCTCAAAAAAAAAAGGACCTATATAGTGCCTTTTAATTTTTTTAAACTCAATTTCCTAACCTCTAATGTTGGACATACAAGTACAAATGTTGTCATGCAGATGGCTACTTCCAGCAGGATAATGCGCCGGCGCATAAAGCTCGCATCACTATGGGATGATTTGAGGAACATGACGATGACTTTTTTTGCTGCAGTGGCCCGCTCAGTCCCCGGTTCTCAGCACGATTGAAAATTTGTGGGATGAGCTGGAACGGGCTGTTGGCTCCATCAAATCTTCAGGAACTGCGTGGCAGACTCATGTCTGCATGGTACACAATATCTCAACAACGTTTTCAGCATCTTGAGGAATCCATGCTTCGACGAATTCAGGCTGTTTTGAGAGCTAAAGGAGGCCAACACGCTACTAGGTAGGTGTAACTAATAAAGTGGCCGGATAGTGTATGGAGTTTAAGTTCAATGGATTCCAAATAGAAAATAACTATTTTATCGAACTTGGTCTAGCCATTTGAACGTGATGAACGTACAAAAAAAATGTTCAAATGGAGCAATTAGGCATTGTATGTTCAATCAAAAACCTTTAATCTATATCACACCAGCCACTACAGAGGAAATCTAGGTAGACTACGGAAAGTAAGATTAATTACTTATATAAAAAGTATATATACAAAATAGTTAAACAATTTATTTTGGCATTTTCTGTAAAATACAGATTAGGTAATGAACAATTATATAAATAATATTCATTATACTATATACAAACAAACCATACTTCTTCCTTAAATCTTCTCTTTTATAATAAATATTATTAAACATCATCCACCA
>JAFIDM010002131.1:107544879-107561949 GCA_023159025.1 Thereuonema tuberculata
AAGTAAGGATTAATAGTAAAGTTAAATTAATTCTTAATAAACGGTTAGGCCCAAAAGATGGAATCTCGCAAATGAGGACTGGCAGACCAAAGTGGAATTTTGCCAAGGTATTATCTTCAACGTTTGACTGGGATTGACGAAATATTGATGGATTGTTGCTGAACTGTAAGTAGGATTTCTATTTTACTTCACCCATCGAGAATTTGAAAAGGAGCCATCGTTAGAATTTCGAACACAAGAAAATGAAGTTTAGGACAAAGCGGAACGTATACTAATGAACATTAAAGATTAAACATTACCAACACATTAACATTTATTCGTAGATTGAAGAAACAGTAAAGTTAATTATTTCAAGTAAAACCATTACTGCTAGGATTTGTTGAAGTCAAGGGAAATCGACTTATTACAAATGTTGGACTGAATCAACTAAAGTTAAAGAACTGTAAAGTTGAAAGGATTTAAGTATTTATACAGGAACATTTGTGTTTATTAGCAAGAGGTTTATTTTAAAGATTATTTCAACGAGGTCAAAGATTATTCGATTGAAGTATTCAAGTTATGATTATAAACTGTTTTAGAGTGTTTTGGTAAAGACTATAATACTTGAATGTTTAGTCAAGAAAGGATTGGAGAAATCAAGTTAACTTAAACATTCATATTATTAAATACTGTTATACCACATACGGTGAACATTGTTTATAGCCATCTCATACAAGTTAAAAGACATATGAGACATAAGAAAGTTCTATGTGTTAATGAGTTTATACATTAAAATAAACTTTAGTAATTATTACACTAGATAAAAAAAAGCCATTTATCAATGTTGTTAATCGAACAGTTGATGTCAAGAAAGATTCAAAGGAACTTTAAACTTTAAAGTAAAGAACTTTCAGTGATTGAAATCTACATGTTAGATTCATAGACTATTTGAAACAACTGTTTCACATCTTGTAAATATTTAATGATTATAAAACAAGTTAAGTTTAAATCAGTTTTGCTTTTATTTTCTCCTTACTCTTAAAGACTTAATATACTCTGCTAAACCAGTACAGGCAAGTAAATAAATTAAAATGCCGTTTAGAAAATTTATTGTGTGGAACCTAAGTGACAATTATTCTTATATATTATCCCACAGTTTACACTAAAAATTAAAAAAAATGAATATTTACAATTTCGTAAGTAAAATTAGAAACAAAATGCTTCAGTATTAGTGAAACTCATCAGATCCCTCAGTGTGTATGCGTGGGTGGGTTTCTGCGAATTCCCTATAATAATTTTAAGCCACCGGATAGATCTTCTTGAAGTTTGACATGCGTATTGGAGGAATTGGGACTTTCTATTTAAAATCTTTTCTAAATGGGTCCTTATCGAGAAATTAGCACGAGAAAATAATAAAATTAATCGATTTAGACAATTTAGGTAAATCTAGATTTAATTATTTTTTTTTCCGAAATTTTATATTGTTTGTATTTAGTAGAATTGGAATGCAAATGTAAATTTTGGTTACGTCGTTTTTACGACTTAAAAAAATAATAAAGGAATTTTAAGAAATAATATTCTTGTTTTAAACAATATCTAACGGGCATGATAAAACTTGTATGTTAAAAATTAAAAGTCCTGTAAAACACATATTATGAAGACGAAATTAAAACAAGAGTCTGGGCTCGTGACTAGTTCCAAGAATCTTTCGATTCCCTTCCTCAGACGACTGAGAATAGAGAAAAAAAGGAGCCACCATATAAAGGTCAGAGGAACCAATCAACGATGTTGACTTGGCCTAGTCTATATTAACAACAGATGAACAAGTTAAACCACTCCTATGGGGTCAGTTCAGAAATTGGGATTCTACACTGATGTCACGTGAAATTGTTAAGGCGCGATATTAAATCAAGCACCAGCCAGGAAAGTTTATCATTGTAAGGATTAATAGAGATTCTTTCAATTTACGTAAAGAGTCACTATCAATCAACAAAATTAGTTACGGTAATGGGTTTACTAATATCCAAATCGTGTCCTGTATTATATACATGTAAAGGATTATATCTTATGTACTTACTGCAGTGACATGAATTTCCTGTTTTTGTGGCTCTGAGATGTTCTTTGAGCCGTGCTGCAAGAGGGCGCTTTGATTCCCCTATGTATTAAGTAAACCTCTATGTATTTAGTAAACCTCTATGTATTTATTGATGCATGGTACAGCTTATTTCGTATATATGTAGTTATTTTTATAAATCTAAAAGACAAAACTTGAACTGCCCCTTCGAGTTTCGTAAAGCAAAGATTTCAATCAATCATTTCCAATTTAGAATGTATAGAATATAAGAATATAATTAACTTACATTACTAAACATATAAAACTTATAAAGCCAAAAGCCGAATGCCGAATCCGGCATTCGGCTTTTGGCTTTATTAGTTATTTTTATGAATGTTCTTGCTCCTTATTTTTATAATTGATATATTGCTGCATGGTGTTTCGTTTTTTGGAAGTGACTCAAATCGTTTACTTCTTCATCTCTGTTGATGTGTGCAAATAAAATTTCGGGATATATATAGAATTCGTATATGCCATATACCAAAGGCTTGTTTTTTAATGTTCTTTAATATTCTCTGTTGGGATTATAGAGTCTCTATAGAATGCCTAATCATATTCTTAATGAATCTATGCGAGTATCCATTTCCCCTGGCCATCTTGGTGATCATTCTTATCTCACTTTCAAACAATGTCTGGTTGGATGCATGATTAAAAGCTCTTCTTATCGCCATGGAGATAATGTTCCTTTTTTGGTTGGGAGCTATCCGTGCTTGGAAATTTAACAAAATGCCTGGATGTGATGGTTTGTTGTGTACTGTTGTTGTCAGACGCTGCCTTTCTTGTGAATTAGTATATCTAGAAATGCTGTACATCCATTGGATGTTTTTTTAACACGTTTTTATTAGCTTCCTTTCTTCTCTGTCTGTTCGGTACAAATTTTGCAATTGATTTTAAACTAACTTTCCGATGACTTAGAGACTTGAAACTTTAAACATAGCTCAGAACTGGATGACAATGCAATATTAACCCGCTTTCTTGTCTATCTGTTCGTTAGGGAACCCTAATTCGTCAGATAACTGATCGTTGCAGCACGGCGCTCACTTCCCGACTTCAGTGTTTTTGCAAATGGCCGCATGGCGCTAAGGTCGCTGCGGCAGAGCGCTGCGTTTAAACCTCAAATTTACCACATGTTTCTGTTATAATCTCATCAAAATTAAAATCGATTGAAAAATTTCATACACACAACACTAAAAAGCAGAAAAATAATTATTTAAAAAAAAATATTTGTTTTTAATATACCACTTTTTAAGACGGACTAAAAGTAAAAAATAATTGTGATTGTAAATTTTTAATAGCTATGAAAATACTTGTAAGATTTAAAACGAAAAACGTGAAACGCAAGATAATATGCACTCCATCTATACAATCTCAATTATCTATTGAGATGCGCCCCACGTTTTTCGTTTTAAATTTTATAAGTATTTTCATAGCTAATAAAAATTTACAATCACAATTATTTTTTACTTTTTAATCCGTCTTAAAAACGTGATATATTAAAAAAAATATTTTTTTAAAAATAATTTTCAATGATGAATCCGATTTCCTCTGTTGAAGATTTTATGTATATTCTCAATGCTTCGCTTATTCACCATCAAAAAACTATATCTCGTCTATAAAAACTTACTTCAGCTGGAATCTGGACCAAAACCACAGCTTTAATATCAATATAGGACAGTACAGTGTCGGCTATTATAGCTGATGAAGGCAAACCCATCTAGGTCCTGTTCATAAAAAGCGTCATCAATTTGGAATATTTGTAACAAATACAATAATTAATAAATAATATTTGTATAACAAATACTGAATAACCTCGAAGATTTTCCCTATAGTAATTTGTAGCGTGTTGTTCAATGTTGTCTATTTTGAACGTGATCGCCTTCTGAATTTATTTCGAAGGACATGTTAGTTTGTGACGTCAAACGATACTAAATTATGGTTTTCATCTATTTGTATGTCCTTCAAATCTTTAATAAATGAACGACTGTACGAAGTGATCCATGGTGATGCTGGTGTGAGAATCTTCAAATTGTGTGCTAGGAATCTCGATAACATGTAGATCATCGAATCACGGCAATTAACAACTAGTCTAATTTGAAAAATCCTCCGGGAGTCCTTTCTTTGTGCACTTTATGTAGCCCGGTAAACTTGGATGTTATACAAATGTTTTTTATGTTATTATCGATGATCTTTCGACTATGCAGTTTGTTGATAGATTTCTTGAAGATTGCTACCACATTGTCCCTTCCAGTGTCTATTTTTATGATACCCTCTGTAGTTTCAAGGAAGTGGTTACAATATGGCTCAAAGAACATCTAAGAGCCATAAAAACACGAAATATGAACTACATGCATGTAATACAAGAAAAGACTTGCTATTAGTAAACCCATTAGTTTGGGGAGGATTGATAGTGACTATTTACGTAAATTGGAAGAATTTCTATTAATCCTTACAATGATAAACATGCAAGTTTTAAAATCTAGATATATTTATATAAAAGAAAGCATTGGGGTTACTCCTGCTAAACCATAAGACACAGAAATGCAAATAAGGTGTCAAATATTAGGTATAATGTTTGAGGATGGCTACATTTTATTTTTCTCGACGTGCGTCAACTGTATGGTCAACATTTAAACCGTTCATTTTAGATGATCAAAATGAAAGATAAGTTGTTCTTCTCGCTGAGATGAACATTTTTAAAGGTTATCCGGTCGCGATCGCAGGTCACGTGACTGAGAAAAGGACTTCAGAATCCCAGGCCACATGATCCCTAAAACTTTTACTTGATAGGTTTGCTAGTATTTGGAATAGAAATGTAGCCAAAATTGGTAAAAACCAATTGTCATTTTTACAATTTTTTTTTTTTTTAAAAAGAAAGAAATTTTAAGAAATAATACTCTTGTTTTAATTGTTTTCTTTAAAATGGAGTTGAAATTTGTTTAAAAGGTAAAACACAATGTTAATTGAACAATTCTGCTTTTCACAGTTTTCAATTAGGATTTCATTCTTCAAGTATCAGGGGAGGTTGCAACAACAAAAGAGTAGATGTCAATGAGCAGTTATTAGGATTTCAACTTCTTTTATTGAAATTTGTCGGATTTAATTAAAAACTGTGCATCTCAATATGATTAAACTGTAATTAAACTCAGCACTACCTAGAGAAGGATCTACACCGGTGTTTCCCAACCTTTTTTGTGCTGTGCTCCACCTAAAGTATCTAAAGTATGCTATGGCGCACCAAATTAGATAAAACTTTCAAAAAAAAAAAAAGTCACAACCTAAAAAAGCATGTCTCTGAAAATGGCTGCAACATGTTGCGTTATTTTTGTCTTCAGTAACTGATTCAGTATTGTCTTGATAAACTATCAAATAACCTGATTTCCAAAAACCGCTTCGATTGAGGCCGGGGGATCGTGGTAGCCCAACTTTGAACAACGTTCGAGAAGTTACTCTATTCTCACCAAAACGTGAAATTTGGGGTAGTGTCCCATCCTGCTCGAAGATAATGGAGTCGAAGCAATTACGTTCTTGGAATAATGTTGCGGCGGAGATGATATATGGCCCATTTACCGATCGACGCAAGGGGCCTTGAGGTGTGATCTGCTCAAAGAAAAATTATCCGATTATAAAGTTTGCGTTGAATTCGCACCATATAGTTATGTAGTTGGAGAGTAAGGGCTCAGTAAGCACATCATTCGTACAGTTGTGCGTATTCACTGCTCTTTGTTCGCGGAAATGCGCCTCATTGGTCCGTAAGAGTTTCGAAAACCACACGCCGTCGAGCTACATCCTTGCCAGAAATCGCAAAGCGAAGTCGGTGTGATTTTTAGGGTGAAATGGTTGCAGCTGCTGCACCCTTTGAATTTCATAAGGATACCATTTCATAGAACCATAGAAGTTTACGGATAGTTCAGCACGGAACTTGAAATTTCTGGCATACGTGTCTTGGGGTAGCTCTGAATGCGACTGGATTTCTTCCATATTCTATCCGGAGATAAACTCAAATCTTCGAAATTTTTTTATCGTATTCTTCATTCTATTAATATTTAGCGACAAAGGTCCTTATTTCTTTCAAATGACGATATTGGCATAATGCAGCTGCGGCATTACTGCCGTTTAGGTAAAACGGCAAATCTCGTCCTTCATGATTTTTCTAGTCTGCAATGTCACGACAAATTAGCATGTTCTAACCCATTTTTTGCGCAACAACGCCACCTGGTGGCACTCAAAATAACTATTATTTTTTTTATTCAAAAATTTTCTTTCCCATGTTCTTATTAATGTATCCACCAATTTTCGATGTGATTCGTCGAGTAGATCCTTCTCTACATTGCAGTTTAATTATATTGAATCAATATAACTACTATTTCTGAAAACTGAACACCAAGAAAGAATCACGCAACTCAAATGAAATTTATCTAACAAATTACTCTTGTCATAGTAGATAACAGATTACAGAGCTCTACAAGATTTTCTCGCTTCAAATCCATTATCGTATAAAGGCACCTCGAGCATAACAGATTCTGTATGGTTTGGCATTGCATGGAAGAGGTTTTCATATCGTCCTGACAAATAGCCTGAGGCTGCTGAGTCCAAAGTTCATTTGTGGCTGAGGCGCTCAACGGACCAGTTTCTTACCAGACATGCTATCGGGAGAACGTGCAGGCCAGGGAAGAAGCGATATCCATGGAAGGGGAAGGGTCTTGGATATTGTGCATGAAAGAGATCTTGGACATTCCGAGCTACATGTGGACGATCATTGTCTTGCTGGAATACAGCGCCAGAACAACTCTGAAGGAATGGTATCACCTCTGTCTCTAAAAGATCGCTGGTTGTTGAAGGTTCTTGAATTCGGTCAGTGAGATATTGAATTAAACCCAATGGCACCCATAACTACGACACTTAGGGTTGGATCAATATGAGGCTCCAAAACGCCACGGTGCAAGCTGGCGTTCAGCACAATGTCTTCAAACAAGAGTGCTACCATCGTGTACAGCAAGCAGAATTATGACTTGTCAGAAATCACCAATCATAACTCGAAATTTTGTGTTCGAGCAGTTTAAGGCTTTGTGGTTGAGGGTCAAAGGAATGGACTGAGTGACCAGTCCTCAGTTAAGCAGACGACATAGAACTGTCTGAAGGACAAAGGCTGACAGTGCTTCACTGCTGTGTGCTGATCGCTCACTGGCGTGCTATAGAGGCGTCTGTCATCCCATGCAGTTGTGTGATTTTGCAGTCCAGTTGCCGGATTACTGTACTTCCCATTCTCATCTGTCCATTGACGCCACGTTCGCATCACTGGACTGGTTTCGTGCATAAAGCGACCTTCTTCGGTGAAAGTGCGATACAAGAAACACCCTTTCGACTCAATGTCGGCTCTTCACTGATTGCAACATCTTGTTTGAGATAAATATTTTAACCAAGACTTGAAAGTTACAGATGCTATTCCGAAACCGCATACCATTTCACTGACATTCCCAATCTGATTACATATCCTATAAGCTAATGCCATCAGTCCTTTATCGTGTTGCAATTTTCACAAACAGTTGTGTAGAATCCAAATAGGGAAAGTTGGAGTCACATTGAAATATTTTCAATCTTCTACAGGAAGCCTCAATGAAAACAATTCTGAAACGAGTTTAAAAAAAAGCGACCATCTTCAAATTCTATGAAAGCATCTATCTTATTGAAGCTGCCTTAAGACAAATGACATCAATAGCACTTAGCACAACACAGACTTTAAATCCTAAACAGTAGAAGTATTCATTTAATAATTTTCCAATTAAGTTCTTGATTTTCAATGTTTTAGCAAGGAAGAATTAATTCAAGTTTATATTCTGTGTATCTTCACAAAAATTAAAGTTTATTTATTCTTTTAGCCTATTTTACTAGAAAGTGAAATTCATTTCTGTGTAGGTGTATATTCTCCCCTCCCCCAACAACTTAATTAACAAAACAAAGTTCATTTTTTAGCCTACTTTCGTACGAGGACATCGTAACAGTCAGTTTGGGTGCGTGAATGTCCCTAAAATATTTGTACAACTGAATGAATCTTCTGAAAAGTTGCCGCGCACATTGGTAAGGAAAATGGATAATCTAACTTTTCTATTTGAAAACGTTTTCAAATGGATCTTTGTCGAAAATAACCGCGTTAAGGTAACAGAAATTCTCATAGAAAAGCATAAAATTGAAACAGTAATGTCTAACTATTTAGCTAATCCACTAATTCTGAGCGTTTTGTTAAGACTACACTTAATCCGATGTAAGCAGCTTAAATAAGTACAAAAAGATTGATTTTTATTTTTCAGGAAATATTAAGTATCTAGTGTTTCTAAACAACAACAGACAAATAGAATTCAAATTGTTAACTTAAAAAAACCCTTATTTGTAATTTCTGTGACTTAAAATGCAAAAGAGAAACACAATAAAATACAGAAAAAAAAAATGACTGTTAAATGTTTAAAGAAAGTAGGCGTTAACGTCTTTTATTTGAGCTTTTTGTTTGATTTGTACTGTGTTTGCTGATGTGATGTGAATCTTCGTCTTTTTCATATAAAATCAGAATTTCGTCCAATGAAGCAAAAGGGAGTTTTATCTCTTTGTTGAATCATTTCTAACTCCGACAGTAAATGAGTAAGTGATTTACTATCACTGTGGCAAAATCAATCAACGAGAAGAACAAGTTACATTGTATCATAAGTTGCTGTTTTTTACTGTTTCCAATTTATTCTACTCGTTTCGTACAACCCTGGCGGTTCTCCCTTTTTGCTTCACTTCAAATGAATTGAGTCATTTTAAACTGAAGCAACATCATTCTTAGAAAAACCAATAGGTTTTAGTTACTTTGCTATGAAAGTCTTTCACAATGTCTCTCCTAATAACTTTTGAGCCGCTGGATGGATCTTCTTTAAACTTGGATTGCACATTTAAGAATAATGAAGGATCTACATTTGGAATCTTTTCCAAGTGAATTGTAATCGAGGAAATGGCGCTATTCAAATTCCCTTGAAAAGCATTGAATCTAAACAATGGATTTCTATCCTATGTATTTCTAATAAGCCAATACTTTGCAGCACTTGATTAGGATTAATTTTAATCCGATTTAGACAACTGAACTAAGTAATGCGGATGTGAATATTTTTACATTTTTTTTAGATAATAAAAATTCTGTTTGTATTCAGCAGATATTGAGAACAAATTTAGGCTTTTTGCTTTTTGTCGTTTTCAGGTTTAAAAAAAAATTGACTCATTATTTTGTCGATAATTTTAAGGAAAGTAGGCTTCGAATTCCTTATCATAATAATTTACTTCTTCCCTGATTTTAAAACAACAGAACGTGATTATTTATTTCAAGAACTACAAAGAACATTGTCACGTGGTAAAGGACAGAGACATCAAAAGAATCTAAAGATTAGTTTTGGTAATGATTTGTTAATTCGAATCAAATAAAAAAAAAAGAGATTAAATTAACAAAATCAAAAGAAAATCCAAAGGTTAAAATTTGCTTTAAAAGTTTAACGGATAAATTCAAACAGTTTGATCACTAAGAAACAAAAGGGATTTATAATAATAATAATAATAATAATTACTAGTTGACCCGTGCGAATAATTCGCAATAAAAAAGAAACACCTTTGAGAAATAATATACAACTCTAAAGCTGTCGTGCATGTTAGTTAAACGCACTGTCAATAGATAGTGCCTTCTCCATTTTTATAAAAAGGTTTTTAAAATAAATTTTTTTTAAAAAAACATTAATTTTAAACAATTTGTTTATTTTATGTAATTTAGCGGAGAACGTAATCTTCAAAATGATGTCTCAATCATTGATTTTGATGAAATATTAAGGGAGATAAAAAAAAAAAACACCTTTGAGAAATAGTATATGAGAAGTTCACAAATTTTTTTATTGTAATAAATCGTTTATTTTTATTAAATATAATTGCTTGTTTTTTATCTTTTCTTATTAACTAAACGATGAAATATCACTTTAAAGTGCATTTTTATTCAAGAAAGGATATATTTGAAGTTAACGACGCTACAGAATTATTTGAATTATTGTTTCGCTTTCGAACGATAAGTCGCTTCTGTTAAAGCGTGTCTACATTATTATAAAAAGGTTTTTAAATTAAAGTTTTTTAACGAAAACATTAATTTTAAACAATTGTTTATTTTTCGTCATTAGCGGTGAACGTAATCTTCAAAATGATATATCAATCATGGATTTTCATGAAGTATTAAGGGAGATATGGCGTACCGACATGAAAATATCTTTGAGAAATAATATATAAGGATTATATTATTAAGACGACAGAACTAGATTTTATTATGATTTGCCGTTGCATACAAATAAAACCATCAATGCAAACAGGCCCGATATAGTTCTTCATAGTCTTCAAGAAAGGAAAGCTTTCCTAATCGATATCACCCATCCAAATGACAACAATATCAACAAGGTGGAGTCGGACAAGATTTCTAAATACTACAGTCTGGCTGAAGAATACAAAAAAAATCACAAACTTAACTCAATAGAGATTATTCCAATTGTTATTACAGCTACTGGACTTATACATAAAAATTTACCAAATCACTTAATCAACCCACAGTTAAACCCAGATAAAATTTTATATACAGCACAAAAATCAGTGATTTTAGAGACTTGTCGCAGTGTTCGCACTGTTTTGAACATACCATCAGGCAGCTTAGAATAAGGTTTGCTATTTTGGACCCTTAATTCTACTACACAGGCTGCATTGCACCGAGAACTGAAAGACAGTATAAATATAATAATAATAATAATCTTATACAAGATTTCAGTAAAATAAAATCACCGATAAAAACCTTCAAAAATCTTCTTTCTAAATAAATAAATTAATTAATTAATAATCTCTACAATTAGAGTGAAACTTATTAATGTTAGAGCAAATGGTAAGATTAAATTCTCACTATAAGAAATCAAAGTTATCTTGACTTGAATATGTTACAAAAAAAGCCAGGAAAGTTTTGTGACTTTCATGATTCGCAAAGTCACAAAACTCGAGCTAATGCCTTCTATTCCTCTAGAATGTGTTTGTGCAAATCTAATTTAGAAAGGGATCCAATGGGGAAGTGACGCGCAATATATGATCCCAACCGGGACACATAGCCTCTCCTTCTCAACTCCACTCTCACCTCCATGCGGTGGGTCCTGGGCCTGAGCAACTTGGACGAAGATTGGGTTCTAACCCCAGTGGGACTCTAAGTCAGGTGCTAACGAGAGACGGGGGGCTCAAATGTCTCTTGAGCTGAGTGGTAATATGCAGGTCATCAATCCAAGTGTGGCGGCGGAAGAGACTAACAAGTCCAACGGGGCACACACAACTCCGAGTTAGATGGAGTTACTGCATGTGAGGAAAGCAATGGAAAACTACCTCACTATATTCCAAGAAAACCTCATGTACAAGTTACCATTAGATTATCAAGCTATGGTGCTGGAAGATGAGACCCCCTGGTCGGAAAGCACACTACTAACTACAGGGAAGGAGCGACAACCGTTTTTGAGTAGATCTGGATACAAAAATGACGTTGCTGGATCAAAGCCGGAAGGGAGTTCAGCCACCGATGCAAACAGGATGAAAGAATCAGTTGCCTGCTTTACAGAAAAACACAACATTGGAACGTGGAATGTAAGAAGCATGAATCAGGGAAAACTGGATATTGTGAAAAGTGAAATGGAAAGAACCAAATTGGAAATTTTGGGAATAAGCGAGCTCAAGTGGATCGGAAAGGGGCACTTTCAATCAGATGATTACAAGGTTTTCTACTCTGGCAATGATAAAATAAGAAGACACGGAGTAGCAATAATCATTAAGGAGAACATAGCCAATTGTGTTATTGGATACAATCCAGTTAATAATAGAATAATATGTATAAGAATACAAGGAAAACCACTTAATTTTACAATAATACAAATTTATGCACCTACATCAGCTGCTGAAGAGGAGGATGTTGAGGAATTTTATGATAGTCTGCAGAAAGTAATAGATGATACCCCAAAAAGAGATGTTTTATTTATTTTGGGCGACTGGAATTCAGTAGCTGGAGAGATGGAAACAGATGGTATAACAGGAAGATTTGGTTTAGGAAGTCGTAATGATGCAGGAGCAAGACTAATACAATTTTGCGAAGACAATTCACTGTGGATTGCAAACACTTGGTTTAAACAACATAAAAGAAGACTCTATATATGGACAACGCCCAATGGTCTTCATCGTAATCAAATAGACTACATTATGTGTAAAAGACGGTGGAAAAGTGCAGTCCTTTCAGCAAAACCACTACCAGGAGCAGACTGCGGAAGTGATCATGAATTATTAACGGCAAGAATCCGAATTAAACTTAAAAAGGTCCGCAGATATAGTGCAAAAAAGAGATATGATCTGGAAAAAATCCCAAAAACTTTCACATTGAAAGTTGAAGAACGATTCAAAGTTTTAATTACTGATGAAAGAAGTCCTGATGATTTATGGTGCGAAATGAGAGATATCATTACTGAGGAAGCCGATAATTTAATACCAAGAAGTAAAAAGAAAAGGAAGACAAAATGGCTCTCTGATAAAGCAATTAAAATAGCTGAGAAAAGAAGAGAGGAAAAATCCAAGGGCAATTTGCAAGGAGTTAGACAATTAAATGCGGAATTTCAAAGACAAGCAAGAAAAGATAAGGAACTCTATATCAATCTGGAATATCAGAGAATAGAAGATGATAACTGTAAAGGGAGGACAAGAGATCTTTTTAAAAAGATTAGAGATATTACTGGGAAATTCACGCCTAGATTAGGAATAGTGAAAAGCAAAACAGGAAAAGATCTTATAGAAGAGATGGATGGAATATACTGAAGACCTATACAAAAGGGATTCAAATCAAAAAGAAATATTTATTGAAAAAGAGTTTAGCGAAGAACCAATGATAATGGACTCTGAGGTAAGATGGGCAATAAAAGAACTACAAAAAGGGAAAGCACCGGGTACTGATGGAATACCATTAGAACTGATCAGGGAGGCGGGAGAAGAAGCTACTAGAGTACTAGGAGAAGTCTGTCGACAAGTATGGAAGAAGATCTTATGGCCTAAAGATTGGAAAAGATCGGAATACATTCCAATACCAAAAAAAGGAGATGCTAGAGAGTGTTCCAACAACCGCACAATTGCATTGATCCCGCATGCCAGTAAAGTCATGCTTAAAATACTACAAAAAAGACTTGAATATTACATGGAGAGAGAAATGCCAAGAGAACAGGCAGGTTTTAGAAAGGGAAGAGGCACGAGGGATCAGATTGCAAACATGCGATGGATTATGGAGAAATCAAGGGAATTTCAAAAGGATATTTATCTATGCTTTATTGATTACAGCAAAGCGTTCGATTGTGTTGACCATGAAAGACTATGGATTGGATTGAGATCTATGGGGATTCCAGAGCATCTGATACGACTATTAAGAGAACTGTATAGAGAGCAAGAGGCTACAGTAAGGACTGAGTCTGGTGATACAGAGTGGTTTAACATTGGAAAGGGAGTGAGACAGGGATGCATCCTCTCACCATACTTATTCAACCTGTACAGCGAACACATTATGAGAAGAGCGGGACTAGAGGAATCAAGGGCTGGTGTGAAGATTGGAGGAATTAAGATTAACAACTTAAGATATGCAGGTGATGCCACCCTGTTGGCAGAAAATGAAAAAGACATAGAATTTCTTCTAGGCATTGTAAAAGATGAAAGCTTAAAATTTGGACTTGGATTGAACATTAAGAAAACGAAGAGCATGACAACAGGAAAAATAGGAGTGCTAAAAATCGGAAATGAGGTGATAGAGAAAGTCTCACACTTTGATTTTCTGGGATCAAGACTGGATGAGGATGGAGGATGCACAGAAGATATAGGGAAAAGAATCTTGTTGGGCCGGCGAGCAATGTCGAACCTGGAGAAAATAATGAAAGACAGAGACATCTTTTAAATCTACTAAGATTAGGATTGTGAAAGCAATGTTTTTTCCCGTGATGATATACGGTTGTGAGAGTTGGACAATGCGAAAGAGGGAAAGAAAGAAAATCGACTCCTTTGAACTCTGGTGCTGGAGAAGACTTCTGAGAGTACCATGGACTGCAAGGAAGACTAACAAATGGGTTTTAGATCAGATTCAACCAATCTATTCGTTGAAAGCATTGATTTTAAGGCAAAAACTATCTTATTTTGGCCACATTATGAGAGCGGATAATTCCATTGAAAAGATAATCATGCTTGGGAAGGTAGAGGGGAAGAGAAGAAGAGGAAGACAACGAAGAAGATGGTTGGAAGATATAAAGGAAGCTACCGGGAATTCTTTGCAACAACTAAGATATGCAGCAAATGATAGATCTGTTTGGAGAGCCTTAGTGCATGAGGTCACCAGAAGTCGTCGACGACTTGATGGAACCTAACAACAACAAAAATTTAGAAAAAGCATCGACTGTCTTTATTACAACCATAAATTATACTAACAGAAAAAAATATAAGTTCCTCAAATATATTCTCTTTGAATTACATAGTCTTTGTATTATTTTACTATAAACAGAGCCGTTTCTAGGTGTTCTGCCACTCTAGGCGAGAACTGAAAAATGCCACCCCCTTCCCTTTCCCCCTCCCCTCGCGAGATAGCGCACGCGCCTCTTTCCACAATTCTTTGTTTAATAATTAATAATTTCGCTGTTTTATATATATATAAAATTAATTTTTTCCTTCCTTCGGCCGCCTAGTCTTGCCTAATGGTAGAAACGGCCCTGACTATGAAAGTGAGGCTCATCAAATCACTTAGTCTGTACGTACGTTCTGCCCCCTCTCCCCCATGCTTTGAACTGCTGGATGGACCTTAGTGTGCGATTTAAGGACTAGACACTATTTAACTTTCATATTTGAAATGGATTATCATATTCTTTTCCAAATGGATTCTTGAGGATAAATTACTAAGAAAAAATTAAAATTAGAAAATCTTTGGAATCTAAACAATGGATTTCGATTCTATTTCTGTTAAATCTCTCCTTGTCATAAACAATGAATTTTAAATCTGGTTTCATCCTATTTACACAATTCAAGTAAATAATGCTTGATTTAATTCCCTTGAATGATTTCAGAAGATGGAGAAGCTGTTCTGTTTGTATTCAGTAGATTTTACACTGGTCAAAACAATTAGTGGAGCAAGAGGACTTATTGTAAGAAAAATCTTACATGACTCACTTTATTCTAAAAATACTAGAATAAAATAAAAATTATTAAAAATACAAAATAATATAAAATATTATTAAAATATTATTTTTATTTCAGATACAATAGAATATTCAGTAATGTTGGTAAGAAAGAAAGCATTTTAGCGAATTTTGATGCAATATTACAACTTAATGCACATTAGGCGCTATGCTACAGAACAACACGCAAGAAGAAAAATGAATTTCTGAAGATGGTAACTGATGTGGAATTGATGAGGACTCTTCAATGAGAACTTCTCCAGTTCCAGTCTAGCTGATCATTGGGATTTAAGTCAGGGGAGCATATTGGCCACTCTTCAATGAGGACTTTTCCAGTTCCCATAGCGGAGGTACTGGTCTAGCTGCAATGTTTCTGTTAAATGAGGCAGCGATCATTGGGATTTAAGTCAGGGGAACATATTGGCCACTCTTCAATGAGGACTTTTCCACTTTACAAAACGAAGGTGCTGGTCTAGCTGCAATGAGACAGTAATCATTGGGATTTAAGTCAGGGAAGCATGTTAGCCACTCCTCCTCTATTGGCAAGTCCTTCCTTTTTAAGTATTTTGTCCACCATCCGAGCTCCATGAAGTCGAGCGTTATCGTCCACAAAAAACAACGAATCGCCGACGGCTACCTCAAAAGGCATGACATTAGGTCAGAGTATCTCATCTCTATATCTCTAGGCCGTTAGACTTCCGTTTCGGATTATCTACAGATCCGTACGCCCACATTAACTTATGCCTGCCCACACCATCAATCCATGTCCTCCGTAATGTGATTTTTCCTGCATATTAGCGGAGTAATTTCGTTACAAGCTTCCTTCTACGTAACTAATCGCCAATTGTCAGACTTCAGACTCAATCTGGACTCCTCAGAGAAGAGAACTTGACTCCACATGTCGACTTTCCAATGACGATGTTCCTCGGGTCGCACGGTGTCGTGCTGTTAAAGGGACACACAAGTTTAAAGGGTTTAAGTGTATAAAGGCCACCTTGATGAAAGCGATTGGCGATAGTTTAAGCCACAGTATATGGATGCAAAATGGTCATTCTTTTAAAGATACCAGACTAATCAACGATTTTTTTATAGGTCCTACCGTTTTACATTTGCAAAAATTCCCTGATGATAAAGACGACGTCGAGCCCTAAGTGCGGAGACCGATTGCTTGCGTCACATAGTTCTTGAGCTGAACGTGACTGTACGATCCATAATAGCCATGTGTAGTGGAGCGGTATATATAAAAATTTATAACAATTGTGCATTTGGTGATACAAGCATCAAATTTTTATCACTGTTGGTACATTGTTGATTTTAAGATATTGGGGCACTTTATATTTCATCTCTCAGTGTTTATATGACTGTCTCAATTTAATGCTATTTTAATTTCTTCGCATTCCGTATAAATAAATAAAAATTCCTACCGTTTTATCACTAAACTACTCTGTTTCTTTTTTCAGATGTCTAACAATTGCTAAGTGATGGTTTTATCTGGTATCTTGATGAAGAAAGATCAATCATGTCTAAGAAGTTTGTACTCATACTTCAACATCGCAACAATAGCCGACGATGACAAATTGGGAGTTATGTTTCATTTGCGATGAAGATGCACTGCAACCTTTAACAAAGCCAAATTTATCAAAGACAAAACACAGTGGTTGCAGCTACAAATTATTGACTGAAAATCTTATCAAATTTGATGAACTAAGTTCTCTGCCGAAGCAA
>JAFIDM010002131.1:107573253-107586575 GCA_023159025.1 Thereuonema tuberculata
GAAAAGATTTTAGTAATATATAGATTACAAGACAGTTGATCTATAAATTTTACCTTTAAATAAAGTACAAATTATTTTGTTATTATTGTTAATTATGATACTATCAATAACTAGAATATTTCCCCATCATATATTATGAGTGATAGAAAATTAAAATGAATGAATTGCTAGAAACCTAAATGAATTTGTTTATTGGAAGGCTTAATGCAGGCATTACTAGGAACTGATGGCATTTCAACTGGAATGACATATTGACATCATGCAGTTGAAAAGTAGTCCTGTGAATAGTGATGATATCACCTTTGTTTCTTTGTGAAGAACTTCTGCTGTGATTAAATTGCGATGACACTTCTTAACAACCAATCGTGTGCCATTACAGAGTCCTTTCTTTGGATTGAAATTGCAAAGGAACAGTACAATGGATTCTTTCTTCAGACTGTCCCTGTTCATTTTGTTTTCCTTGAGTTTTTCTTTTGACTCCTTTAGATTTTCATGTTCCCTTATTATTTATTTCTTCATTATTTTTATTAGTTTCTTTTTAAGCCTATTTTCCCATTTATTTTTATTTTAACCCTTCTTGTCTTCATATTTTCCATTCTATTCAATTTTTTCTCCTTATTATTTTCTTTAAGGTTTCCATGTGAATTCTTGTCTTATCACTTTTCCACATTTAATCCCCTTTATTCCTTCTCTAATTTTCTGTCACTATTATTGGTTTGATTTATGTCGTTATTAGTAGACGGCCATTTTGTATTTTAATGATGATCGGAGTTAGGAAGCAGAAATCAGTGATCGGAGCCAAGATGTAGAGACATTATTATATCTTTTTTTATTCTGATGGGTCAGTTATGATGGAAGTTAAGAATAAAAATCAGAGTTGAGGAAAAGGTAGAGATGATGTAAGACGAGAAATCAAATTCTGACAGTGAAGGAGCTTAATATCTCTCTTACTCATTAAATGAACTTTGGAGTGGCAATGTTCTGCTATTTCTGAGTCTTCTGTTAATTTCCTGAAGATGGTAGCTACATCAGGAGGAAATTAATAGAAGACTCAGAAATAGCAGAACATTGCCCTCCAAAGGACATTTAATGGTAGAGAGAAACTAAAAGTGGAAGAAAAAATCGGGAAGATTATTGATAGTATCTTAATAAAAAATATCAAAGAAAACAACTTTAATAGAAGTGAAGTTCAGGAAAGTATAGTAATTTTGCCTAAAGACTTCATATCACAATGTATTAAATCTGACAATTCTGTAGAGATAAATAGTTTACATTATTAAGGTATCATTGTTTTGTAGAATTTGATGATTTAATATTATAAAGTGTAACAAAGAGTTAGCGTTTTCCTGTTTGTTTACTAGTCTTTGTTAATTTAAATTTTTGGCAGCTTGACAAAGGAAAGATGTTTTAGCTTTCCGAAAATTCGATAATTTTTTTAATAAATATTTATATAGCAGAGAAATGGTGTGTAATTATTTAGTTTAATGACAACATGACAATGAGATAAATCTATTAGTTTAATTACCTTTTCTGTGTGTATTTGTTACTTTCACCTTTCATTCTTATCTAACCTTGCCTATTTAACTAATTTAATGCTTTGATAAAACTCAGAGGGCCCTGCCTATCAGAAGCATCTAATTATATATTTTCTCCATCGTTATTAATTTTTATATTGCCATTGTTTTATCTTTTTTTTTATCTTGTTTAGTGCAACAAAGTTTAGTAGCAGTGTGTTTTTTTAATTATATTCCTAGTCCGTGTCAGTTTCGTAACAGAGTGGAAGCTAGTTTTTTTAATTGTTCGAAATAATTTTATTTTTATTTTTATTTTTATTTCATGACAAGGCTCAGCTGATGAGGTGGCATACTGGAAAATGTGTGCATAGGAAGAAACTGCAGGATAGTTTTGTTCATCACTTGGATCATCCGACACTACTACATTTACACTGCAGTAGATGTGAGACTTCCCCAGCAGCTTTCTAATCTGTTCCATTACAAACAGATAGATATGAGACTTGCCAGGCAGCTTTCTGATTTGTTGTGTTTCACACAGAAATGGGCATAGCCCTGGGGAGGGCGGGGAGCACTCCCCCCACCCCCCCCAAAAAAAAAACTTTGGAAATCAATTTAGGAAAATCATAAAAGAAACAACTGATTACAAGTGAAAGCTTTTAAGTGAAAATATCATTATTTTAAAATATATCTAGAGGGCCATATATAATTAAGGCACTGATAACACCTAGCTGAAGATATGTGACGGAATTTGACCAAACTTTGACCAAATTTGTAGGGGCATTTTCCTACAAATTTTTCAAGATGCATCAAGTGTGGTCCTTGAAGATGAAAGGGTAAATGGGTTGGACGAGCTTATCTTAAGACAACAGCACATAATTGGAAATTCTGAAATGCTGTTGGAAACCTTCTAAAAGCTACGACTTTACAAATGATGCCACCAATTTAAAACGAAAATTTAAACCTAGTTGGCTACAGGCCTTTGTTTTAATTGCTTATGTATTCTAAACGACTGAAGGGTGATGTATGCTTTTATTGTGTGCTATTCCCACAAACTACAGTTCAAGGAGTGTTGGGCTCATTCAACACATGCATGAATACTGCAAAAACCATGTCTGCAGTTAGTAACATAACTCATCAGTAAGAGCAGCGAAATCCTTCATGAAGGACATGGCTATAAATATCACAATGATATCTGGACACAAGGAAGTAGTCAAAGAAAATAGAAAAATCATGTTATTTAATCATTTCTACAGTAATATTTTATGATATACATGACTTGCTCTTAAGAGGAAAAGACCAACAACAAGGTGTTTTTGAAGACTTAATCCAGCAGAGAATTGATGCTGATGATCAAATATTGAAACATCATATCAAAAAAGGCAAAAAAAAAAAAAAAAAAAAAAATGCAATATACATCGTCTTTTCAGATTCAAAATGAATGCATTGTTATCTGTGGGGCGGTTGTTAAAGATAACATCATTGGCTATGCAAAGAAAGCTTATGCCTTCAGCTTACTGGCAGATGAAAGCGCAGATCTATAGGAAAGGAGCAGCTATCAATTGATGTTTTTTTTTTTTTTTTTATGATGAAAAAAGTGTAAAAAGGCCCTATTCTTTCACTGTGTAAGCCACAAATTAAACTTATTTGTGAACAATTTGAATTGTTTCCCAGAAATACGTAACATGATTTCCATAGTGAAGGACGTAATAAACTTCTTTCGTGAATAAGTTTTGAGAAGGAAGTATGTCCCAAACATTCCACTCCTCTGTGAGACTAGATAGTAGCAGAAATATTGCTAAGTTTAAAGAACATTTTTGTCCGCATCGTCCAAGGACTTGAAAGGTTATCAGAAGATGACAATACTGCAGCCAGAAAAGATGCTCTTCATCTTCATGATGTCCAACAAGCCTCTATTCATTGTATGTGTGGGTCTTGCAGCAAAACTGAATTCTGAACTGCTGCAACATGTCTCAAATGCTCACAGTCAAAATGTCTAGACTTATTCCAATGTGCAAATCACATTAAAAGAATACTGGCTGTGATAAAAGATCACCATGAAACTGTGGATATCGTAATTCGAGATCTCTTAACTTCCACCAACTTAACTGCTAAAATCATTGGAGTAGAATTGCAAATATTAAGACTCTTAATACGACAACAGCAGCTTTCGAACCATCCAACGTCAACCACTGTAGAATACTTCAAAAGGTCACTTCTAATCCCTTCCTTACATTCATTAATAGCCTCACTGGAGCAGCAGTTTACCGACAAAAACTTACCTGCCTTCTCATTATTATTACTTTCATTATGGTTGAGATGGTATTTGAAGAATTACGGTAAAAGCAAAAGTTGGTTTATTTTTACAATTTAAGCAGTATCTGCAATGAACAGATAACAAAAATTAAGAAAGGAATTGGAAGATTTAGAATTAGCAGAGGTGGTAAAAGAAGCCGAGACTTTCTTTCCAGCTACAAAAAAATACTCTTTTCATTTCTCTGGCACAACTGTGCACAACAAGCATCATAGAAAGGTCCTTTAGTACATTTAGAATGGGTTACCATCTCTGAGGACTATCTTAATGGGCTATATATGTGGAGCGTATATAGAAAAAAAAAATAGATGCGAAACAAAAAAAGGAGTTGCTAAGCAAGAAGTACTAAGAAGATTTTCTGAAGACCCGGGATGACTAGCTTTAACATAAACATTTAACCATAGACTTAAGTGCCTGTTTCACAACTCTTTGATAAGTTTCAGGAAAACTGTTTGCTAGATGAATCCCCATAAAAATTGTTCTATTTTCAAATTTTCTAGTTATTGCTTAACTAGAACCTGTGAAATAAACCCTATGTATATTAACCAAAACTAAAATCAAATGTTTTACACTTATCTTTATCTTCAGGTGTTAAAATATTTACAAAAAAAATTCTGTTTTGTAAAATGCATGCAGGGGGGGGGGTAATTTTTTGCCACCCCCTCCCCACGAGGAAGATCTTGGCTACGCCCATACACACAGATAGATGAGAGATTCACCAGGCAGCTTTGTGATCACTTGTGTCACACACAGAATTGGAAAACTAGATAATACGGTCAAGAAACACAATGAACATGCACAAATTACGCAAGGGATTCGCACCTTGAGCTGTCATCGTGAAGAGACTGGGACGATTATTTTTGGTCATACAGAGTTGGACATTCAAATATATCAAGTTTGCTATATGTTGGAAATGCTCTTTGAGAACGATTTCAAAAACCACCATCCACAAACATGGTTCTGTTAGCCGAGTAGTGTTATGACACAATGCAAAGGAAGCACCGGACATTCAGTTACAGTAACAAGAAATGTGAATTGAGGCAGGAACAAGTGTTACAGTCACCTAAACGAAGGCTACAGTGAACACCTTTAAAAATGAATCTTAGTCAAACATCTGCGAGAGATGAATGTTTAACCCTCACTTACACGGCCTCTGTTCCGGAACAATTTTACACGGGTGGTGCACTGAGTGCGCCACCTTGTTTTTTAGCAATCAATGTTAAATAAACTGTTATTCGTCAAACTTTTTCCTTCTAAATGTTATTGTTTGGATTCAGTAATAATTAAATAAGCATGCATCCATAAAAAATTTATTACAAAACCATTAAAAAAAATTTTAAAACTGAAAAATGCATTTTTGTTTTCTAAACATATCTTGCATGAAACTACATAAATAATGTTCAAAACTGTTGCTATAGGTGTAATAAAGATCTAAAAGATACATAACAAAGTAGTCAAACATTTAGAAAAATGTTTTTAACAGTTTCTGTTTTATAGATATTTTTTATGAAAAATTCACTTTCACCTAGCTCTGTAGCATTTTGTTCTTCCGAAGTAACTTCTTCCCCCATATCAGGCCCATAATCACATTCTGAATCAGAAACATGGTCACTATGCTAGGATAGGAGGGTAGGTGGCGGGCCAGCCCCTTCCTCTGTTGCTAAGTGATTTTTCTTTTTATTTTATTGTTGAGGGTTAAGGAAATTAGTAGGTTTGCGTATAAGATACAGACCGGACAATGTCTGAGCAATGCGGACAAGGATGCGAGAATCATTTATTATGCAACGTCATTAGTGATGGCATACAATGATGATGATTTCCTGTCAAATATCTGGTTTCTGTTGAAAGCCATATTCAGTTGAATGGAATCCTCAATCACCAGCAACCACCCACTTTGGGGATTTGAATGGCCAGACATCACTGTGGAGAAACCCATCTATACTGAGCGTGTAACAATATGTGTGTGGTGTCTGCAAACAATATCTTGCGTGATTATTTTGTTGAGAATGATCATGGCATTCCTATGACTGAATCTGGTGCAGAGAAAACATTCTCACATCATTTCTGGGGGATCTCATCAGATTCTGCTATGCACTTAACCTGCCAGTTCATATGCAATAGTTCCAGCAGGATGGGGTCACATAAGGACATAAAGAGGGACACTCTTCAGTTGCTTCATGCGAATTTTGTTAATTGCATCATTTTCCTTCCCATATCCATCGCATTCACCTCATCTTACACCACCAAACTCTTACATTTGGGATATGCTGAAAGAAGCATTTTCTGACAGAACCTACCGGTACCTAGTGGTGACTTACTTTGAAAGATTGTGACATGTGTCAGGGACATGTTTGGGAATCTACATGAGCATTACAAGTATTGCCTGCAATGCAACAGACAGCATATCATACAAGTGCTATGCTTCAGAAAACGTGGAAATTGACTTCCAGGTACCATAAGCTCTCTTTCTATTCCATATGTCACATACACCATTTTTGTACACATATATTTCAATATTGTTTGCTTTGGTGCATATTGTAATAAGTTTTCTCAAGTCTTTCTACAGCAAAATCTCAATGATACAAAATTTTAAAATTAGGACTTAAACAATTCCATGTCTAAAAGATGAAAGTTCTAAAGTTAACTAATTTTGGCACACTTGATCAGAATGATCTTGAGTACGACTTCCTCCATGTTAACAATATAGTTTACACTGACTTTCAAAGAATTATGGAGAACTATTCTTTATTGATGGATTTGTTAGACAGTATAATTTTTAAAATAATGTGGTATTTCTTAGATTATTCATTTGTGTTAACTACCCTTTTGTTTTTTTAACATCAATTAATTGGGAGGGAGAGAGGACTGTTCATTATATTTAAATGAAGGAGTGTGATTAGAGAAAAGGAAGAGCCCGTCTCAAGTTGATTTTTTTTTGTTACCTATACTAATAACTAAATTAAGTGAAAATATTGTATCGCTGCTATCAAACTCTTGAAATACAAAACCATATCCAAAATGTCCTCCTCCCCCCCCCCCAAAAAAAAAAAAAAACTTATAAAATAGACTGACCCAATTATTATAATTTTATGATAGTAGCAGTGTTCTATATTTGTCTAAATGCAGACATTATATAATTACTTATACAGCCATCCCTCGACTCTGGGTTCCGTTCCATGTGGCAGGACATAAGGCTAACGGACGTAAATCGATATTAAATCAACAGTGTTATAGGGGTTAGGGACTTAATCGTAATTAGTATACTGTCCCAAGCACTGTATATTTCATTGATATTAATTGTGAACAGTTATTATTGATAAAAAAACAAGAACAGTAGTAATGATGAAAGGGAGAAGGGACCTTAATAGTCACCAAAACTGTTGCTGAACTTTGTTGCTTTAGATTAGAAAAGGAATTTTTTGTTGCTTCGTCATTATCGTCAATTTAATGGAAGCAGATCCTTTCACAGCAACTATGATTTTTATCCTTATTTTTCAAAATGGTCGTCACTTTAGAATGAGACCATCCGAAATCATGTGTGATCAACATTGACAGGCTTACCAGCTTCACATTGCTTCATAACTTGTATATCATTTCAAGATCAGTTATGAAACTGTGATTCTTCACTATGTGATTTGATTGAGCATGTAGGGGCTGTGTTGCATAAATTTCGCAAAATATTTAACTATAAATATACAAATAATCTATTTCCCCAATACAAAATCAATAGAGGAACTGCTGAAGACACGTGCCGATTGCCGAAGGAAGTTGCCACTGAATGCACTGCTGCTACTGTGCATGATAAATAGAATAGAAACCTTTTGCTAAATAAATAGGTTTTTATAATAATCAATTTAACATATGTAAATTATAATAAAAACATAAGCACACAGAAATAAGGATTCACTGAGCTGTTTACAGTAATTTTTTGATACCCGGTATCCAGGACAGCTGACCCATCCAGGACAGCTTCTGGTTTCGTAATCAGCTGGATTCGCCCAATATCTTCAGCTCATCGATCTCAAAAGACATGTAGCTGAGGATGGTTAGGAAACCAGAAACAGCTGTCCTGGAGTCTTGGTATCAAAATTACTATAAACAGCTGAGTGAATCCTTATTTCTGTGCGTTAGTTTTTATTGTGATTTATGCACATTAAATTGGTTGTTATATATATTCTTTTTCTAGAATCTAATCCATTATCAGCAAAGTGTCTGCTAGCGAGGATTGATTGATTGGCCTTTTTTATTCTTAATTTACATCTTGTTGTTTTTTAACATGGAGGCCATTTTGTTGAATTTTGATTTCTTGATATGTCTTTTGAGATCACTGAGCTATAGACACTGGGCGAATCCAGCTGATGATGTTTAGGAAACCAGAAATAGCTTTCCTGGATTCCCGGTATCAAAACTACTGAAAACAGCTCAATAGTGAATTCTTATGTGTATGTTTTTTATTGCGAAGAAAGCTTTTTACTTTGCTCTCGCTTACGTCTTATTCAAAAGTATGGTCAAAATATTATTTATTCCCTTATGGAATCACGGATGTCTCTTCGAACAGACATAAGTTGAGGGATGACTATTTCTAAAGTTATTTCAGATATACAGTGATGACTCAATATACTGTGGTCCTTGATTTGACAGAAGTATACATGAGACCATTTTGTAAGGTGGAACCCTTTCTGCAACGTGTATAAACAAGCCATGTCACATTGTTGCCATTCACTTCATCATATGAAAACAAGAGTTAATGAAATGCTCAATCATTTGCTTTCATGCATTGAGCTATCATAAACGAGAATCTTGGGCAGCTGTTTTATCCTTGTTAGGACTCGTCAGCCAGATTTATTTTACAAAGCAGATGTCCCAAATTTATCGATGATAGCTCAAGGCTTGAAAGCAAACAGTTGTGCATTTTATTGATTCTCGTTTTTAAGTTATGCATATCAGACTTTGCTATTCACTTCATCATCGCATACATATATTATTGCTCCAACACTTTCTCATTTGAATTAAAGTTAACTACAAAGCTTCACTTTAGAATTTACTAATGCCAGTGTCACACCAGCCTATTTTTTCAACATTGTTTTGCTACACTGAAATGATCAGCGTTTTCAGTGCAGGGTTCCCATCCTTGTTACCGATCACACGATCGAAGAAATATGATGTAATAGTGCATATGATTGGTAGAGCGTTAAAACCAATCAGCGTCGAGCTGAAAGGTTTTTGGCGGTAACTCCAAAGCTTTTCCCAGTTACGAAAAGACGGCGTTTAATCTTTGTTTAGAGGTTAAAATCATGTTTCGGCAACGCAAATTAGATAGAATTTGAAATGACTTTTAGCAAGCTGTCAATCTGTTCGAAACTAATTGTACATTGTATTCAAGCATCTCTACTATTTAAGCGAAAGCAAACTGAATTTCGATTGAAAACAGCGGGTATCCCATAAGCCCCTGCGACCGTAACGAACCTTAAGAAAGGAAATCTCTCTTTAAAAATTTGACATTTGCACATGCTGATGCATAGAATTAATTTATTTCAGTAAAAATATTGTTTATTTTCGAAAAATAATCTCCTCACTGTGATGTTTAATTCCTAATTGCCTTCGGATTTATTCGAAACGGTGGCCAAAATGGCGCTGGTCTGCGCCTTCGGGCTCAAAGCTGGTCGGTTCTGATTGGAGCTCACTAACGATCAGCATTGAAAACAACATTGCGTTTAGAACTGTTCTTAAATTTTTTCAATGATAGAATCAGTGATGAAAATGGCCAACATAGGCAAATCACACAATCATAGACTGTCAAGGATAGGGTCAACGATGAAAACAATGTTGAAAAATATGCTGGTGTGACGCGGGCATATATATATATATATTATACATACACAGGGTGATTACAAATGTTTGAACGATTTCAAAGCTTTCCTGTACAATCGCTATTGCAGTTAGGATACGATGAATGGTACAGTTGGATAGAGCATAGGTTTCAAGTTTTTTTTGTATATCTCAGAACTCTGAAATATGGTCTACATTAGTCACACGGCAACGGCAACTGGAAACCTGAATTACACAGTCCTGGCTAATGCGACAGCAGTGGGTCATTGGCTGTTGCATCGTATAACAAACTATTGCCACTACTGCTAGCCAGATGTTGTTGTTGACAAAATGGTGTTCACAGGTGCGGAAAAGGTGTACTGTGTGCTCGAATATCACGCAACCAGGTCAGTGACAGTAGTTTTCACATCAAATTTCAGAATGACCCACCTGCCAAGAAATCAATTTGTAACTGGTACTATCAATTTAAGCGAAGCGGGTGCATTTGTAAGGGCAAGTCATGTGGCCAACCGATAGTCCCTGAGGAGAACATGTGCTGCATTCGGGACACGTACCGTCGTACAGACCTGGGCATCCCGCAGGCGACTGTGTGGCAAGTGCTGTGGAAGCGCCTACACATGCGTCCATATTGCCTGCACAGACTGCAGCATTTGACACCGAATGACCACTGTCTTCGCGAGGCATTCTGTCAGACGATGTTACAGCAATGTGAAGTTGAGAACTTCGCGACCACCATCATCTTCAGTGGCAAGGCCACCTTTCATGTCAACAGAAGGGTGAATCGGCACAAGGTCCGAATTACATGGATAAATTACCCCCAAGCTTACATGGAGCAAGTGCAGGATTCCCTGAAAGTGAATGTTTTCTGTGCCATGTCGGTGAACACAGTGTACGGCCCATTCTTCTTCGCAGAGTACACTGTGACAGGCTCCAACTACCTTGACATGTTAACAGAATGGTTGTCACCACAGTTGGAACACAACACGGATGACTTAGTTCTGCAGCAAGATGGGGCACCACCCCATTTCCACTCAGCAGTATGCGATCATCTGAACGAATGGTTGCCATAGCGATGGATTGGCCGTGCAGGTGCAAATGATCAACAGCTGTTGATGCAGCCTCCCTGTTATCCAGATCTTACTTCGTGATTATTTCTTATGGAGGTACATTAAAGACAAGGTGGTTGTACTGCCCTTACCATGGGATCTCAATTATGTTAAAATGTGCATTTCCACTGCAATTGCAACAATAGATGGATCAATGATACGTCGCATTTGGGAAGACTTTCAGTAACGTTTGGACATGTGCGGTGTTAACAACGGTGGCCATTACGAACATTTATAAGCAATGCATACAAAACTTGAACATGTGCTCTATCCAACTGTATCATTCGTCGCATCATAACTGCAATAGCAAGTGTACAGGACAGTTTTGAAATCATTCAAAACATTTTTTAATACCCTGTATACTACTTGTATCATCAATTTCAGTTAGGATCAGATAAATGAAAGAACACCCGTAGTACGTCACATGCAGCACAATAATATTGAACTAATTTAGATGAAATAGAAGCAGCAGGATCTGAAAGCAGCAGGATCACAATAAATTGGGGTCCACAGGGCATCCACATTGTGTAGGGGTCAGAGTTCTATTGAAGTGTGTTTTATTGAATCAATAAGGTAGTTTGAGTCACAATAAGAATTGTGCTTTTTATTCCACATTTGCTTTTTTAGTATAAATCTACTTGAAATTTTTTTTTAGGTATGCTTTTTTTACGAGAATGTGTGTGTGTGTTTTCCTAATTAAGAAAATATGGAGTAGTTTTTAGTGTTTCATATTATTATTTTGATTTTGGATACATTGCATTTATTTTGCAGGCACATGAATCTTTTGCTCTTTTTGAAACCCTAATTAGGAGTCCAAGGTTATATTTCAGAGAGAGGTTAACAATTAACTGATAGTATCAATCCAGGAAAAGTTCAGAGTTTTAATCATAAGATCTTCCAACAGTTGAATAATGAAACACTTGATTGGAAAATATGTTTCGATATTTTGCTTTAGATCAGATTTAGATCTGATTGATTTTTCATTTCAAACAACTTCCATTGAGATTTCCAGGATTTGAAACAAAATGTAATAATTAATTGAAAATATTATTAAAGTAAATTATACAAAAACAATTACATAGGTTGATATAGAATCCATACAAAATCGCAAGAAAACAAAACATATTAATGTAACACATGACAATAATTTTGTTGAGATGTGAAAGAAGAGATGCTAATTAACGTATAAAAAAGTGTTAAGAGTGAATGAGGAATTTTGTTTGTTTTCATTCATTTTTTCCTCCTAATCTCATTTTTGCTTACTTTTATTCCTCGTTTTCCATTATTTTTTATGTAAACAATTCATTTGTCATCCCTGATGCAATAAGTTCCTCCCCTGAAGGGCAATTGTCTATTTACATTCTCTTTCCCATTAGACCAATACCTTTGTAATATCTTGAATAAGGAAGTTACAAGCATTGGCTGCTCTATTGAGATGGTATGATTTATTCATTTAGTTTCAATTCTCCTGAAATACTCCCAAGGGTACCGAGCGGAAATATTGAGCAACATTATCTAGAGCAGGAAATTCCTTATTCATTCTCATATTTTTTATGTTATCTTTTCTGTTTTTGTTAACTTGAGAATGTCTTAATTACAAACATCACGAATCTGTTATCTTATTTTTCTTTTTTTTTTAGCTTATATAATTGATGGTTATCAAAGTTATCAGTTTTGTTCCCTGTCATTTCCATTAGAAAACTGGTAATTACTAATCTTATGTGTTTTTTTTTTTTTTTTATTTTCAGTATTCTTTGACGAAGTCACAACTGTTGCCAACAGATTCTCCTGGGCGAAGTGGAGCTCGCTTCTTCTACTCCTCGGATAAAGTGTTCTTTATCAAAACGCTCACAAGTGAAGAAGTGGAGCAAATGCATGCACTTTTGAAACAGTATCACCCGGTAGATTGTTATAATATTTATCTTGCTTTTAAAATTTCAGTTTAAACTAGTGGTCACCACTTTTTCTTTTTTTTTTTTCCAATGAGGAAAATTCTTAATTTACGCTTTGTAAATTAACTCCCTCTTACAGTGTATTGCACTTCAGTTAGAACATATTTATTGTACAAAAACAAAAAAAAAAAACATTTTTTTTACTTTACATTTGTTTACAGAACATACTTCTTTACAGAAGTTACTTTACATTTGTTTTTTATTTATATTTATTCCAGGATTTTTCTTGGAACCCTGACTGGGAATTGCTGGTTTAAACAAATTAGATATTAAACATACTTAGAGCAGAACATCAATTTTCTGAACCACTGCCATCTAAAAAAACAAAAACTTACAATATCTATTTTTAATGCACTGTTATTAGTTAAAATATCACTCCTGCCACTTAATGCCTTTGTTTCTAATTATTTAATCGACAGTATATTGTAGAATATCCTTAATTTGTCATTACAGGAGTTAAAAACTATTTCCTAAATCAATTATTTTGTGTAATACTTCATATTTTCAATGTACTTAATAATAACCTTGCATACAGTAACTTAATTACAGATAGCCCATCACTTAATCCGGCAATATTGGGACTGGTTGGGTGCCAAATTAGTGATTTTGC
>JAFIDM010002131.1:107586675-107618246 GCA_023159025.1 Thereuonema tuberculata
TTTTTTTTTTTTTAATTCCGAGACAACCGAAGTAAAAAAGAAAAAAAAAAAGCTACTCGAGGAATTGTAAAATGTTGTTGTTGTCTTTCAAAGTAATTCGTCTTCATTCATCTGGTGACGTACAACATTTCGTATTGATCCTTCTAGAAGACGTATCATCGTCCCAGTGCTGTCTCAATAATCTCTGCACGAAAATGTTGAAACTTTAAGGGCCCTCTTCAAATTTGGAAACAGATGATAATCACCAGGAACTACGGAGGAGTTGGGATAAAGCACCATCTGATGGTCAAGGCACAATGCGACTGTAAATAGGTGCATTGTCGTGTTACAGAATCCAAGAATCGTTTTGGAAGAGATTTGGCCTCACGTAGACGTATCAGAACGTGCTTAGTACCTTTGCTATGTATTCGTCAGGGACCACACTACAACAATCAAAGAAAACAAAGGATTACCTTTACTTTGTTAAGGTTACAGCCATCTTTGTTGGTCGGTTCTCGTCAGAAAACAGCCACACCGTGGTTTGTCATTTCATCTGAGGATCGTTGAAGCTTCATCGCTCATAACAATTTGGTTCAGTTGGATCTATCGTTGTCAGTCAAATCTCCACAAATCTTCATCCTGAAGATTTTCTAGTCATCCGTAAGGCGATGAGACATTAATCTTGGACAGATATGTTGCATCTGCAGATCTTGTTTAATGATCGCGAAACAAGCTGAACACGAGATTCAATGTCCTTCTGCCAGCTGTCTACAGATTTTCCTAGATTAATACTTGAATTTTCTGAACCTTAGCTGGAATTCTGCTTCTACATCGTCCAGTAGTGATTGCTGTCTCTCTCTTCCAATACCTTACTTCTGCTCATAACTTCCACTCCTTTGAATCTTTTTAAAGTTTCAGTTGCAGTGATACTCTAGTTTTTGACAACATTTCTTTGATCCCCAAATGATACAACACGAAAACTATGCTTTTAATGATTTTACAATACTTATGTTGCGAACCGTTAAACAGCTCACGCGAGTAATAGTCTATTATTATCAAGAAGGGGGAGGTTGTTCTCCATCATGGTAAAAGGGCTAAGGGTGTTCTGGAATTAAAAAAAAATTAATCTCGTTACCCACAAGTTAAAAATCAATTTGTTAAAATCAAATTTTAATCATAAAAAAACAGGAAGAATTACTGGATTATCTAAAAGGTAATGATAGTCCTCGACTTACGACGGAGTTACATTTCGCGAACGAGCAGTAATAAGTCGTAGCCCTCTACAATGTACGATTTAGTCAAAGGTCGAAAGTCCTTTACAATGTAGTATCTGGTATTTCAGATATCATACCTACATTATATATTACTAAGTCACAAATACTTTTGAAGTTAATTACTTGCAAAAAGGTGAAGCAATACTCGAAATATATATATAGTCCGTCTAAGTCAGCTAGGCAGTCCCTTCTCAGGCGTTGGGACTGTGAACTTGAAAAAATAGGGGAGAAAGGGTATAAGATAAGTGGGGTAGGGAGGAAAGATTACAACAGTGTTGGCAGAGCTTGACCTCGTTATTATCGGCTTTAAATAACTATATTTCCGAAGAACTGAATTCTCAAAATACTAAAAAAAGGCTCACATAAGGCCTTTTTTTAATTCCATAACAATACCCTGATACCCTTTCACCCCTATTTTTTTCAAGTTCTCAGTCCCAACGTCTGAAGGGACTGCCTAGCTGACTTAGACGGACTATACTTTTCAATAACTGCAGTAATGTATCTACTACAATATCTAATATGACCCGGACGTACATTAGCCGAGGCACAGTGTTTGAAATCGCTGATTTTTAAAAGGTTTGTGACACTGTGAGGGAAAGATGAACTTGTGACTCAACAAAAGGAAGATTTGATTCAAACGATTAACTTTACTTGAAGATAAGTAGAACCTTTTGTCGTAGTATTTGTGTAAATATTCAGAATTGTCTGTCGTTGGTGTAAAGTTTTATAATTTAAAACAAAATTAATTAAACTTTCAAATTTTCCAAATTTTCAAAGTTACTTATAAAAAAAAAATATTGAGATAAAACGCTAAAATCCTATCTATGATGTACATAATGATTGACTTAAATGATTGATCTTAAAAGCAGATTTTGCGTCTTTTTCTATATCTATAAGATCTTTTAGCATATTTCCAGACCATCCTTTACCAGATATTGTAGGCGTATAAAAGTATTACTTGAAATGGAGACAAAAGAAATGACTTTAAGAGAAGTGGAAAGAATAAAGAAACAGATAAATAAAGTCATTCCCAAGGAAATCAAAATTTGTGGAAAGAAACCCAACATCAAATTAGAATTTTTATTAACAGTTGTTGATGTCTGTAATGCTGTAACTGACACCTCTTCCCAAATATGTTGTATTTGTGGCGCAACCAGGGGTGGCCCGAGGTATAATCGTACTACATGGGCGTCCGCGGTAAACTTTGTGAATATAGTTTACGACAAGAGAAAACCAAACCAACAACACAAACTATTTGGCAAAAAAAAGTTATTTTTCGTTTCATCGGTTGCAGTTTTGCCAATTAAAATCAACCAACCGAAATTATAGATAAATTTAAATATATAAACTACAGCAGTATAAAGTACAATATAGTGACGAAGCGCCACTCTATTTGTTTTGCTCAATTGAACTGTGAACAAATGACGTTTGTAGTAAGATTTGTCAAAATTGTACAAAATGAAAATGTCTCAATGAAGGAACATTTCTTAGGCTTTGTTACCAATTCTTCAGGTGAAGGCCTTACCGAAGTATTATTCAAAGAGCTAGAAACAAGAGGCATTCCTTTAAAAGACATGAGAGGCCAGGGCTATGATAAGGGTTCCGCAATGAAAGGAAAAATGTTGGAGTGCAGAAGAGGATCCTTGATTTAAATCCTAGAGCCTTATTTGCCTTGTGGGAACCGTTCCCTTAACTTGGTCATTAATGATGCAGCTCTCTCTTGTATTAGTGCAGTAAAGTGTTTTAGCACTATACAAGAAATCTTCAACTTTTTTTCAAGTTCTACCCAAAGATGGACTATTTTGCTACATCACGTCACATCTCTCACAGTAAAAACACTCTGCAATACTAGGTGGGAAAGTAGAATCGAGGCATTGTTGCCTTTGAGGTACCACATTGAAGAAGTATATGATGCATTATATGAAGCTTCTCATGATCCAAAACTTGATGCATATGGTACGAACTCTGCCTTACGACTTTTAAAAAAAAACTGCAAAGCTTCAAGTTTCTGTGCTGTATAGTGATGTGGCATCAGATCCTGCATAAAACAAATATGGTTAGTAAATTGTTGCAAAATGTTACAAATGACCTGCAAAGTGCAATAGATCTGATTAAAAGTGTAAAATCATTTCTAAAAAAATTAGATCAAGATCAAGGTCTTAACAAGCATCATCATAATATAAAGGAACTTGCAGAAAAAATCAAAGTTCCTGCTGAATTTGAAAAAGAGAACCTAGTTCGACCAAGAAAAATTAAAAGACAATTTTCCTATGAGGCTCAAGACTAAGCTGTGCACTCTGGTCAAGATTCATTTAAAGTGAACTTCTTTTTCGTTGTGCTTGACACAGCAATAGCCTCTTTACAGGAGAGATTTGACCTCAAGGAAAACCACAGCGCAAGTTTCAAATTTATGTACGATATTGCTGGCCTGGAGAAGAGTTTCAGTGACACAGAGTTGAAGAAATCATGTAAATGACTTGAAACCATTTTAAGTGGTGGGGATGGAGGAGACTGTGACATCAATGGTGATGACCTTTTCGACGAGCTTAAACTTTTTTCGACTATACTGCCTCCCAGAAGTCAGCCTCCTGCTGAAACGTTGTCCTTCATAACCAAGCGTGGTTACATAGACGCTTTTCCCAACATTTTTGTTTCACTGCGAATATTATTGACTCTCCCCGTCTCAGTTGCCAGCGGGGAAAGAAGCTTCTCCAAGTTAAAACTCATAAAAACATATTTACGTTTAACTTTGAGTCAGGAACACTTGAGTGGGTTGGCAACATTGGCAACTGAGAATGAATTGTTAAATGAAATGGACACTGACTTGCCACTTAAGGAGTTTTCAAAAGTAAAAGCCAGGAAAATCCACTTTTAATTACAGGATATTCTTAGTTTGATTCTAAAGACACGATTTTTATAATTTTATTGCAGTTGAATATCATTATGATAACCTGTAAATTGTAATGTAATAATAATTCTTGTTTGTAAGGTTTTGTGTGTTGTAATAAGTTACCTTCTACCTTTCAAATTTGGTCAAAATTACAATTTGATAAAAATGCTGTGATTTGTCAGTTGAGTTATGAGGGGGTAGGGGGAGGGGGCGTCAAAAAGTTGTTTGCTTACATTTGAAAAATAACTAGGGCCGCCCCTGGGCGCAACTTCTAAAAGATGAAGTTGACAAGATAGTTAATGTTATAGTGGATGATACGACCTTCAAATTTGAACTTTCTACTTTGCATGCCTGGATTAGGTTTTTCGAATGCCTGCTCCACATTCCCTCCAGGTTGGAACTTAACAAGTGGCAGGTGACAGGAAAAGAAGAAAAAACATCAGTAAAAAAAAGGAAAGAAAATAAATGTGATAAATTCAAAAAAGAAATGGGTCTGTCTCATTGTGGATCAGCCAACAACCGGAGGAAGTGGTACTTCCAAGGATCCTTTTTTTTCAAATTCCTAAAGTATCAGCATCAATTACTGGCGCTGACCAAGAGTTAATCCAAAGAACTATTCTAAGACACTGTCTTGTGACTATCCCATAAATGGCAAAAACTTTGATCTCTGCACAAACGAAAAAAAAACCTCTATCTCAAATTAATCCAGGTTTTACACGTCTGTCACTGTGCAGAAGATAAGAATAAATGGTACATGAGTTATTGAATATTACCAACTAGAATGCTTTCAAAAGAAGACCAAGAAACAAGCATCTAAGAAAATTTCGTGAAATCCCTGCTCGAAAATGTTGGAGAATCAAAACGATGCAGGATGTTCTAAATCTGCTCCTGGACGCTTCAGATCCTTTCATCACAATTTTTCGTTCTGTGTCTTTGAAAAATAAAACAAGTCTATCTTTGGAAATTCCATAGCTTCTCAAAGAACATGACACATCAAAACCAAAAGAAGACGAGAAGATAGAGACAGAGCCTGAAGGAGATGATGATGAAGACGATGTTGTTCCTACTTACATTGATGATGATGACGACGAAGACAACAGTTCTGGCAGTGACTAGAATTTAGTGATTTCAACTTTCATAAAAATTAATGAGTACAATTTAAAAGCTTTTACGTAATGTTTAGTGAATTTCAAATTTTCTGTCAAATTTAATTTACTAGATTTTTTTAATCAATAGCAAAAAATTACTTAATTAACATACATACAATAATTTAGTGTTAATTTCACTAATTTAACCGGTTCCTTGGTTTATGCATCAAAAACATGTTGTTTAAAAGAAAATAGAATTTTATTCCGGTAAGATTCCCATTTTGAACCACTGTGCGAGGCAAAGAAAAAGCCCTTTTAAGCTTGAAATGAAACTAGTCCTATCTTGGTAAAAACTATTATATTTTCTCAGTAAAGGGAAACTGTAATTAATAAACACTACATATCAATAACGTAGCTATTTATAATAGCCGTAAATTATTACCAATATCTTTATTCCTTTTGGTGGCATCGCAGTCGGTTTGTTGTGCTTCTGCTTCGTTTGTTCTTACGACTACGAAGGCCATTGGCTACAACTCAAAGTGCTTGTGAAGATTCTAAGGGGTCTTTTGTCGTAAATGTGACTTATCCAATGTCTATTGTTTCTATACACAAGGACAGAGAATGAGATTCTCTTCGAAATCTCTCCTTAAAGTTTTATTCCTGAGGCTTCTTACTTTTGACTGCTGTGAATAAATGATAGATGCGACCTTTTTCGATCAATTTGTCAGCGTGAAAAATGCTTCAGGACAGCGATAAGGAACCCCACAGCAAGTTTAATGCCAAAAAAAGATATACTGGTTTTTTTTCAAAAACCTAAGGTACCTTAATCTTTTATTCTTTTTATACAAATTCAATTCATTGTATTTAAATTTCCGACAATTTTAAGATTCATTTTTGTAAAGATCTGAACCAATAAACAATTCGATATCCACAGATTCCTTCCAGACCCGTTTCCAACTCATTAAACGGGTGAGAAATGGTGGCTTTGTGCAGGATTTTTGTTTAAAAATAGCAGTGAAACTGTTGAAAAGGTGGTGGCCGTCAACATTCCGAAGATATACCATTAAAAAGTAAGACAAAAAATGATTTTATAGTTGCTTACGCGAAACCACGGCGATCCCTAATAGATTTGATTTTATGTCATTTCTGATACAAAGAGACCGCAGACCGGAATTGTTCCCATCTCTACAAGTCATTAAGGTATGACTCATATCTGTCCGACTTGTATTTAAGCTGTACAAGTGGTAACAGAATAAAAATAAAAACTTACCTCTACATTTGCGCGTATGGAGGATCGCTAAAAATCATGTGCAATTCTCGTAGCTGACGAGATCCAAAATGGAACAGCGAATAATTCATTAATATAGGATTTCAGTTTAAAATAAATTTCTCACTTTCTTATTAAGGATAGTTTTCAAAAACAAAATTGTTTTACCAACATTTTATTTATTCTATGTATCATAATATGCCACGGTCTAATTTTTTTTAATATTTGAATACAATAATTTTGAAACTTGTTGAAGACATCTCACGTAGAATTCCTAGTGAAACAGAGCGTTACGAAAAAAATCCCTTTTAAAGAATTTATGAAATGTTTTAAGCTTATCCTATATTGTTTGGGCCTCTGAACACGATGATGAAATCCGTTTGTTGATCCAACCTTCTTTTCGGGAGTTGTTACGGATGCACGGACAAGACAAACGCAAAAGCTACCGACTTTGGTAGCTAACAAGAAGTCCGAGAGAACTTAGAGCTTGCTTCCTTACAATGTTTTTTCTGAAAATTTCGTTGTTTTTTTTAAAAAATTATGAAAACCACATTAATGAAGTCTGATGAAAGTATCTAAAGGTTTCTTTTGAATGAAACAGTGTCAATAGACAAGAAAAAGTTCTTTCTATTGGCTACTAAAGAAGACCACATATACTACTACCTTTTTTTTTTTCAATTAAAATATTAACTTAATATAAACAATAAAACGTTTCCGGTTTCTGAATAAAAGCCTTAAATCCGCTGTATTTACTTAATTATCTAAATCGAATTCATTTTAATTGTATCAAGGAATGGATTAAGGATAATCATTATTTAAGACAATTTGATAAGACAATGAGATATTCAGAGAAAAAACCCCATAATTTAGAAAGGTTTTCTATATCAGCTTCTCAGGCTAGTAATTTCTGGACAAGAACCCATTCGGAAAAAGTGTGAATATTTAATATAAAAAGTAAGTTATCTGATAAGAAAATATTCCTTCCAACTACAGTAGAACCTCGATTATCCGAAACTCTTTTAACCGGAACCTCGTTTAACTGACATCGGTTTCTTTAAGTTTTTTTTGGGTAAATAAACAATATCACTTCAAGTGCCACCTTCGGCGGCAGCCATTCTTACTGCAGGCAGTGGCGACATCTTATCTACTCTATCTATCAATTATCTTCTTATTCCATTCTATTGTCCCCCTTTGCCGGAAATTCCATTCGTCTTCAAGACTATCTGCCTTTCTATTGGCTAATTTCTGTCCGACTCAGAAGCGTTGGCTTTACCGAAATATAGAACATTCATTTATGCCATACAACCCACTAAACGAAAACGCGTTTTGTTAACAGTGGAACAGAAGTTCCAAATTGTGAGCTGAATTGAAGCAGTTGAAACTTCTAAAATATGCAACTCCGATGCTTTTGAATGTTTTGCTAAAGGATTGATGTGGTTGGAGCAACAGACTGACTCTGATTCTACAGAACTTATGCTACTGAAACAACTTTGGGACAGAGCGGCTAAACGACATCAGTCATGTTTATGGCAGATGTAAAGTATGTGTTGTATGTCATATAAACATTTATTATATATTGCATTTTCTGACTTGTGTGAAATTTATTCAACAAATTTATTGTTTATAATTGTAGTATTACAATTAAAAACATTACATTTAGTTATTTTGTACATGTGTACATGCTTAAAATCCAGTGTTAAAATTTTTGCGGTCTCCTGACGGCCGTTTTTAAGTGCGCTCTTTTATCCGGAAGTTTCGATTTACCGATGGAGGTCCGGTCCCGATCACTTCGGTTAATCGAGGTTCTACTGTACCATCATTTCCAATCATCTCCAATTGCCATCAATGAATACCATTATTTACCACAAAAAGTATTAAAATAGAAAAAGTAGATCGAATAGGCATATCAAGTTCCAAGAAGATCGATCCAGAGATTTAAAAGTTATTAGGGATGAAAGTATAAAGAATAGTTGATTTAATAAAGAATAGTTGATTTAATAAGCGTCAGTTTGTTATTGGGAATAAAGGAAATACTATTTACAGTGGAACCTCTCATAACGAGCACCTCTCATAACGAGTAATTCGCATAACGAGCAAAAAAAAAATTGTGAAAAAATTGCTCCCTTAACGAGCGACATTTCGCATAACGAGTGACGCAGAAAGGGGAAGTCCGATCTTCGTCACTCACTTGTGAGCCGGGACTTCCGCGCATGTGCGTCAGTCTGTGTTTAGCACTCGTTCCGTTAGTGTCACATAAGATAACACAATTTTCCAAACTTGTGTTCAGACATTATTTGTAATTTTTTTGTGAAAAGTTTAATAACCCTTGCAAAAATGCTCCCGAAGGAAAAGCCATAAGAGACTAAAAGTAACTAGAAATGAAACGTAAAATCATTGAAAAGCGAGAACGAGGTGTGAGCGTGGCTGATCTAGCGCGCACATAATCGGTCTACATCAACGATTTGCCCTATCCTCAAGAACAAGGACAAAATTAAGAAGATAGATGCTTCAAGGGAATGTCAAGATTGTCTACGAAACGGTTACCTATTTTTGAGCTTCTTACGCTCCTTAACAATTTATAAGTACAGTAATTTTATTTGAATAAATGTTAAAAATAAAAAAATTGAATATTTTTTTCGGCATGGAACGCATTATCATATTTTACATTGATTTATATGGGAAAAATTGTTTCGCTTAACGAGTGTTTCACATAACGAGTAAGATTCTGGAACGAATTATGCTCGTTATGAGAAGTTCCACTGTATTTGGATTATTTTTCGTCACTGAAAACAAAAACCCACTAGAGTTAAGAAAAGTAGCTTTTATGTTTTCTTGTTGTGTTTCTATAAAATCCTTATTTCCTTTCGAAAGGAACTGATCTCTAGTGTTAGTTATTCAGGATGATTTGGAATTAATCGACAGTTAACCAATTGAGCTGCTCACGTGGTCGCTTCTCATTTAGTTTATCGACTCAAGATGAATGTTCACTTAATTTGTCAAATGTTCTGAGGTTGACCAAGAGCTGTCTCAGAGAGGAAAGCCTCTTAAACAAATCTTACTTCCATTAACCTGTTACTATTTACAAATAATTAAGTAGTTTGAATTGACAGCGACGTTCTATTCGTAGTTACAAACCGTGTGATATAATGCCACGATCTTAGTGGGGGGTTCCCCCCCCCCTTATTTTTGAGAATTTTAGAAAAAAACATTAATATGAAGCAGGCTATATTTCTGCATATTTTTCAGTTTTCACTGCCATATCACATTGCAGTGAAGTTATTTAATTTAAGTTCTAATTTCGAAATTTAAGTAAAAGGTCAACACACAAGAATAAATTTAAAATTTACATATAATTAATAAATACAACGTTTCGGCTCGCCCCGCGAGACATTGACAAGCAATTACTACAAAGATCAGTGGAGATTATTTGCCTATCAAGACACAGCGAAGCGACTTCCTTCCACATGACTGCACGGATATGACCAGAAATACAAATAACACTTCTGAAACAGATAGTACAGGTGGATGTGGAAACTCGTTGTGTTGGCTACCAAAACGCATCTGTAAAGAAGAGAGAGGGGAAAAAAAACAACAAACAAACAAACCTATTATACGTATAATCTACATATTATTTTTCCGAAAACCATAACTGGAAATAGTTTTGACGGAGTGTGTGTGTGTGTGTGCTATTGTAATACAATGGATCCATAAGGACGAAAATAAGATTCTTTACATTTTCTAAGCATATCATTAGTTTTCCCAGTATATTATTATAGAATTTTGGAAATCTAAATGATGCCCAGTATCCCTGATATGCACCGCTGTTAATTACATATTTCATATCATTATTATGGACAGCGAAGGAATTCATTCGCTTAGGTAGGGGCTACCCTTAGGTAACAACATTGCCTTTTAAACAATGCAAAGTATAAACCACACCCTTAGGATTCTCAAATTTACACCCCCTTTCTTTCTTATTAAAATAGCTCTGATGGAAGAATTTAAAAAAAACACTAACGCCAGCTAACATTTCCTTTAAAACCGGAAAAATTGTGGGATTGAAATAAAGATAGCAGGAGGTGCGGAATATTTAACTCTTGGATTATAAATTTCGTGTAATGCTTTTACAATGTTCCGGTTAATAAAATGGATGGGATATTCATTAGAAATCAATTTTTTTTTAACATTATAAGTGGATTTGAATTGGTATCTTAAACAATGGATATTAATCCTTTTAGATAATTCATTAAATGATTCTATTTAATTCTATTTAAAAAAATCTAAAGTGAATAAAGCGAATTGAATAAGCTGATTTTAGAAAATGTAAAATGTGCACCAGCAGACAAATTAAAATCTCAATATTAAAATAGGATTTAATTGTTCTTGTTTCAATGATTTCAGTTATGAAAAACCACAAAAACCAAATCATATGATTACTTTTAAACTTTATTCTCTGAAAAAAAAAATCGCATTCCTCAAGTTTGCAAAATAGGATTCTCTTTAAACCTAAGTCATGCAGAATAATGGATGAACTAAAAGGATTAATACTCATTGTTTAGGACATCGATAAAAATCCCTACTTAGTTATTACTGCTTTTCTGTGATCACCTTCTCTCACTAATTTCGCGACAAAAATTCATTTGGTAAAGATTTCAAATAGAAAAGTTAGATTGTTTCTTAAATTTGCACCAAGTTTCAAAAGTTATTAAGAAGGGTTGATCGTAGGAGCCTCACTGTCCTAGGAAAGTAAGTTATCAAATCTCAGGTACAATAATTGAATGGAGGTAAGACGCTGATACAAAAACTCCATCTTAAACTTCATTCAACCCAATTCAGATTCTTTAATTAATTAAATCTTAAAAGTTTTATTCCTATAGAATAATATCTTCTCAAATAAAGTTAGTTGTTAACACAATGATTTAGGGCTTATTTTTTTTAACTAACTTATTTACCATGAGGATTATCAGATAACTGTATTTACAAAGAAATAACTATTGAATGTATTTTCTTGATAAGAAAAAAAAAAAAATCCAACTTTTGTATTTGAAATCTTTCTCTGAGTGGGTGGTAAAATGAAATATTCCCATAGAAAACCATTCAATGTTTTAAACAATTAAACCAATTAGCTTATCCATTAATCCCTGCACGGTTTGAGATGATAAAATTAATCTGATTTAGACCAATTAAATAAGTAATGTGAATTCACATCCTAGGTCTCATAGTCGAACATAGGAAGTTGTATAACAGAAGTATTTTCCCGCACCACTTTAGCAAACCAATTGCACTGCCACCCGTAGAATGGTGTAATACCTATTTAATTTAAAACACAACATATGTGGTTTACAAATAAACATCGATTTTATGGATTCATGTATTGTATTTACTTGTACTTTTTATTATTATATTTTAATAGGCACATTTTGTTTTGCAAGTAGCGAAAACGATACTTTTTATTTTCAGTTTTGCGGCATCGTTGTCTGGAGTTTCATGGATTCAATGTCATTCCCTTGTGTTTCTTGAGTGCCTTGGAAGATTTCTTTGTAAAAATTTTATTTTGTTGAAATAGAATGCATCACTGCTCTTAAACATCTTCAGTGATGCCCTTAAGAGATAAAAGAAAATTATGGAAGTAATAAAACATGACTTCAAAAGCACAATAGGAGAGAGGAAAGTTTTCTGATGAAGGTAAAAAGAATAAAGATAAAATTATTCTTTTTAATTATCAGGCGATAATTAATGATAGGCTTTGAGTTTAAATCTACTGCCAGCAAAAAGGATTTTTCGGCATGTATTGGGAGCTTGTCATGATCTACATAACTTATGAATGGCGAATTTAAATGCAGGTGAAATGGATATTCCATTATATTATAGGTTCCGCAGAAGATTTGTTTGTTGCTACTCAGGATTCTGTTAGGGAAGGAATAAATGAGTCCTGCTTCAAATGATGACATTCAAATACATATTGAAGTAGAAACAAATAATCTTGTTTCTGGATTGATACATATTGATGATAAACAATGATCTATAGATAACCCACGTACGCGGGTATTTTAGTCCATTTGAATCATTTGTTCTAAAGCGTATCAAAATGGTGCGTGTGATGATAGTGAGAGTTTTCAGTATTTGTTCAAACGTAGACTCACCAACCTAAAATAACATTTTAAACTTTTAATTTTGCATTTATCAACATTACGAATAAACTTAGTGAAAAGAATGGCGCTGCAAACAATAAAAATGCAATATTGGACTCACCGTTATAGCATTGTTTGCACCAACATTTCACCGATCATTTCCTATTGCCTGTTCAACACGTTCTCCGGATCTGAATCCAGTTGATTTCTGGTTGTGAGGCCATTTAAAGAATGTGGTTTATCGTGGAAATACGAAGCATCACGGGAGATCAGTTGCCGTTCATCGTCTGCAAATTTTACAACGTCATGATGGAGAACATTTTTTTTATTTATTTATTTATTTTTGGCCTTGTATGTCAGTCCACGGCGGGACGCAAGGCGTTCCCCCTAAGAACGGCGGGAACACTGGTCGTAATCACCCCGACTGACCAGGTGACTGGGGTGATGGGAAGAGAAGAGACAGAGAAGAAGCAGACAAACACATGAAAGGAAAGGGAAACAGCCATGCCACTGATTGATTCGAAGGTAGTGGCGCATTGGTCGCCACGGCTGGCCGCCGCCGAGACCGCACGGCCACGCCAGCACGGCATGGAGAACATATGGAGTAATATTCCTTACATACATAGCAAACCAAGTCTGAGCAACAGACATATCCCATACGGAACGAATAAATGCTTTTTGATTGTGTTTTTGTTGATTATCATTGTTTATTTTGTTGGGTTTTTTTCGTGTATTTTGCTAAAAGGCATCCCCTGGGGGAATAGTTTTTGAACTTTTTTTTTTGTATAATCCTTTTCCGCATCCTTTGAATAGACTGTATTCAATTTTGGTGCCACTCCGCTTGTTGGTTACAGCTGCAGACTGCTCTGAAAAAGCCAAGTTTAATTACGATCACCCTGTACATTTTTTCCCATCTGCTTAGAATGATTATTAACTTTTACTTTTCTATTTTTACTTGTATGTAAATTTTGTTATAACTCGTTTACTTGCTTACAAATTTTTCTGAAGTTTATTTTTATAAATGATATCTTTTATAAGAAGTAGCATATTTGGAGAAGAAGAAAAAAATTCTTGAAGTATAAGATGAATTGGTATTGAATGATTAGCTTAATCTCTCAACATTCAATCAGAACATAAACGGGGCTTAATGACTATGGTTCCTTATATGTTTCGGAGGTTGCAAACTCCGCATGTATCTTTTGAATCAATGGACAGGGCCGGCTTTAGCATCACTAGCGCCCTGAGGCAAACATTTTCATGACCGCTGCTCTCAACTAGATTACACGATAATTATTTAATTGTGAAAATCCGTTTGCTTACTGATTTCCCAATCCTTGTAAACGACTATATCTTTATTCATCCTAAGTAAATACCATTACTTTTCATAACACATCAGCCGACTGTTGTATCAAGCGCATATTTCGTTTTGCTAATTTAAAATTAATATAATTTTTTTTCTTTTTTTAAGAACGTAGGAAAAATTGCAAAGAAGAACAATTTATAACAATGGGTAGTGACTTTTGCGCTACCATGTATATTTAGCATGTCTAATTTTATTTTTATTATCTTGTTTATTAATTATTTATGGGAAATGAATAAAATTGTTTGTTCTTTCTCAGTATTTGTTTGTCCTTTTTTTCTTTATCTCCGGGAGTCGGAAATTTTTAATTATTTTTAATTTTTTAAAAAATAAAGTTCCTCATCACCGCTGAGATTTTCAATTGTCAGTCGTCGGAGCTGGTTTTTATCGTCCACACTCTGTTTTTCCAGTCCACGATATTGTCAATATCCCACAGCTGTTTTTCTTGTGCGATCGATGCCTTTCTTCTGTCGTGATGTTTTGAATTCCTATGGGCACTAATTTTTCAACTTCTTTTAATGTGAAAAGTTTATTTTCTGCTGCCACAAATCCTTTCACTTGACTGTATCATTTTCAGAGGAATTGAGTTGATGCTGATGACATTGTATCATTTTCGATTCTTATCTGATTCACTCTTAAGAATAACTCTGTCCCATAAGAATCCAAAGCTTCTCCTTTGCTCTTCAACTATTCTTCAATTTTTTTTCTTCGTCCAGGAATGTGTTGATAATTTTTCGGTCTTCAGAGAATGAAATGGTGTGTTATATATTACAATAACACTATTTTACAATTCATTTACTGTTCATTACAATAACATCATTTGGAACCAATGTTCAAAGTGATTTCCATCCATTTCTTGATGTTAATCGCCGACAGATTTCTTGGTTTGAAAAATTTCAAGAGCTTCGTTGATAAATCCATTTTCACTGTGGGCTGTTATAAGTCGTTTACCTTTTCCTATTGGTGCTTTTAATCCACTAATAATCCAGATCGGAATGTAATACATAATCCAGATCATGCTACTCTTCAAATCCTATTATTTATAAGGCCTGCATTTATCCAAATTTCATCAAGAAAATAAATAAGATCTTCCATCTTTTCTGTACTGCTTCCTTGACCGCTGATAACTTTTATCATCTCTATCCATCATTAATGCTTTTCTACTTTTCTTGAAAATAAATCCCATTTCTTTCATCAAACGCCGAAACGGAAATGAAGAATTTTGTTTTAACAAAATTTCCATTACAACATTTACTTTGATGTTTTTCAAAGTTTTTCTTCTCGGAATTTTGTGTAGACATTCATAATATTTCGAACGTTACTGATCAAAGGCTTTGCTTTTATGATTATTCACTTTAGAAGCGTTCGGATAGTAGAGCGTAGGAGGGCTTCCACTATCAGAAATGAACCGTACCTCACTTGAAACACGAACGCCAACTCACATGGCATAGACTTTTCAGAAGTATTAATACTGGCAAGATCGCAGACGAACTTCCACAGAAAATGTATGGAAACTTACTTCATTTCAAGAGAGACCTATAACGTTTCTTTGTCCGTCCCATCCATGTTCGGCTACGGACTACTCAAAAAGAAAAAGGAAAAAAGGACAAGGAAATAAGAGGATTTACTTCATCCAATATGACTTTTAATTTCACCATCCTTATTTTTCATTTTTTATTTATTTATTTTCTTTTTAATTTATTAAATAAAAAAAAATTAGTATTTTTTTATTCAATTTTTATTTTATTTATTTTACCGTTACGTTTTTATCTTGCCTTTTTATTTTTTTATTTAATATTTATTATTTTTATTATTCCATTTTTATCTTACTCATCCTTATTATTTTATTTTCATTTCACTTTTATTTTACTCTATTCTCATGTTTTAATAGAAATTATGTTAGTTTCTTTGTATACAGCTTCCTGAGACTTTCCTTGATTATCCAGACCGCTTCGTGAACACAGCCTCGATTCAGTCAACGATGTTGTCGTTCCAGTGTAGTTCCTGTTCTCACCACCAGAGCTATCCAAACACCATACCCAGCATGCAAGAGTTCCTAAGACTGCCACTTCCTGTTTAAGTTTGTGTATAAGTAATCTGACTCACGCTGTAATTTTTACTTGATAATACTGTCTCTCGATAGTGAAGCTAGTCGTAATTTTGTATATTAATTTTTGTATAAAGTTTTTTAGTACAATTAATCAAGTGTACGGCTAAGGCTTAATTAATGATCTCAATGAACCACAGTACACGTAAAAAAATATTATTTGAAGCTTTATATTATGCAATATATGTAAATTTTTTTGTACAAAAATATTTTATATTATTTTCTTTTTTTACTACACAAAAATAATACGCAATTGCTCCACTCACCATTAATAGACGATCTTCTGTCCTGGTCACATGGACTATTTGAAGCAGCCACTTCCAAATCCACTTTTTGTTAAAATTAGGATTGCTCTCTGTTTTTCAGTTTCTTTCCGACTCATAATTAAAGTCTACTGCATCACTTTGATAAGGACGGATGGATTAATAATTTACCCTTTGACAGCAGCAGCCATTTTTAAATCTCTTCCTTTGCTACATTCTGTCTGATTGGTTACTCCACAAGACATTTCCACCATCATCACCAGATAAACCAAGAAATCCACTATTATTATTATTTTAACAAGTTTTTATTAGCTCGCTTTCGTGTCAGTCCATTTGTTTGTTCGGTACAAATTTTGCAATTGATTTTAAACTAACTTCCCAATGAGCTGGAGACTTGAAACTTTAAACACACCTCAGAACTGGATGACAATGCAACTTTAACTCGCTTTCTTAACATTAATATTGTCTGTTCGTTAGAGAATCCTAATTCTTCGGATGACGGGTCGGTGCGGCGCTGCGTTGTCGACGCGCACTGTCAGTGTTTTTGCAAATGGTCGCATGGCGCTGGAGCTTTCGCGATGACAGGTCGGTGTGGCAGAGCGCTGCGTTGCCGACGCACGATAATAATATATCAATCTGTTTAATTTTTTACCACGGTTTTACTTAATAATAATAATGTTAATAGTGAATAGTGCATTAATGATAATTTCTTCGATGGTCAAGGAGACAGCCACCCAACGCAAGCGACGCCTACAGAAGGAGAAGCAAAAACGACAAGAGAAGAGAAGCTGAAATAAACCTGAAATTTACCACATCTTTGTAATAATCTCATCAAAATGTTTAAAATCAATTGAAAAATTTCATATACACAAATAAAAAGCAGAAATAATTATTTAAAAAAAATATCTAAGACGGACTAAAAAGTATAAAATAATTTTTCCTAGCTGAGCCGCATACAGATTCCTAACCTCATGCAGATAGTCCTGAAACTTTGTGATTGTAAATTTTTAATAGCTATGAAAATACTTGTAAGATTTAAAACGAAAAACATGGGGCGCATGCAATAGATAGTTGAGATGGTATGGATGCAGTGTATATTATCTTGTGCCCCACGTTTTTAGGTTTTAAATCTTACAAGTATTTTCATAGCTATTAAAAATTTACAATCCCAAAGTTTCAGGACTATCCATACGGGGTTAGGAATCTGTATGGGGCTGGGAAAAATTACTTAATACTTTTCAGTCCATCTTAAAAACGTGGTATATTAAAAAAAAAAAAAATTAAATAATTTATTTTTTAACTAAAATTTCTAAACTCATTTAAAATTTCAAAAATTATTTCTGTGGGCAATAACTTTATTTTGCGGATCAGGAACGTCATCAAACGCACAGAGTTTATTATATAATCATCTCCGACATTTCTAAATGGATTCTTGTGTTCCTCAACCCAAAATACACTCACTTTCAGTATTCTCCATAGTTAAATATCATCGCGCTTTTGACAATCTAGTAGCAATTCCATCAACCAATTAGAAATCGATGCAAAATAAAGTTGTACCTTAAGTACACTATAGTCTGGATCTTCTTAATATATTTCTTTTAGTGCTTACACAGTTCTAAGTGACTACAAATGCAATTCCAGTTAGTCTAATCAAAGTAATAAGCTTTTTACTACACATATTAGGCCTAATGGACATTTTGATTTTCAGAGAATATTTTCAGGGCTAATTTTTATGTAGTGTTCGGGAAATCTGTCAGCACTTATTCGGAGGGCAGGAAGACTTGGTTTTAAAGATTATTTTGATCCCCCTCAGTTCGTACTATGCGATACTTCGTTTCAGTAAGTAGACAGTATTAAAGTCATAACACAAAAAAACATTGTTTTCCAGAAAGAGTTTGAAAGTGAATGAAATGTGTTGATGCAATAGTGACACAATTCGTGGTGAAACCGGAGATTACGTTACTAGGCTGGCGGTGAAGGAACAATTGGAATTTTCAATTCGGAAAACATTTTCAAAAATACAATCATTTTATAGATTTAATGCGTGAAAATCGAAATACGAAAGAATAAGTTCGAAAAAGTTGATATTTCATATAAATAGAAGGGTTCAAAATTATAAGTGGTTATCCACTATTTCTTTTTAGTTTTATAATAAAATTCTGTTTAATCCGTGGCGACATTCGCCCGAACGGGTTATTAAAATTTCTCCCATTTTCACCCTCCCCCTCCCTCCACTTTCTTAATCCACATTCGAAATTTTATTATGAAAATATTTTGCTTCCGATTTTTAACATTTTGTTGACAGCAATGTCATTTAATCTACAATTTGGTTTCGCCCTTTATTTTATTTAGCAATGGATTTGTTCACTCTTTATCAAGTGGATTTAATTTGATCATTATTTTAGTTTGGCTCAATGAGTGATTCACAACGATTGTTTGTAAATTCTTTCTAATTTTCGTAGTTTATGAAGATTGTTTTGTTGGTATTCAGTTTTGTGATGAAAAAAAATAGAGGTAAATCAATGTCAATGAAAAGGCGAAATAGAATCTTACAATTTTTTGGAGTTGCTGTAATGAAATGAGGCTACGGTGTTAGTTAATAATAATCACAGTTAAATATTTTGGAAGATACCATTCTCCGTACATATCCTATGTAACAATATTATATAAATTTTCAGACGCCCTCAGATCTTAGTCAAAGGGATTAATAAATGCAGATTTCAAATTGGGATCATCCCCTGCCACTATTTAACTTTATACTTACATTTTGCAATTGTTTAACAAATATATGAAACAAAACTGTAGACAGCACCAGAAACAGTATAAAAAGATATTTGCTACGTACCTAGCGTCCTTTCATATGAGAACCCAGCAAATAGTGGGGCATTTAACATCAAAGATTCTAAAATTGTAACTTTAAAATATATAAAAACCAATCCACACTTCATTTTCGCTAATATGGTCGATAGCCCACTTGATTCCCAACCCTTCCATTTTTAATGGGAAGACTTGAATTTTTACGTGACACGAAAACGTTTTCTAATTGGTTTGACGTCACCAACCATCGCATTTGCTACCATAAAGTGGAAATTACAAAGACATTATTATAAGAAACTGCCAATTATAAATCAAAATGCATTTCAAAAATTAAAACTACAATGTTGTAATGCTGTTTTACAAAGTTTCACAGTTTTATAATACTAAAAATGTGATAAAATTATAGATTAGAATATCGGGAGAAATAAAAAAGCACACGGAAAGTTACCTCCACTTTCAGAATCAAACAAGTAAATGTTTGTCGGCTTCAAAAGCTTTTTCCGGCAGATACGAACCAGACGAAGATACTATGAAGCATTGATTGTTGGCCACCCAAGTCTAATCCCATTGCATCACCAGACTAATGATGTCATTCGTTCACAAGGGAAACTTTAAATGCTTACTTACAAATCAAAACGAACAGAGAAAACAATGAACATTGTATTTTCCATTATTTCTTAATGTATCTAAACATTTTCATTTTTCAACGCAAATTTTCAATTAAACAAAATCGCTAATTGTGGATACTGAACCAAAAACAGTGAACTAACTTTTGTATTATGAAAAGGGTAAGAAAAATCTGAAAATGCACAAATTCGTAAGAATTGTTTGCTTTTAACGCATTGAGTCATTATCAAAAGCAATCTGGGACATCTGTTTCGTCCTTATTAGGACTCATCAGCCAGATTTAGCTTTGATAATGGAACTCGGAATGCGTCGGTACCTATGATCCCGCCTCCCCGTCAGGAAAGTGGGACCCGGTTGGATGAGTCCTAATAAGGACGAAACAGCTGTCCCAGATTGCTTTTGATAATGACTCAATGCGTTAAAAGCAAACAATTCTTACGAATTTGTGCATTTTCAGATTTTTCTTACCCTTTTCATATTACATTTATGTACGTTAAACCTTCTTTATTATTAACTTTTGTATTGTTTTGTTTATTTCTAATCATATCGTAGAATTATGTATTGATGGTTGTCAGTAAATAAAAAGAAAAAGAAAGAAAAACAGCCAGAGGATCTTATTCACTATTCAGCTTTATAATAGAAATCAATTATCAGTCACTGCAAAATATTTTGGCAGTTTTTTACTATTAGCTCATTACTTATTGATCGAATAAATACCAATCAAAATATAGGGAACAAGAAAGCACATTTTAACAAATTATAAATGAAAAACTGTTCTTCACATCAAAAAATTATTTTTTTAACTTAAGATAACACAGAAGGATAAGATATAGTTTGATCTAGGTTTGAAAATTTATGATTTACAAAAATTTCAATTATCTTAAACATAAATTACCGTATATGCTCCAATAGAGGCCCCCGGCGTTTATTTGCAAAACTAGCTTCGGCTCCCGGCGCTTAATCGAGACCGGCTGCTAGCCGGCCATTATTAACAAAAATCAGAACGCAATATTTTTACACATAAATACCGGCTAATATTACAAACAGCTACTTTTATTTTAATTTCACATGCTACGTAAGACTGTTAAAGATAAATTGCAATGTCTTTCTGTAACTTTCGCTGCTATTCGTCGTCTGAATCCGCAATGACGAGTGGGCGCATCACCGGAAGTTTCCTTCGCGTATCTTAAAGGCAATGTCAAATGATCGTTTCGGCGGCATTTTGTAAGGCAAAGTACCGTAAGGTATTACGCACGACTGTAAAGATATACGCTTACACTGGTATCGATAGGCAAATATCAAAGACAGGCTACTATTTGGCCATGTCCCCTCTGCAGCCTCAGCGTTTATTGGAGCATATACGGTACATCACAATGAACTCCTGCAAATGTTCAAAATTGCCCCATATTATGTGTGCCTTTGAACAAGTATGGGGCATTTTTTGAATAGTGTCCAGGCCATCTGTTAGAAGCGATTAATACACAAAAATGTCATGAAAAAAAGCACTACTTTTTTTCACATTATTTTTTTTCTTTAAAAATAATGAAGTCTAATCAAAGTGTTTCATTGTCATGTGATCAGTTCCTCCCGAATTCTCTGGCTGTGGGAATTTCATAACAATTTCACCCTTCTATATCTCACTGTCGTCTTCTCTTTCAGGATATGTAAACTCCCACGTTTCTCGAAACCTTCTCATAAATCAGATTGTGTGCACAACGTACAGAATTTTAGTTTTCTTGGTTCAAGTTCAGTCAACAATTCCCTCTGGTCATTTCTTTCCACAGTTATGAAATCTTGTCGAGTCCCTTCATCTGATTCATCGTGAACTCCATCACTGTCACTACTAGAAGGAAACTTATTTTTTCAATGAGATTATCTTTCTTTTGACAGACATCTTACAAACATTTGTCTTTTGGGATGTCCTTGTCAGAGTTTCGTCTTGGATCTGCTTTTTAAAGGAGACTGTTAAAATCAGTATTAATTTTCATTCTTGGTCTTTATCTTGGTGCAGCTATTGGATGAGGTTCTTATGGCAACTGTGCTAGGATCAGGATTTTCTTCCTTTTCATTTGGTTGCTCTTTCAATCGATGGCTTGGGTCTGTCAGTTACGAACAATGGCTCAGAACCATCATCACTGAATGCAAGTCTAGAAAAGGACTATATTCCGGGTTTCACAAATGCAAATATTATATTCTTAATTGCACATGAAAATGCTGCTCCGTGAAACCCTGAAGTCAGTCAATTCTGTTTCTATTCCATGCTTCAGGATACTTGCAGTCTAATTTCCTAGCATATAATCATATGCTGATTGACGTTTTTGTTTCAGTCAGGCCACAGCATTTAATAATGTAGTCAACTATTAGGGATTCTTACTGTTTGGTGAAGACCTGCTGACTAATGTATGTGAACTATATTCTCCACTTATCACTACTGTTAAACTTCATTTGATAAAATAATGCTGTACAAGTCATGTCATACTTCAACACTGCAGATCTTAATGAGTTTTCCTTCATTGATAGCTCTTACTGCTTATTTTTTTGATGTATCCTTAAGTCTGCTGCCCAATACTTTTTAAAAACTTGACAACTTCTAATATCTAAAGCTGATATATCAGAATACGTATGGTAATCACTAGAAACTTAACTATATCATTATGTTTGAATTACTGTGGTTAAAAGTAATTAGCTACTATAAATTAGATCAGGATTAGATTTACTAGCAAATTAGATCAGGAGTAGTAACAGTAGGCAAAGTTGCTATAAAATATGGGAAGTGATTGAGGTATTTCCAACTCCTTAATAATTATCCACATTTTTACATGTTGATCAGTCATTTTTTATTAAAAAGGAACTTCACACGGGAACTGTAATGAAAAATGTAACATACTGACTAAGTCTCCACACACATCTGAAATTTTATGTACAAGGGTGGTTTGATAAGTTCTCGGAATCACCACAAGAGGTCAGCACTAGCGCCACGAGTTGTTCACGTGATATTGATTCGACTGTTGCCTGTAAACATGTGTCACGTCAGTGCTCTTGGAGGACAGCTGTGGCGGTGACGTGGCTCTAATGTTGTTCCCGCGTAGTGATTTCCGAAAATGGAAAAAGTCGAGATTCGAGCAGTGATTAAGTACTTCGTAAAGGAGGGTATGAAAGCAAAGGACATTCATGCCGATTTCCAGAATACACTGGGGGACTCTGCTCCTTCATATTCAACTGTTGCAAAGTGGACAAATGAATTTAAATTCGGTCGGGAGAGCTTAGATGACGATTCGCGCAGTGGTCGGCCAAGATGTGTCACTACCCCAGAAATCATTGCCAAAGTGCACAAAATGGTAATTGAGGATCGCCGATTGAATCTGCGAGAGATTGCTCAAGCTTGCCAGATGTCATCTGAAAGGGTATATCACATTTTAACTGAAGAATTACATATGAAAAAAATATCTGCAAGATGGGTGCCGCGACTCTTGATGCTGGATCAAAAACGCATAAGAATGGATATGTCGGAAAAATGCTTGGCCCGTTTTAGGAGAAACGAACAAGAATTTTTACGCCGGTTTGTGACCACAGATGAAACTTGGATCCACAACTTGGATCCCAGAGGCAAAACAACAGTCAAAGCAGTGGAAACATGCTGATTCTCCGCTACCAAAGAAAGCGAAGACAATTCATTCGGTCGGAAAAGTCATGGCATCAGTGTTCTGGGATGTGAAGGGGATTCTGTTTGTAGATTATCTTCCCAGTGGGAAAACAATTAACGGAGAATACTATGCTAACCTCCTGAACCAATTACAACAAAAGATACGCGTTTTGCAAAGAAGAAAGTGATCTTCCATCAAGACAATGCACGACCCCACACATGTGCCGTCGCTTTGGCAAAATTACACGGTATGAATTGTTGCCACACCCGCCGTATTCGCCTGATATGGCTCAGTCAGACTTCCATCTCTTCCCAAGGAAAATTTTCCTTGGTGGATGGAGATTCTCTTCAAAAGAAGAACCGATAGCTGAAGTTGACGGGTATTTTGCAGGCCTTGAGGAATCTCATTTTCGAGATGGGATCAAAGCATTGGAACATCGCTGGACAAAGTGCAATAATCTACAAGGAGACTACATTGAAAAATAAAAAAGTTTCAGTGACGTACGTACTTTTTTTCTATTCCGTTCCGAGAAGTTATCAAACCACCCTCATATGTTAACATAATTTTTTTTTTTTTAATCATGTTCAATTTTATTGAAACAAATAGTTACATTTCTTAGAGTAATCGATCAAAAGAATCTCTTACTACACTTAATGCAGATGTGCTTATTTTAAAAAGATGGGAAAGATACTTCTAAAAAAATAACCAAGTTATCATAACTTGTTCCTAAAAATCAATTGAGTTACAATTCCAGATACTTCCTAAGAAAAATAACTGGGTTTCAGTCATTTTTACTTTCTATCCACCCAAAGAATAAAAAATCAACGTAATGCTGATTCAAATCAACAAGTTGATCAAATTTCTCCAGGATCCAAGTAGCAATTCAAGAACCCTCTAATATACAGCAGGCTACACAGCCACTGCTATTGTTACAATAGTTATATTTTTCGTGCAAAAGTAACATGTTGCAGTTACTTGTTATTTGACACAGTTATTTCATATGAGAGGAGATCGAAAAGTAATGCACAACAATTTTTTTTTTGCAAAATATTTAATAGGTAAGAAAAAAAAATGCTCAAACAAACTATAGGTATTCCCTATTTTTCAACATATGAAACAAGTCTCACAACACATTTCTTCCATCGTGACACCAACTTTAGTATTCCTCGTTCATAGTACTCAATTTCTTGGGATTGTAGCCACGTGCTCACGACCAATTTCACTTCTTCATTCGAACCAAAGCGTTGGCCTCCTAGGAATTTCTTCAGTAGTCTGAAGAGGTGAAAGTCAGACGGTGCGAGTTTTGGACTAAGGGTTGATGTTGGAGCACCTTCCAGCCAAATTTCTCAATTTTTTCACCAACAGAAGCCGTACCATGAAGACGAGCATTGTCGTGAAGAAGTCTGCAGCATCTCTGTTAGGGTGTTTGTCTCAAAGGGCATGATGCAGCTTTGCCAATGTTCCAGCGTAGTTTGCTGTATTCACAGTGGTGCAGGTTGGAAGAAACTCCGCCAAGAGTATGTCTTGCATATCCCAGAACACCGTCACCAGAACTATTTTCACTGATTGGTGACTTTGAATTTCTTTGGTGGCAGAGACCCAAAATGTTTCCACACCACACTTGCCTGCTTTGTTTCAGACTTGTAGTGGTATGCCCAAGATTCATCGCAGTCACTACACCTTCCATGACCTTCTTCAGCATAACGCTCCAAGTGGTTCAAGCGTGACATAATTCTCTTTCTCTTCTGCACATCCGACATATCTTTGGGTATCCAGCATGCACCGACTTGGCGAAATCTCAATCTGTCATGCACACTGTGCAAAAAGAAATGTTGTATTGTTGTGTCAAGGTCTGTGACATTGGGTGGTGTTGCAGTGGTCACTGGTCGGCCAGAACATATTTCATCAGTAAGGTTTACTCAGACCTCTTCGAAGAACCTGCACCATCTGCAGTTGTTGCTATGGTCCAGACAATCACCATACACCTCTAATACTTCTCTGTGGATTTCACTCAGGGATTTTCATTTTGCCTACAAAAAATGAACTACACCTCACTGCTCTTCACAAGTCAACGATCATTATTCAGTAGTTTACGCTCATTCCGCCAGGGCCATACCTGATCGAGCAATTGCTCTCTGTAGCACAAGATTCAAACTAACTATCTTCAACAATTTGAACGTCTGGACCAAAATAATTTTTCATAAAACAACTGTGGCCGTGCGTTACTTTTCGATCTCATAGTTACTTTATTGCAAAAATAACTTGGATATTATTCACTACTGATAAAAATAACTTTGTTACCTACGAACAACAATGTTATTATTAGTAATGATGTTACTAATTACTTTCCATCCCAGTTTATTCCTATCTTAAGTTTCATTGTACTTTACAATTATCTGTATGCCACAATTAATACAGAATTCAATATCAAAAGTTAATATTATAAAATGTCAAAAGAATGACATTTGTGTTTGCTCGCCAGTGATTCTGAATTTGTTTATTATTATTATTATTATCTGCGAATAGGCCACGACGGACCACACGCTAACTCAACCTGACAATGTTAGGACAAGTAGGGTGATGAGAATTCACCTCTCATCGAGAAGAACCCTGAGAGAGTGAGTCCATGGGAAGAACGGACGAAACACAGAAGAAAGAAACAGCCATGCCACTACCGGGATTCGAATCCAGGTGTTGGCACACTGGCAACATGGCAGACCGCCGTCTAGACCGCTTGGCCAAGCCGGCACAGCCTGAATTTGTTTAATGTGTTATGTAAATTCTTTTGTATTTAAAAATACACAATAAAGACACAAGAAAAAATAAACCAGTTTAATGAAAAAAAGTTATAGCAACATTATTGAAAATGGAAAAGAAAATCCATCACGGATAATGGATATCAATATTACAGTAATTACATTGTTTTTAAAGCAACTTATGCTTCAATTCGAATCATATTTTAAAATTAACAAAATAATCCCAATTTCCAATATATTAATATCATTATTTCAATAGAAAAAGAAAAACATTTAAGGAAATAAATTAATTTTAAAATAAAAACAGGATTTTAATTACAACACATTCAGCCAAGTTTAAGAATCCTTAATATCTTTATTTTGAAAGCAACAAAATTCACCCGAGTAAACCATGCGTAAATTGACATTCATTAGATTATGAATTTTTGCAGTTTCCTGAAAAAGATTTCGGAATCACAAAATTTATATTACTCAGCCACATACTCTTATATCAAAATACGTCTGTAACTCTAAAAACTTAATTAAGATTTTTTTTCTGCTCCGCTGTGTTTTATTTGAAATTATTTTTGGCCTTAACTATAATCAAATTTTAGTTGTTTCTTGATTAGTCTCATCAATAATAAATGCTTCCTATCAAAGGAGAGGATTTCACAGTCCAAATTCCAACTGGAAAGTTGTCTTAGTGGTCCATGGTTTGTTATTATATCTGACCCTCAGTGATAAATGAATAACACAGTTATGGACAAATTCTCATAAGTATGTTGACCATGGTTTACCTTTTAATAAAATTGTTGCTTTCTTATGTTACAAAAATCATTTAAAATCATTTTAAATCGATTAACAACTAGTCTTAAATTCCAAAAAGACTTGGAAACTATCGACAGAATATTGCCAAATTAATTGAGCCTTCAGAATTTACAGGAGTTATCTTATTTTGTGCTCATTTTCAATGGCTTGATTTAAAAAAAAAAAAAAAAAAAAAAAAAAAAAATAGCCTTAAAATTATCCAATCATCTTTCCAAAAACTATTAATCCGTAATATCCCCTGAAGAGCCTATTTGCACCTGGTCTATCCATTTCTTCAAAATTTAATACCTCATATGATTTTGAATTTCAGTCCTAACATTAGGATGTAAAGTATATTTTTTTGCTGCAGTAGTCTTTCATAAAACCTTTGAAGAGTTATATATAAGAAATATTCTTTATTAGGACTGGCTTAAAGTTATTTTCATGCCATTAAAAGCATTAGTTATATTTGGTTTGAAATGAGCTTTATAATTTTGCTCTTCTTGGATTAAATAAATACTATTTTTGCAGATTTAAAACAGAATTCATCTATAATAGTTTCAGACTGCCTAAACTTAATTTTAAAATGGAAATGGATTTTTTAATGCACTTTGTCCTAATCAACGTCAGAGCAGAAATGGAATTAAAAAGCAAATTAGGAACATAATTTTATATTCAATTTAAAAGAAATAAATTAATGAATACTTCAATAAAAACTTTAATTGTTTGCTTGGTTAGTCTTAATGCTTGCTTCTTACTGCAAAGTTATATGTATTTATTTATAATGCTGATTTTTCTTTTAAATAAACTGATTAACAATAAATATCATTTTCATCTGAACTATTTTAATGTTTTCCCTTCTGGCTATTAATCACAGGAGCAACTTCAAATATCTAAACTTGTTCATAAAATCCAATTCTATAGGAGATGAAATTGTTCAAAAGACTGGGGAACAAAGATGAAACTTTTTTTTCCCTAAATATTTACAGATTACAAAAAAACCAAAAGAACTGTTCTTTGCCATTTAATACCAACCCCAGAGATGATTTTACCTTATTTAAAAAATGTTTAAAAAAATTTTTTTTTATGTTTTATAAGCACTTTATGAAATAACTTCAATCACAAGAGTTGCAGTCATGGCAAAAACCAGTTTCAAAAAAATGTATTTACAACTTATTAATATCAATTATATATAAATTTTCTAGGAGAAACCAAAGTGTTTTCTTAATAATTTTCATCAATTAGGATTGTTTTTTTTTTTTTGAAATTTTATAGAAAAAAAAATCACTTTTTTTTGTTACGCAATAATTGCTGGGATTTTATTACAGAGCTTATCTATAAGATGAAAAATGCCATGAGAATGTGTCCAGATTTCCAAGAGTTTTATAGAGTTTTAGCCATTCTCTTGATTTCCATTGATTGTAAGACTTGGTGAATGATTTTTAATTATGATGACAAATCATTATTTTAGTACAGGAAATACGTCTTCTCAATTACGAACAAATGTTTTCCCTCTGCAAATAAATAAATAAATAAATAGTTGAGAAACTGCAACATACATATATTAAAAAAATATAATCAATATAAATATTTACCATAAACATTATAGCTTTTTTTTTTTCATGATATATCTATAATGCAATTAGTCTTTCCAAAAAGCTACATGTGCACAATTGAAATAAGTAAATGCCTATATATTTCAATTGAAAACAACTGAGAAGTATAGTTCCCCATTTTTCATTTTCTGCTTAGGTTTAAAATACTGTATTTTATCTTGGGAACTGCTAAGTTTACAGAGAAGGACCTCTAATCGTCAAGATTGGTTCAAAAAAAGGATTGATCTGAGAAACACATCCTTCTGGAAGACCTTTTCATAGATATCAATTAATGGTTGAGTCCATTATAACAGTTCGAGAAATACATTTCCATTTCATTGACTACAAGTGTAGGTAGATCTCCATACTATGACTCACAAACAAAGAAAAACATTTCCAAAAAAAAGCAGGGAATAAAGTGTTCCCCCTTTAAAAGAATAGGCCATTGTTTTGAAACTATCAAACACGTGCAGGCAGTAGGTTAGTACAGAAATGTTGATACAAAGTTGAAAGAAGGACTTCAGTTGCATAAGATTTGTTGTGCATTTGCTGGAAACGAATGGAATGATCCAGTTGCAGTTTGAAATTTCCATCAAAATATCTCAAACTAGAAGTGCTACGAACAGCTAAGGTATTGAAGTTAGCACAGAGAAACACGCTTTTGGCAGAGGATAACCACTTTTTCATCAATAGCTACATGATGCCGTCATGAGGGAAAAAAAAAAAAATTTTCCTCAAAAAACAATAGAAACTAACAAAAGAAACACTCTGCTAACAATCTGGCAAACAGACAAATAAAACCTGACTCCCTCACTTTCACTTGGCGCATCGAGGGAGATTTGTTTCTGTCTCCCTTTCAAAATGCTATGGAAATGAGTAAGGCACGTGTCATCAAAAAGCGCCAAAGCATGACCTGTAGACAATTTATCAGGGTGGTATTTATAAGTGCTCGGCCACCTTATGTCGGCATCTGTAGGCGTGCTCGTATCTCAAAGCAAATATTTGCTCGAAGGCTAATCGTATCTCGGAATACTCGTATGTAGGGACGTATCCCAAGGTATTACTGTATAATTTTTTATAACATCTGAATAAACGTAAAAAGAATTTTTGTATGAATTATGAAGATCCATTTCAGTTCAATTCCATTATTTTTTTTAAGCTTTTGTCACCGAATCAAGTTTTAATGAACCAAAGTGTGTGTATTCTTTGTTCTGCTTTTTCACATTCATGATTCCTTTCCTGAAAACATACATGACAGCTTCAATTTAGTTTAGTTACTTTCCAAAATTTGAATTTATCATTTATTAACAATATATTAATTTTAATGCCCTGATTATTGATTTTTCTTTGAATTGTCAAAATAAGTTTCTTTTAGTAAAATTCTAATGAGGTTAAATGGATAAGTTATTTCATTTGGAAAAATCCAAATTAAAAAACAAGTTAAAAAGTAAATTATGTTTCTCATCATGATGAATTCAACCATTTCTCCATTATGAACAAAAAAGCCTAAAACACTCATGATCAATGCAAATAAATAAATGCATCAGAACAAAATCACTACTTACGTAATTGTTTTCTTTTCAACGTTCTTTTGCTCTGGCCGAGCTCTATTTAGAACTTTTAAGAAGTCAGATGTCTTGGCACGCATTCTTGAATGAATATAAGCCTTAAAAAAAAAAAAAAAAGAAGAAATCCTTAAAAATTTCATATTATAGATAGAATAAAAGAGTATCGGCTAAAAGCTAAAATTCATTGTTTAAAACAAGGAAGTATTAATAGAAACCAATAAGAAATCTACTGTTTTGATTCCAATAATTTTCTACGGGAATTTTTGTCACTTTCTCACATTAATTTCTCAACAAGGACACAAAAGCTATTTCAAAAGTAAAAGTTACATCATCTGTTGTCCCTGATTAGGCATACTAAGTTTGAAGAAGAACCATCCATCAGTTCAAACGTTTTTAGGGAGACCCTGTGTGATGTGAAAAGTCTCACAAATTCCCCCACCTCCGCACCCGCCACCATCATAAAAAAAACCGAAAAAAATCAGCACTTTCTTTAGATTTTCGCTTATATCTTCTTACAGAGCATTGCGATGTACTGTGTAAGAAACTCAAGTAGGGTTGGTGTGCACTCCAAATTCAAGACAAAACTGGAAAGTAATTAGTGAATTTTTTTAGATACAATGTGGCGTCACAATAGCAAAAATCGCAATATTCCATTGTTCTTGATTTTTTGTTTACCCCACACTCCGTAGGGTTGGTTAAAAAACTATACATGCATTTTGTAGGTAATGAAATTCCCTACAAATTTTATTCTGATACTTGTTTCTCTAGAATAGGCCATAACTGAATTACAGCGTCCTAAAGTTAGAAGTTTGACAAATTTCCGGGAAGAGCGTTTTTTTTTTATTTTTTCAAAAAGTGCATATCTTTACCTAGAAACAAATTTAAACACTGCATTGTAGGAAATTGTATTCTCTACAACATTGAGTAGAACTCTTGTGAAGCTAAAATGCACCAAGAAAAAAGATATAAGCGAAAATCTAAAGAAAGTGCCGATTTTTTTCGTTTTTTTTTACGATGGTGGCGGGCGCGAAGGGGGGGGGGAATTGTGCATTTTGAATTTTAAACACTTACTAACCAACCTAGACAACATATCAAAAAATTAGAACTACCAGACCTTTTGTAAGGTAACCCCCCTTTTTTGGTCTCTATTTGCTGGACTAAAAGTGAAAAAAGAAAAACCTCAGAGAAAGCTACAAAAGAACTTAAAATAAAAATACTGTGTTTCTTGATGTTATGTAAAAGCAACTAATAGTTTATGCTAAACAGTGTTTACAGAAGTCAAGAACAAAACAGAATAACAGCATGATGAAAGAAAAACAAAAACAATGTTCTTAAAAAATTCAGCCTCAAAGATGAACCTAACTGACGGTAGATGAAAAATCTTACAATTTTACTTGAACCTAACTGACTGTATATGAA